>OY744531.1:17346924-17411924 GCA_963556195.1 Sepiola atlantica | reverse complement strand
AGGCGTAGAAATGCAAAAAGAGCAACGCTAAATAATCCCAATAAAGTTGAGTACATAAATAAAGTTGAGTACATAAATAAAGTTGAGTACATAAATAAAGTTGAGTACATAAATAAAGTTGAGTACATAAATAAAGTTGAGTACATAAATAAAGTTGAGTACATAAATAAAGTTGAGTACATAAATAATGCTGAGTACATAAATAACTACAGATAACAAAACAAGAAAGTTAAATCAGCTGTCAAAAAACAAAAGAACGAAAATCTCAGAAAAAAAAATAATCGAAATGGAAGAAAATTTCAAAAACAACTCTCGCAAATTATTTGAGCAATTTCAACAATCGGAAGGAAAAAGATACAAACCTATATCTGCAATGAAAAATACACAAGGAAAAGTTACAAATGAAAAAACCAGACATTTTGAGCATTTGGAAGGCTCACTTTGAGAATCACTTCAATACGCGTCTTCCACGTGACGAGGACGCTTTACTTGAATTTGGACCGGCTCCGCGAGACGATTTCATTAGTAAGCGAGCAAGAAGTTATAAACGCAATCAAACAGATGTGCAACAGAGAGTCCCCAGGGGTTGATGGAATAACATCTTAATTAATAAAAGCTGGTGGAGATATAATGATTAAAACATTGACAACTTTGTTCAATAAAACAATCACAACTGAGGCAACACCAGATGACTGGTCTCAGTTGATTATAACCCAATACACAAAAAAAGTTGACAAACTAAAAGCTGAAAACTATACACCTATTTCGCCATTGTCAATAACTGGGAAAGTCTTTTATCAAATCTTGATGAGCAGATGCCAACACATAATCGAAGGGTCAATGGGTCAGTCATAGTTCGGCTTCAGACTAGGCAAAGGAACAACTGACGCCATATTTATAACAAGTCAAATTATAGAGAAAGCAAGGGAACACAAACTTCAAGGCTGCCCTTGACACTATATAGAGAGAGGAGCTCTGGAAAATGTTGTACCAAATTGGAATTCCCTCAAAATACGTTGCTATTATACAAAATCTATACGAGGACAAAAAATATGCAGTTAATGTTAGAGGGCAACTCACTGACTGGTTTCCAGTGAGGGTTGGAGTGAGGCAAGGCTGTATAATGTCACCAAGTCTATTCAACGTATTCCTGGAACATGTAATGAAGGATATTGCAGGTTTGGACAAAGAGTTCCAATTGAGAGATGAAATGTCAATTGGTGTTAGATAGGCAGATGATACCACGCTCATATCTGCTATTTTTGAAAAACTTAAAATTTCAACCTCGGAGATTGAAAAAGCCTGCCAAAAATGGGGCTTGAAGATTAATCCCCTTAAATGTGCAATTATGTCACCAGAAGATGATGAAGAAATCAAAATAGACGATCAATTAATTCCAAAAGTTGCAGAGTTCAAGTTTCTTGGTAGTTTAGTTCCCAACTGTGCTTCAGATGTCTTGCACAGGATATCCATGGCGTCACAGGTGTTTGGCCGTTTAAGAAACGCAATATGGATCTTTAGAGACATGTCCAGAACCCTTAAGGTTAGATTGTATAAGGCACTCATTCTGCCAATAGCCATATACGGTTCGGAGACATCGACTACTGGAGAACAAAAAGTCAGAGCCCTGTCGGTGTTTGAGACAATCCTTAAGGTTACTAAAAATAACAGGCTTAGTAATGCTTGCATACGTGAAGCGCTGGGCATGACGGAAACCATCGAAGATGTGGTGTCGGCTATGAGGCTTCGATGGTTTGGTCATGTTGCTAGGAGTAGTAGGATGATAAATGCCAGCTACAGAAAAGACGTCTCAAACACAAGACCAAGATGGCGCCCACCAAAAAGACATTAGTGCGGCGTTCCTCTTCAAACAGCTGAGAAATATGCAATTCGGAGACAGAATTTTGTGTTCAATACAGTGAGGGGACATTAAGTCCTGTGCGATTAATGTAAAGTAAAAATTCAACTTTTAGGGATACTTAAAGCTCAATTTCGTCCCTGATCCGAGCAAAGGAATGCCAAAGATTAGGGTCTTCTTTCGTAATTATCATACCCACCTTTTAAGCCAACCTTGTGTCGAACCACTCTTCGTAAGGTGGTGATGCATATTTGTTTGCATTATCTATATCATAACAGTTTCAGTTTCTTTGGAGTATTTTAAAGAGTTGTTGGGGGAGGAGGCATGATTTGGGATCACACCCTCCCATTTAAAAATTCAAATATTTCCGATTTGCATGAAATTTGATCCATGTTTATTAGACAAGCAAGATTCCTTGAATTTCAATTTCTTCTTTAAGACCCCTAAGACAAGAAGAAATGTTTTATTCTTTCATTTACATTTTCTTCTTTTTTTATGAACAAAATTCCATTGTTAAAATTTAGCACTTGCTAAATGGTGATCCATTCAAAACGTATATGTTTTAACTATACATATATTAATTGTTGGCGTGGTGCTTGGTAACCCTAACCCTAGCAAGATTCCTTGAATTTCAATTTCTTCTTTAAGACCCCTAAAGCTTAGGCTCCAAACTATTTTCCTGAAATCAAAATCATTTAATAGATGGTGATCAAAATTAGAACAAGGATTCTAGACATAAGATTTAGTAGCGTGTATATCTTAATCTTTGTAATGGGACATAAACGTGGTTCAGAACTGTTCTGTTTGATGAATTAATTTTATTAATTACACTATATGATAGAATGTGCTTGACATAGAGTTGTATACATGTACTCTCAGCAGGTAACCTTGAAAAAGAAAACTAATTTTACTAAAACTTTAAAATATAAAAACGTAGCAGACGATCCATTTTGGAACGGATATTCTACTCAGGTTTTCATATTTCAGTTTTATTTATTTAGTAAAATTAGCAATATTGTTAACAAGAAAAAAAATTCAACAAATAACTGTTTCCAAAGGCAATAAAAGTTACTTTTCTACCTACTTGCATGATTTTTTTTCACGTTTTAAAGTCTTTGAAAGAGTTTTTATTTCAATTTAAGATTTTGTTCAAATCGTTTTTCGTTAGAGGCAGAATCAAAAATGTCTGATTCTACTTTCTTTTTCGTCATTTTCTCCTTTCAATTAGGTAGAAAAGTAAAATTTTATTGTGTTTGGAACAACAGTTGTATTTTTATTTATCTCCTCTTCAGGAGGCTAGACACAGGGTCAGGTGTGGAAAGCCAGCACACTAGGATTAGCACTCTCTGGCCTACAAAAATGCCTGAGCAGCCCTGTCGGTATTCCCCAGTAGGAGCGCCTAAGGCGATTAGCAATAAACTTACCCTTTCTCAAAGAGAAGGTAAAGCCTGGGAGGGTGGACCTCCTGAGACTGAACAGAACCATACCTCAGCCCAACAGTAACAAAGTCACTGTCGGACTTATGTCGAGGACGTACCCCTGACTGGTAAGAACACACCTATTCCGCCTGTGCCAGGAGTTTGTTTGTTTTTTTGCCCAAAAAGACGAAAAACCCATCAATCAAACTTTGGCGATGTCTGCCAAAACGTCTGTCCGCTATTTCGATTATCACTCTAACGAAAGACAAGTTGAACAAAATCTTAAATTGAAATAAAAACGCTTTCAAAACACAAGAAACAGAAGAAACAAGCCGCGCTTGCGTGGTCCCCCTCTGTATGTGACTCGATGTAGCGAGTGTAAAATGCAATAAATTTGGGCAATTTGGGGCATTTTTTTTACCCCATGGGGGCGCGAACCAGAATTTTTCTGAGGTCAAGGATGCTCATTTTATATCCAGAACAATTGCGTCTACATTTTGGCCAAGTTTCAGAAAAATTGAATGGATGGATCAAACGTTAATGGAGAAAAGGGTCACTTTTTTGCCATTTTGGGGGCTTTTGACCCCCTGGGGGCGCGAACCAGATTTTTTCCAAGGTCAGCAATACTTATTTTCTATTAGGAACAATTGCCTCCATATTTTGGCCAAGTTTCAGAGAAATTGAATGGATGGATAAAAAGTTATGTCACTTTCTAATCTGACCAAAGTTACAACTTCATGCTAAATTTCAGAGAAATTCAATGGATGGTTGCAGAGAAAAATCCGGACAGACGGACGGACGGACATGCCTCAAAACATAAGTCCCCCAATTTTATAAATCGGGGGACCAAAAAATGCTGCTTTCCACTACTTAAAAACACTTTATTATTGTATAAAAAGATATTTAATGTTTTGTTTTCTACAAAAGAAAAATGTTGAATATAATTTTATATAAAACTAGCGTATCCCGGCGTTGGAGGGGAGGAATAATATAAAAGATTGATTTAACTATAAAAAAATATCTGAAAAAATAATTAAAATTTTTTTTTTTTTTTTTTTTTTTTTTAATATTTTAGTTTTAGAGTTAGGATCACTGTGTGTGGATTGGATGGGTAATTTTTTGTGTGTGTGCTTTTTAGGAATAAGTATCCAGAAATTAGCAGTCGTAACTTAAACAGTTTTGACTTTCCGGAGAAAGACGAATAAAGTTCCGATGCTTCTACACAATTACAAACCGAACTAAACCGACTTTGCAAACTAAAACTTAGTTTAGGGTTAAAAAAATTTTTAAAAAACAGTTTGGTTCGTATTGTGTAGATTGTTCAGTGAAGTTTGGTAACGTTCATTATCATCACTTTCACAGATATTTTCCATCATGATCGATTTTTTTTTTTTTTTTTTTTTTTGTCAAGTGATCACTAATTACAGATATTAAAAAACGCCCCCCCCCCATATCTAACAAAAAATTGAAAAGTAAAATGCCCCCCTCATTTATATTTAAAAAAAAAAAGATTTTTTTTTAAAAATGCAACGACCCCAATTTTCTCATCTAAAAATTGAGAAACAGTCGATTCCTTTTCTGATTTTTTTTTTTTTTCGGAAGTGATACTCTAATACGTATTTTTTCTATAAATTTTTTGTTAGTGAAGCTATCTTCTCAATATGTTGTTCATCGCCAACGGAGAACCATTCGAAAATAGAAACTGTAGATAATCTGCTATTCCGAATAAAATCCGAGCTCTAAAAGAGTAATCTGAAGTAACCTAATTTCTTTGGAGTTCCCCGGTAATGTTATGATTTTTAAGCAGTAAAATAGTTTTATTAGCGTGTTTATAATCGCTTAGTAGTATTTATAAGTATACCTGTATTTACGTGTGATCGTTTTTCGTTAAAATGTAATTCGGTAAGCCAAAACGTATAAGTTTCAAGCAGTTTTTTTTTTATAAAAAAAGTATATATAAAAGAATTTGTGGAAAATAACTAATAGAAATTTAAATAATCACAAAGATATTTTATATTTATACGTGTAAGAAGAAATCCTTCTTGGCAAACGCGTTTTCCACAAGAAATATAGGAAATAAGAGAAAAATAGCTATTTATATTCGGAAATGTATTTTATTCTCTGACAAATAATTCAAGTAAACATTTGTTATAATAATAAATTTTTTTATTGATTAGAACGATTTTTTTTTTTTTTTTTTTTTTTTTTTTTTATGACGTAGGGTCCAATACAGAATATTTTCGAAGATAATAATTTTATTCGGTCTCCGAAGAAGTTCCACTATTTATTCTGTTGCTAGAGCCTGAATTTTGAGGTGTTTGTCTTAGTTGCGAAAACAATGGATTTTTATTAATCATTCGGACAACACACAAACAGCCAACAGCACACTTGTTGTTATGTAAGATTTTAAGAAAAAATAGATAGTAAGTCCCATTTCGATTTATTATTTTTGTTCCTTCCAGCTTACAACCTACCCGGCACTTTGCATTGCCCTCAGTCTTTTTAAACATACTACTAATATATATATATATATATATATATATATATATATATATATATATGAGAGAGAGAGAGAGATAAGAGACAACATCGCCGTTTGACCGACCTTGAAAAGCCATTTTTCAACACCACTGTCTTGTTTACATGCTTACTGATGCATTCTGGTCGAATTATTATTATCATTTACATAATAATACGCTAAGACATTTCCAGTTCGTATGTACGTTATCACTTTCCTCGCCCATTTAATTTAACGAGATCGTCCGATTCCCGTAGATGCAATGCAATGCAAAAAAGTATAAAATGTACTCGTGTTGTTAGAGTAAAAGTTTTGACTTTATCCATTTTAAAATGAATTGTTCCAAAATCGATGACTAAGGTGTGCTAAACTCAAATCCAGTCGATTCCATAGCATTACTTGAACTTATTGATGTTGGCAATCATCACAAAGTCCCTTCTGTAAATATCCAATTCTAAAAAAAGGGGGGGGGGGCAATACGAACAATAAAATCAAGCTGGTCAAAAAGTCGTACCATGCTGATCTACACAAATTTATTTTTATACAGATCCATGGAGAAACCAACTGTGGAATTTCCAGGGGGTCCCGCTAGTAATTTTTTTTTTTGTAGGGAGGCAAATAAAATAGATTTTTAAAGTAAATTAGTTTTATTTCCGGATTAAAAATACAATTTAAGACCAATCAATTTTATCTAAAATGTGTGTGAAATAGGTCTATTTCGAGACAAAGTTCCTCCCAAAAATAAAAATTTTAAATATTTAACGAGAAAGTAAGTATGTATGTAAACAAGAAACGCTGAAAAGTGGTCTCTCCATGTTCTTGTTTTTTTTTTTTTCATTAAATTATATTACTTTTTTTTTCTTTTTTTTTTGGTCAAAAAAACATTAAATCGTGCATAACACCATTTTTTTTATTCCCCTTAAATGCTTTATTTTTTATATTGATTTGAAAAAAATTATTAAGTGAAAAACATTTCATGGGGGTAATATAAATGATTTTTGGAAAAAAAGTTTTTTATTGGACAAAAATAAATGATGTTGCAAATGTGCAACAAATGGCATAAAATTTTACAAAACACTACAATATATGCATCTAAATAATCATAATACACTAGAGCATGGCAGGGGCTAACAAGATACAGTGAGGACGAGGGTGATAGACAGAAACTTAGAGATGAGTCATTTGGTGAGTTAATTGCAAACTAAGGCTAATTAAAGCAAAATGTTTTGTTTTCGTTTTTTTTTTTTTTTTTTTTTTTTTTTTTTGCAAGCATAACCTGATCCCAAAACCAAGGAATATTTTAGCATGTATTTTGTGTTACTAATATATAAGAAAAGAAGCCTTACAGAAACACATTGATTAAGAAGCACAGAGGTGCAACATTGCGGCGAAGAGACAGGGACTGGAGCTTGGTAGATAGTGAGGGACCTATTAAATTGCCGACCCTTTTTTGGACCCTGTCCAAGAGGTGGAGACTAGTAAATGGTGCACTAGCCCAGATGTAACAACAATACTCCATGCATGGGCGGATGGTGACTTTGTAGAAATATAGGATACTGGCAGGTGTGAGAAGTTTTCTAGCTCGGTAGAGGGAGGTTATCTTCTTTGCAGCAGCCTTGGCAATGTCTATGTATTTGTTCCAAGTCATGTTACCTGTGAGTGTTAGGCTGAAGAGTTTGAATGATGGACTCTCGGCAATCAATGGTTGAAAAGGTTTCTTATAATTGTTAAAGGAGATGAGCTTTCTCTTAGTCGCATTAAATGTTACCATTAATTTATGTCCCCATTCCACTACAAACTGGAGGTCATTTTCTAAAGATTCAGCCACTGCCTTAGATAAGAGTTTGGAGAAGAACCGGTCAAAGATGATTACAATGTCACAAAAACCAGTCAATTTGAAATTGTCAAGAACCTTAGACTATTGATACGTGCTGCACATATTAGACAGATTGAAAGCATCAGAGATTTATAAGGAAAATCTAATAGACCTTTAAAATTAGACAAAAATGCTAGTATAGTGTACATTATATATATATATATATATATGACAATGAAATTTATTTCTGAGAGTATATGATTACACAACAAAAATCAGACCTTGTAGTGTTGGAGTGAGGAAAAGTTTGCAATACTCATCCTCAGAATCAAGGTATATTTTAACATGTATTTTGTTTTATTAAAATATATAGGAAAAGAAGCTTTACAGAAACAAACATTGATTAACTCGGCTTTAGTATAATAGATATTTGTATATAGAGATAATAATAATAATAATGGTTAACATTAACATTAGAGAAACCTTGAGAAAATGGCGCTCAGTACTATTTCAAAAGAACTTATTCTATAAAACCATTATATTTAATGTATTTTTTTTTCTCTTTTTTTTTTTTTTTTTAACAAAAACGGTGTGTATATTATAATTTAACAAAAAAACAATACAGTAAATGTCTGTCACTTATAATTTGAAGATTTTCAAGGTGGACGTTTCATTTTTAGCGGCTGACAGATGCTTTCGTGATTTTATGCAATTGGTTGTTTTGAAATACTGCCGAATGACATTTTGTTTTGGATTTCCTTAAAGTTAATGTTAACCAGAATTATCATAAAGTTTTGGAATTCTGAGTAGGTTTATTGTTACTCAAATTCCAGAAAAAAGCCAACAGCCGTTATCAGTGAGAAATCAATGGTAAACAGCTGTTGCAAGAATCCAAAGTGATTTTTAATGGTTATCGAAATAAGCGAAGAGTATTGGAAATCTGGGGAGGCTTGTTGTCACTTAGATTCCAGGGAATACCACCTGTTTTTGCCAGTGAGCGATCACTGATAATGACTCGTCTGTGAACTCTTCAGGGATGTGAGATCTCTGCTTTTCAGCAGAATTCTGCATTTTTTTTTTTTTGTAAATCAGAAAAGGTGAAATTCTTTTTATTTAAATTCAGAAAAGGCAGATTTAAAAAAAAATTATTTTTTATTTTTTTTTTTTTAACTTTTTGTTCGCCCCAAACAAGGCATGAGATATTCCACTGAAAATGTGGTAGGGACCAGATTTATAGGGAGAGAGGAAACCTGGGTTGGGAGTTGAGCAGCAAGATGTTTGTACATATTACATTTAAATTTCTGCATGTTAGTCCGGTTTGGAAAACAGGGGGCAAGGATGGGATTCCAAAGGCTACCAGTCTGAAAAAAGATGCTATTAAAGTAGAAAATCTTTTTGAATTTAGGGACTTCTGCAGTAAACAGGTGTGATTTTGTTGCTAGTCGGGAGAGGTTGGGGTGGTAAAGTGTAGAAAATTCATTGGCGCTCATCCCGTGGATTACTTATAAAACAAGCTCAGGGATGTAACACTGGTGATGCGACAGGACTGGAGCTTGGTAGCCAGTCCGGGACTTATTAGATTAGAAATTCTTTTCTTTAACCCTCTCCAAGACGGAGAAGTCAGTGGTTAGTGTAACAGCCCAAATGTGGCAACAATACTCTATGAATGGGAGAATAGTGGCTTTATAAAGATATAGAATACAGGTTGGTGTGAGAAGTTTTCTTAACCGTCCGGTAGAGGGAGCCTACCTTCTTTACGGCAGACTTGGCAGCGTCTTCTATGTACTTATTCCACTTCATGGTATCTGAGAATGTCAAACCGAGGAGTTTAAACGTTGGACATTTTAGGAAGGGTGCTAGAAATAAATGGCATGCCCCTATTTACTTGCCTCCCTACAAAAGCAGAATTAGATACCGTCGGTTTCTAATGTGGGAAAAATCAAGCTCCCCCCCCCCCCCCCAAAAAAAAAGAAGCATTCTAGTTCAGGACAAAAATTTAAATTGCCTCGGTCTAGAAGGTTTTCTCCTTCATTGACGGAGGGCAGAAAACGGGAAGTGTAAGTCTCAGAACAGATACTACACTTGGCTCTTAGCCATACAGCCAAGGAAGGTAAATGCTATACCATGTTATCATAAAGTAGAATAAAAATGTTTAACTTTTTAAAAATGTTATGCTGATATTTTTTATTTAAGTTAAGAGTGTTTTTTTGTTTTTTTAAATTGTTTGTCCCTTTTACTAGAACATTATGAACTTAGTTCATAATGTTCTAGTAAAAGGACAGGGAACCATTTTTTTTTTTTTTTTTTTTTTTAATGGTAAATATGTAAACAAAGAAAAACATTATCTAACATTACCAGAAAATTATTAACTTGAATTATCGTCCTTGTACTTTTTTTAGAAAGATGGCAACTATATTTTTTTTTGGTCAAATTTTCATTTTTGTGTTTCTACGTGTACGATGAAACTTGCTAGTGATCTTAGTGTTATTTGTTTAAGTGAAAAATAAGTTGTTTTGGAGTAATTTCACTCTAAATATTTTACGTGACTGAAATAGGATTTAATCAATGATTCTCTTGAAAATAACTTAAATCTTGTAATTTAAAAAGCAACTCTTTTCACTTCACTTTCATTTGTTAGTAAAAATGTCGAAAATTTCGTTTTCACTGCAAAAATTAAAAGAAAAATGAATCTAATGGCGATTTGGTATCTGTCTGAAGCCGAACCTCTACTACTACTACTTACAGTGTTTAATTCGGGAGGGGGGGGGGCACTGTAATATCTGTTCTGTTGTTATAACATCTTCCCATGCATTACCTTTTTTGTGGGTGGGTGGGGTAGTATCTGTTCTGTTGTCATGAGACCATCCTCCCAGGTATTACCTCCTCCTTGAGGGCAGTGTAGTATATGTTTGCTAGTATATTTTTAATTATGATTTAAAAATAAGTTAATCCATTAGCGCCCAAATTTTCTTACTTTAATTTGTTAGCAAAAACCTTGATTTGTCACAATTTTACTGAAAACTAAAACATTAGTGTTGCCAATATACATCAGACGGAAGGTGCAATATTTGAACGGCACTCCAACTTTTATGACTAACTATAGATATCTAAGAGAATTGCTGAATTTATTTATCTACCTCCCACAAGGTAAGATGTGACACAAGGTCGGGAAAGTGGGATTAGATAAGCCAGCGCTCGAGAGGTGAGCACTCTGGCCATTTAAAAATTGCCTGGGCAGCCCCGTTGGCATTCCCCGGTAGGGGCGCCTCAGACAGTAAGCAATAAACTTACTCCTCCCCAAAGAGGGGAGGCAAAGCCTGGGAGGGTGGACCTCCTAGAACTGCACAGGACCAGCAGCCCCCAATAGACCGGCATAATTCCAGACCCAAAGGCCCGGACAATACCGGTTTTATTAGGTGGGGTAAAAATTGTTAATTATCCTTCTGGTTTGAAAATAAAAAAGGACGATGGACAGTTGGACACTAATGAGTTTAAATTAATACTTTCAGGGTTTATATGGAACGAGCTAGCTTCATCACTTTCTTATTTATTTTTTTTTTCTCGTTTATCCTACACTGTTTGTTTGTGACAGTTGTACTCTGACCGATGAGCCACTCCATCTGTCGCCAGGTGGAATAAGCGAGGTTTTTTAATATTTTAAATTTATTGATGGATTATAATTTATTCTACGCCTTCACTTTGCGAATGATGTATGATCACACGAGAAAAAAAAAACAAAAACGTGAATACTCGTTAAAGTCTAGAAAAAAAAAAGGTAAACTTTCCTCTGCTCCTGGTGAGATCTCCGGAAATTCCCGACTCCGGTGGAGGCTGATATGATACGGTTGTTTACCCCCAGAGCAGCCTCGCTCTCGCTCTCTCTCTCTCTCTCTTTCTCTTTCTCGCTCTCTTTGCTTTCTTTCTTTGCTTTCTTTCTCTCTCTCTTTGCTTCCTTTTTCATTGCTCCTCCTGGTTGCAATTAGAACCAGAGGAACTTTATCGCAAATTCAAGTTCAACTTTTTTTTTTCTTTCCTTTTCTGCTTTTTTTCTCCTTTTTTTTTTACTTAAAACTAAAAGCAGCTTATGTAATCTATGAATAGAACATCTTTAAGCTTTTTCGTACGTGTATAGACCACTAGCCCATGGCCGACTCGAATGACTTTGTAACTTTGGAAAAATTACAAAAACAGTCGAACGTTTACGGTCTGGATTCTAGTATTTATTTACCTCCTCTCCAGGAGGTTAGGCACAAGGCCAGTTTTATCTTGCTCCCACAAGTAAGATGTGACCCAGGGTCGGGAAAGTGGGGTTTGAAAAGCCAGCGCCCGAGAAAGTGAGCACTCTGGCCATTAAAAATTACCTGGGCAGCCCCGTCGGCATTCCCCGGTAGGGGCGCCTCAGACAGTAATCAATAAAATCAGTATACATGAATATACTAAGCTGGCTTTCGTCCACACTCGTCAGAGTAAATACGTGGAAATAATTCAAGCATTACGACTAAAAACTTTTTTTTAAAAAGTAAAATGAAGACCAGTTTAGGAGAAAAAAAATGGGGGGGGGGGTCACAAGGGGATCACATTTAGTTCTAGAAGCCACTCCTTTTGTTTACAAAGGGAGGGTTTGAATGACTTAGTATATATAGCTTCCAGGACTTTAAGGTGGAATAAGGAATGTTATCTACTTATGACAGAAAACCAGTCACTAGTGTAAGTCGACGCACATTCGGCGCTATTTATAAGATGGTCAGCAATAGCCGACCCGGATGTGTTGACTAAATAATAATTATATATATATATATATATATATATATATATATATATATATATATATATATAGGTAAACCTCCTAATTGGAACAGAATATGTTCTCAACTTGTGTTGCAAGTAGTAGGGTTGTTCCAATTAAAAGTACCATTGTCTACCCTTCAATATGAATTAAACATTTTCTATTTAAGATGCTTAGAGAAAATTGACAGGCGTTAATTGCAACGGTTACTAATAAAAACATAGGAAAATTGCTAGAAATATTTGAAATAATTATTCAATATAACAAAAGTACAGAAATATTATGATTATTACTGCAAAAAAGAATTTGTAATTTACAATAGTTTTTTGTCAACATAAAACCATCAAGTTTAAACTAAAGTTGTCACTGTAGAGCTGATTAGTTTTGAATAACATTTTGTCCATGTTTATCTCATGAGCTTGAATCTAAGTCTGTTGACGTCATCTTTTTCAACAGTTGACATTTTATCTTTGAATGTTTCATCAGCGTCTTAGAACTTTTTTAGGTTTCTTTCTTCTTAGAGAGATTCATCAACGGAAGGATCAATGTCATCAACAACAGATTCAAATTAAATGTGTCACAAATGTTCATTTGTGAATCGTTCAGTATCGTTATTCATGTATTTGTTGATATCATACATAGTTAAATCTGCCAACCCTACTTGATTACCTAATTCAACCTGGTGATACCAGATCAGGCTGCCCTGTGGCTCCCTGAGACGAAATTCACCTACATTGACTTTTTTTTTTTTTTTTTTTTTTTTCGTAAAACTTAATTATGTTCTTCAAAAACAAAAACAACAGCCCTTCTCCCTTTCTCCCTCCCCTTTTTTATTTTATTTTTCCTACCCTACTCCCGGTCCTGGATATGACCTTAAACTACATCCGATGGTGAGATCCGGCTTATGGACTTTGGGGAATGTGGAGCCTCCTCTTAATTACCATTGCTCCCAGGTCCACCCTGACCCGGAGTGGTAGTACCTGTTAGGGTCCCAACTATGGGTTAAATAGAAACAGATATTAAAAGGGGAAAGAAACAAAAAAGAGAAGAAAACAAATATACTTTTTTTTTTCTTTTTTTTTTTTTAAACTTGAAGCATAGTTTTACAAAATTGACTGGATTAGGCATTAAATAACCCGAAAAGGGTTGATATGCCGTAAAACAAAACAACCAAAACAACCTAATTCAACACTTTTATGATATCGCGTCTTTTTCTCTTATATCTACACAAGACATGGTGATACTAATACCAGGCCCGGCAAACGTACAACTGGGGGCGGACCCGTGAAGTGCGGGAAATTACTACTAAATAATAATTACTGAGAAAAGTTTTAGTAGTGATTAGTTAATTGAGTTAATTTTTTTTGTCAATTCAAGGTGATACTTATACCAGGCCTGGCAAACATGCGACTGGAGTCCATGACTTTGGGCAGACATGTGAAGACCAAAATTACTACTAAATAATTACTGAGGAAAGTTTTAGTAGTGATTAGTTAATTGAGTTAATTTTTTTTGTCAATTCAAGGTGATACTTATACCAGGCCTGGCAAACATGCGACTGGAGTCCATGACTTTGGGCAGATATGTGAAGACCAAAATTACTACTAAATAATTACTGAGGAAAGTTTTAGTAAGGAATCTTTTAGTAATGTCCAGTAATTAGTAAATTAGCAACTGTAGATGTTATTAGGAAGCAGCTTACAATTATTGATTTATTTTCATAAAATCAAATGGAAAAAAAAGAACTAAATGCACAAAAATCACTTTTATTCTCCATGAATTCGGTACATTTTAGATATTTAAAAAATCATGACTCAATTTGTTTATATTAATTGATTATATCAAATATAATGAGATAATGCAATCAGGAAGCAAGTTCAACATTTTAGAAAATAAAATACTTTATGAACAAAATGTTCAGAGAAACAATTTTCATAACTTTTACAAAAATTTGTGATATTTATTACATGTACAATTTGTTATACAGAAGATGAAGAAAATACTTATTTCTTCATGATAGATAATGTATATTATACACAGTTTTAATAAAATTAACATGAATTAACAAAAACATAAAACCAATAAAATATATGTAAAAAGGGGGGAAAATTTTAAAATATATCTGATAACGGCTTGGAAAATTATGTATTACCAATACTGATTATGTTATGAGAATTGTATAAACATTTTTATTTTATAAATAATATTTTAAGTTAATTTAAAAACCGGTTCTTAAGTTGCCTTAGGTGAATCAAACAAACAATAAGTTTTGAAAAATATATTGGACAATATAAACCCTTTTCGCCAAGATCAAAGTGTAGTATCTGTTCCGATGGATACTACACCCTATAGACCGGTATCGTCTTGGCCTTCAAGTCTTGATTCCGCCGGTCTGTGGGTTTGTCCTGTGCAGTTCTAGGAGGTCCACCCTCTCAGGCTTTGCCTCCCCTCTTTGGGGTGGAGTAAGTTTATCGCTTACTGCTTGAAGCGCCCCTACCGGGGGATGCCGACGGGGCTTCCCATGCATTTTTTGTAGGCCAGAGTGCTCATCTTCTCAAGCGCTGGCTTTTCAAATCCCACTTTCCCGACCTTGTCATATCTTACCGCTGTGGGAGAAAGATAAATCCCCCCCCCCCCCCAAATAAAAATTCATGCTTTTTTTTTTTTTATAGTGAAAGATGCATATCAGAAACTGACAAAGATTTTTGCTATAGAATATCTGCAAGCGTTCAATTTAACACCAAAAATTTAAAAAAACAGAAGAAGAAAAATCACTGGATTTTGGTATCCAGTGGAATTTTTAAATTACCACGATATATTTCTTTCGAAAAATGTTCATATCCTTGAAAGTAAAAACTTGTATTAAATATTTCCTCATCAGTTGGACAATCTTTTCTTGTAACATAATCAGCTATATACGTACAAAAGAAATATTTCAATATCTTTAGAGATCTTAATTTCAAGATCTGGAAAGTTATCAAATATTCTGCATTCTATTTCATCCAGCAAATGTTCACATTTTGAACAAGTATGTCCTGGATCGAAGTGGTATTTGAATTGAACATCTAATTTAAGTAGCAGTTTAGTTGACAAAGTTAAATCCACTGCTTAGCAAGTATCTATAAACATCAGTTAAACCATTACATGTATGTTCAATGGTTAAACTAGTATCCTCTGTTAATGATTTAATTTTTTTTTACTTGCCTACTTCTCATTTTTTTTTTTTTTTTTTTTCTAAAATTAGAAAGAAATATAAGGTTTTCATCAGTTAAATCTGATATCACTTTTATCAGTGGATCATTTTATTTAATGTCTCCAAAAATTTTCTTTGACACTGGCAATTTTCCAAAGTGAATAAAATTAACTGTTTCTGCAGTTTCCTCTTCATTTAATAATTGATGCAATTTAACTGCTGCTACAGTTTGATCACAAAATACTTTTAAACAATGGAAACCTTTTTTGTTACTCAACAAGTTTTGGGTAAACTGCTATATCAGTTAGTTAACAAACTGGGTATTTTCATGTTCGTAAAAACCTTTTACAACTTCCCATTTTGCTAACATCTTTTTGCCTTCAATGAATTAATATAAACAATATTGGAAATGTTTTCATATAAAAATATTGCCTCTAACTTGGCAACTGGGATCATTTAAAGTAAAAATTTTATTTCAATGAATTTAAACAATATTGGAAATGTTTTTATATAAAAATATTGCCTCTAACTTGGCAACTGGGATCATTTAAAGTAAAAATTTTGGTCCACCATGTAAAAATCTTACCATGATTCCCAATACTGTTTTTGCAAATGCTCCAGAATTTTCAGCAAAACCAAATACGTTTCCTCCGTGATATTGTAGTAAAGCTTTTGCATACACTTTATCACCTAAAAAGAAAGCACTTTTTCTGATTTTAAGAAATTTTAGAAAATATGTCACCCAGAAAATTATGTTCTCACACTGGGTAACTTAAAATCATCCCGAAGTTGGTTATATAATGACCGAGATGTTACAAAATATTCAAATACCCTAATAAGAATATTAGAATCATAATGGTTTGCCCCAATACTTGGTGGGAACATAATATTAATTTCTTCTTTTAAAATATTTTCTTTAAAAAACTTTTAATTGGCTGAGAAAACAAATTACTTCATTGATCTCTGACCAGTGCTGAAACATCGAGACCAGATTTTTTGAAAGATAAAAAAAATAGTTGTATGTATACCAGCATGGTCGTATTTAAATTTAAAATTTTCATAAAATATATTGGAAGACCTTTTTAAAAGATTTAATTCAATCGTTATCTTATATCCAGCCGTGTTAGTGCTGACTGTTACTGATAGAATGCCAAGAATAACATTCACCCCCAGTCAAAAAATAAACACGTCGGCCTGTAATAAGAATCGCCTTGATCTCAAGATGAATCGATGTTGTCATATCTGTAAATTGTGTAGTTAGTGTTAAATAATATTGAAAATTAAATCAATTTAAATAAAACTTATTAATCCGGCAACTATTACACATATATATATTTTCTTTATAATTTGCTTTAAAAAATCCTACTTTATACATGCAAATTTATATTAAAAAGAAATCAGTTATTAGATATTATTGTAATTTAATTGTTTTTATGTATTTGGGAAGGGTTTAATACAGTTTTCGGTAGGTGTACCAATTCAGATTATGTCCCAATTATGAAGTGTGTATGAAAAAATTGTGTCCCAATTGAAAATTGTTCCAATTAAGATTATAGTTAAATCTCCAAATTGGTACATATATATATATATATATTAGATTTATTGAATGTGAGATGATATATATAATTATTTCCACAATCAGACAACGCCGCAACCCACAACCTATGAAAGAAACAAACCGGAAGTCCTAGACTCGAGTTTCGCCCTCCTTTGGGCTCATCAGTAGAACACATCCGAACTCAGGACTTACCATGCAAGTGACTCGGGTTTCGTATCCTGAGTTCGGATGTGTTCTACTGATGAGCCCAAAGGAGGGCGAAACTCGAGTCTAGGACTTCCGGTTTGTTTCTTTCATAGGTTGTGGGTTGCGGCGTTGTCTGATTGTGGAAATAATTATATATATATATATATATATATATATATATATATATATATATACTAGAAGAATACCCATTTCAGAATGGGTAAAAATAAATCCTCTAACACAACAGTTTCGCACCAATTTTATGTTCCCTCACAAAGATTAAAATCAAGATATGATACTAAATCTTAGGTCTAGAATTTTGATTATATTCATTACATTATTTTGATTCTAGAAAATGTCTAAAGTTCAAGGTTTATTAAGCTTAAGGGGTCTTAAGAAGAAATTGAAATTCAGGGAACCTTGCTTAATTGGTGTTTGATGACGATGGATTAAAGTTGGTGCAAATCTGAAACATTTAAATTTTCAAATGGGAGGCTGTGTCCGTATTATGCCCTCTAAAAACCATTTAAAATACTCAACAAAAAAAAAACTGAAATTTGGGGAATATTTATTAACCGATGTATAATACCTATTGTTAAAATTTCTCAAAATTCTGAGGTATCTGAATTTTCACAAAGGGCTTCCACCCCCTAATTTACCCCTTTGCATTAAACGAAATATATCCCACATTTGAACCTCTTTAGACATATTAGCTGTGTTTCAAATTCATAATTATTGATTCATTAGTTTAGGGATGTACCCTGTATATACAATCATATATATAGTGGATTCTTGAGCTGTACAGACGCAGCTGGTAACAGCACACATAGTTTCTCCATTGCATACTTCCTTTTCACAGATTGTCACTTTCCCGACCTACCTCCCAGATTGTGAGGATCAGCAAGCCTCACTTTTCAACCTATTCTTGACTACACTGCCTGAGGTTTGTGTGACCGATGCCCAGTGTCCACTCTAGAAGACTGATCATCTTGTGATAATGGTTGATATCATGCTAAAGTCTCGACCCCCCCCCCCCAACCAAACAGCCGTTAATCAAAATGACAAGATGTCTCAAATGGGCAGATTAGTAATCCATCAGAGATGTCCCTTGGATTAAAACTTTTTATCTCCCTTTCTAAATAGTGCACAAATGAGGTAACTGAATGGGTCAAAGCAGGCATTGAAGCACATACCCCCTCACGCGGAAATTCTATAGCAAGCCCAACTCTCCCCAATGGTTCACTTCGATCTGTGCAGCTGCTATTGCTCAGATGCAGCAAGCATTCCGACAATTCAACCGCCATAAGTCAACTAAAAATAGACAAACATTTATAGCATCAAGAAATCAATGTAAGAGTGTAATAGCCACAGTTAAAAGTAGGTATACTGAGATGACCAGAAAACGCATGGAGTCACAGAAATTAGGAACTCTCGATTTCTGGAAAATCTATAATAGTGTGGTGAACAATGGGCAATGAACAATTCTCCCACTATCCAACCACAATGATATCATTTGCACGGCAACTGATAAGGCTGAACTACTTTCCCAGCAGTTCGCTTTGAGCTTCGCAAACCACCATCAAATTTCCCATTGCGGACTGCAGCCACACTTGATGACCTGATAATCACCCCTTCCCATGTCCGGCATATCATAAAAAACTAGACACCTCCAAGGCATGTCGGCCTGATCTTATCTCTGCTATACTAATAAAGAAATGCTCTGCTGAACTGGCCCCTGTTCTCTCCAAACTCTTCAACAAATGCCGTGCCGAATCTTGTTTCCCTGATAGCTGGAAATATTGCCTCTGTGGTACCATTGTTCAAAAATTTTGGTGAAAGAACTGACCCTCGGAATTATCGCCCCCATCAGTCTACTCCCGCTCTTTGCTGAAATCTTTGAATCTTTAATTAATCTAGCGATAGTCCGTCACCCTGTTAATGCTAAGCTTCTTTCTGACCATTCGATTTAGGCAAGCACGTTCTGCTGCAAATATCCTAAGTCATCTCTGAACGCATATACTATACACTGGACAAGGCAGGTGAAGCTAGGGCGGTAGCGCTTGATATATCTAAAGCTTTTGACAAGCTCTGGCATAAAAGTCTTCTCATGAAAATTAATTCATATGGTATTACTGGATGAATATTTAATATAATTATATCTTTCCTAGCCAAAAGAAAGATCCAGGTTATCCTTGATGGCTGTACATCCAAACATGACATTAATGTGGGTTTGCCCCAGGGAATGCTCCTTGGACCTTTATTGTTTCTGATTTTCAGAAACGATCTCCCTAATGAAATTGTGTCAGAGATGAGTATGTGCTGATGACATCACACTCTATTCTATACATGTGGGTAAAACGGGCACGCACATATCCAAGGCAATGTCTGAATCCTTAGAAAATGACCTCCAGTATGTAGTGGAATGGTAACATTTAATGCTACTAAGACAAAGCTCCTTTCTTTTAACAATTATAAGAAAACCTTTTCAACACCCTACCTGAGATTCAAACTACTTGGCCTAACATTCACAGGTAACATGAATTGGAGCAAATACTTAAGATACTGTCAAGGTTACTGCAAGGAAGGTGGGCTCCCTCTACCATGCTAGAAAACTTCTCACATCTTCCAGTATCCTATATCTCTACAAAGCCATCATCTGCCCATACATGAATGAAGTATTGTTGTCACATCTGGGCTAGTCTCTTTTAGACAGGGTCCAAAAAAGAGTCTTTAATCTAATAGGTCCCACACTGTCCACCAAACTCCAGCCTCTATGCTTGTTTTACAAGTACTTCAATAGAATGTACTACGATAAACTTGCTGCTCTGGTGCTCCCTTCGACGTAAATACACTCGACCAACCCGACAATCAGCTAAATCCTTCACTAAAGCTTCACTGTGGAGGTCCCTAGATGCCGTATGGCTTTCTATTCTAATAACTTATTTCCTCGAACTGCTAGCCTTTGGAATTATCTCTCTGCTCCCTATTTTTCTTGACTGTACCAACATGCAGAAATTCAAATGTAATGTGAACAAACATCTCACTTCACAACTCCTCACTTAGTGTGTCCCCTAAAAATCTAGCCGCTAATTTTCGGTAGCCCCGTTGCAAAAATATGGCCGATATATAAAGGGAGATAACTCTGTTTTACCATTTTTTAATTTTTTTTTTTACTTTTTTAATATTTATGGTATAGATTTTTTTTGTTGTTACTTAAAGTATGTGTATAGATGTTTGACCTAATTGATCATTTCCTGTGTGTCACTGTCATTTATAGGCTCAGTTTTAGAGCCTATAAATGACAGTGACATGCAGAGTGAATTATAAGCTGTTCGACATCTACTACTACTACTACTACTACTAAGTAATAATAATAAGAAGAAATACAATTTAAAAAATCCTTCTGAAACAACAGGCTCTGATCAAAGTCTAGTATCTTCAACCGCATTTGGTCTCGTCTGTCCTACTAACGCTACCAGATCAGGCTGTCTGAAGTTATTGACTTCCTGACTCAAAATGCACCAAATATTGATGTTTTCTTTCTTTGCAAAACTCAACCATGTTCTGCAAAATCCAAAACAAAAAAAAACAATTTCCCTCCATCCCCTCTCCCTCCTTTCACCCGACCAAACACCATGAATAAATACTTGAACATGTAAAGAACTTGAAGCATAAAAACTTTCAAGAAAATGACCGGATTCAGCTTTAAATAACCCAAAAAGGGTTGATATGCAACAAAACAACCAAACCAAACACCAAAAATGATATTCAAATACATAAACATTTTTTTTTTTAATTGAAATGCATAAACATTAAAAAACTAATGTTTTGACATTAAATGACCCAGAAGAGGTTGATATGCCATAAAACAAACCAAACCAAACCCGTTAGTCCTGATACCTCCTCAACTGGGATGGGACAGGAGAATTTTTTAAATGACACTGACCATCCAAAGGCGCTTGGACCTTTACATTCAACTTGAGTAAATACTATGAAGTAAGGATATTACACAACTAATGTGTTGCGCAATAGTATTTTCTTCTAGATATTATTGTCATAACTAGTAGTGGTAGTAGTTTGGGAATGAGATCATTGTTTGTTGTCTTTATTTTTATCAGTAATAGCTGTTTGATTAATATTATTATTAGTCTTATTAAAGTTGTACTAGTGAGACCCGTGGAAATTCCGCAATTGTATCCTTCATCTGTTGTATATTACTGCCGTGCTTAAAAATATTCCCATTTTATAGACATCTGACGCAAACACAGACCCCACGATACTACTATACCACCTTTATTCAAACTGAAGCATATTTATTTAAGTTCTTTGATAAATGTAGTTTCAGAATTAATCTTGTTATGGGGGGGTATCTTAAAAAACCCTTGTAGGAGTTTGTGACATATTTCCATTCTATGGTCCATTCTATGGACGTTCGGCGTGAGCAGAGACCCTACGATATTGTACTATCTTTGGACAGAACAGATACTACACTTTTAACCTAGCCCGAAAGCCAAGAAAGTGCATTTTAGTTTGAGTTTCATGTTCGACACAACAGCAATATCAAATTAAATTTTTAAAATAAGGTTTTTTTGCATTGTATTTTCGGCAACCAGGCAATCGCATTTAAAAAAAAAAAAGTTGATGGTTATAATGTATATATGAACATGAAATTGCCATAGTGTATTCACCCTGTCGGCGGGGTCACAAATTCACTGACTGCAACCCCATACAGAGGGGCACCAACCACCACCCACACAAAAAAAATGGGGCCACCTGTGATGCCTTAGGGCAGGATCCTAGTGGCTGAGCAATTCTTCCACTTCGGCCCTTACTTCGACTAGATAGGAGGTCGGAGAGGCTCAATCCGATCAATCGGCTGGTCACGTCATGCCCTAGTATCTATACGTTCATCCCCAACCGTATTATTCAATCTGATTCTTTAAAAAAAAAAAAAAACTTATTTTTCCTTTTTATTTTCTTCACAAATAGATACTGAGGGTCAATCAGATTGATAACAAAGAAGATTACCAATGCCAAAGAGTAATTGTTCAAGGGATAGTATGCTCCATTTTCCTGTTCTTGAGTAATAATGATACCTCTGAAATTTCCTTCTAAGTGTAATCTTTTCAAAGAGTAGTGCAATGCATTCTAAGAGCAATGTATTCCAGGAATATACATAATCATCCTACCTATAGAATTATAATTGACAACAACAACTAACCCATAGATGGTTGATATGCCATAAAACAAAACAAACCAAGCCATAGTGTATTATTATGCAGACATTTACTAACAGGAAAATTGTATTGCTCAAATTTTAATGAGAACCCTGTCCTCTTGCCCCCAAATCATAACCCAATATTATTTTTATGTACATTTTATATTTGTTTTGGGTACAGTTAAAAAGCGTGATTTTAAGCGTTTTTTGTGATTCCAAGTGACGAATATGTTCTTCAACATCAAATTCTTTTTAGTTACTTGAGAGTGCGTAATCCAGTCCATGAATCCAAATTTTTCAAACCTAAACTAATTGTGATCTGATCATCCATGTGCCATTTTTATGTCATCTTCTCCAGATTACCTTCAGATGTTAATTTTTTTGATAGGCTTTTTGATGAAGGGATTATTTTTTTTTGAGTAAGTAGCCTGGATTATCTGTGTTTACTTTCAACTCTTCTAGAAACATGTGTAAAAGTATTTTGTTCTGAAATTGTTGTTAAATCATAAAATAGTATAATTTTTAATTTAATATTTTGTTATATATATATATATATATATATATATAATAGAGAGAGAGAGTGAGTGAGTGAGTGATCGTAAGCTGTTTGAAGACTTCAAGTTGATACCAAGTGAAAAATGTGTTTCTCAATGCAAACTTAGTGACTTGAAAGTGCATACTCCAGTCTATAAAGCCAAACCTAAACTACGAATTTGGAAGCTTTATGAGGCTTTATCGGCCTTTTACTACACTTTGATCTTGGCCAAAAGGCCGAGAATAACTTCTCGGCCTATTGGCCAAGATCAAAGTGTAGTATCTGTTCCGATGAATACTGCACTCCATAGACCGGTATTGTCTTGGCCTTCGGGGCTTGATTTCCGCCGGTCTATGGGTCTGTCCTGTGCAGTTCTAGTAGGTCCATCCTCCCAGGCTTTGCCTTCTCACCCTTTGAGAAGGGGTTAGTTTATTGCTAATCGCCTGAGGCGCCCCTACCAGGGAATGCCGATGGGGCTGCCCAGGCATTTTTTGACGGTCATAAGTGCTCTTCCTCTAGAGTGCTGACTTATCAAATCCCACTTTTCAACCTTGTGTCACATTTTACTCTGTGGGAGGTAGATAAATACCGCTTTATGAGCCTGCTGTCAGAACTAAATTTGAGGAAGCCTTCTCTGCTGATCTAAATTCAAGTACTCTTGTCTCCACTACCGAGGATATCTGGAGCAAGCTCAAGAGTGCACTGCTTGGTGCGACAGAATGTTTGTTGTATGAGCAAAAACGTCATCTGAAAAGAGTTACTTGGTGGGTGCATGAAGCTGTAATCTCTGCTCTGTTGAGATGCTGGAAGATGTGGAAGCAGGTCATCAGTAAAGATGAATACCTTCAGGCAAAACATGAGAACTAAGAAAACTGTACACTTCCATGCGGGAACCTGAGAAGGTGTGGTCTGCTGATCATTTTCTGGTAAGAATGATATATTCAGGATTACCAAGCAGATGTGAAGGGAGAATCAAGATGTGGTTGGTGACAAATGTGTCGGAGATTATGCTGGAAATCTTACATTGGACAACTCTGCGAAAAAATGTAGATTGCAAACAGCATTATGAATGCCTCCTCAGTGAGGAGTTTTCTTGAGATGCTGACAAACTATCCGGTGCTGATTCTTTTGCTAGCCTGACTATTCATATTTCTGTAGGAATGGTAGCGAGGTCCATTGCTAAAGATGAAGAATGGTAAAGCAGCTGTGCCTTCCTGCACTGCCGCAGAGATGTTGATGGTATCTGGAATGGCTGGTGCTGCTTTAGTGGCTGATATTATGAACATCTTGATCAAAAATGGCAATCTGATTTAAGGGAAAAGGGTGATGCATTGGAAAGCGGCAAATATTGCGGACTGAAACTGCTTAACCAAGTTATGAAGGTAGTGGAGAGTGTTAGAGAAGTACATTCAGGAGAGTACAGCAATCAATGATATGCAGTTTGGCTTTATGTCTGGCCATGGAACAACAGAAGCTATTTTCATTCTGAGGCATTTGCTGGAAAAATATCACAGCAAGAACCAGAAGTTATTCTTTGCTTTTGTCGACCTGGCAAAGGCATTTGACTGCTGTTCAAGGTGTGTTTTGCCAGGCAATAAAAAAAAAATTCTGTTTTTATGAGTGGATTCTGCATCTTGTCCAGTCTATGTACAGCAAAGTCCGTGTCAACAACTTGCATTATCTCCCCTCCAAGAGAGCAGGTCTAATGTTTTGTATGTCGCGATCAGATAAAATATATGCTTGTTATCGATTGCAGATCAACAAATCATAAACAGTCCAATTAAATCATACCAAATTAAATCATACCAAGTGTCTTCACTGCTCAACCACAATGGTCCGCCAAGACTGAGGACACTGCATCCAAGATTGTCTCTTGTCATCCCCTGATGGCTACTTCTGTGTGGGGGTGCATTCTCACTCTGGAATCAAAGTTGGCACAGCAACAAAAAAAAAAAAAATAACTAGATCCCGAATTTGGAAAAGTACCATTTTATTAGGCTGTTGACTTTGCCTTCCTCTCTGACAGTGGCAGAGAGAAGAAATATCAGATTTCTGGGGGTTGGCCTCTTCATTTTGAATCGATTCTTAAGTCATTTCCTATCACATCTTATCGCTTCAAGCTTAGAATTCGCTCCTATCCTGTCTCATGTGACGTGATTTCCTCTAGCTCGTGTTCTCACAGGAGACAATGACCTCCAAAGACCAGCTACCTGACCCTGCTTTTATTTCCTGTTTATGCGCTAACATTTTCTTTGCAAATTTAAATCATCAAATTAGTTCTAGCTGACGTATCTTTTACTATTTAATGAACTTCTTTAGTGATCAATTTGAAATAAATGTTAGTGTTCATCAGGGTTCAGCATTGAGTACTCTGTTTTTCATCATTGTGCTTGAGGCATTATCCGTACAGGATGTCTCTGGGAAGTGTTGTATGCTGATGATTTGGTAATCTTTGCTGAATCGGAGGAAGAACTGCATCCAAAGTTTAACCTGTGGAAAACCAACATGCACTTTAAGGGCTTTCAGGTCATCATGTGGAAGACGAAAGTTATGATCAGTGGACCTGCATACTCTGAAAGCTTTTGGCAAGTTTTCTAGTAGTGTTTGGAAGTCTGGTGTTGGCCGCACGTCTGTATTTGGTACAAGTTGTCATCATTGGGTTCACAGGAGGTGCAATGTGCTGCTAAGTAGATTGATCCCTATCGAAAACTATCTCTGTGGAATATGAGCTTGTACTACTCATCCAATTGAAAGAAGGCCTTGTACTGACATCGCTGGACGCTCTATAGAAGTTGAAAGTTGTGGACTAATTTTGCTATCTTGGTGATTTGACCTGTGCTGGTTGGGGATGTGAATAAAGTTTGATCTTTCGTCTGCAAACTAGATGGGGGAAGTTTCATGAGCTTCTTTCCATTTTAACCTGTGGTTCACTTTCACTTGTTACTTGGGGTCAAGGTAACAACAGATATATGTGTAGTAATACAATATTAAATGCAAGTGAATGCTGGGCTCCCACAAATTCAGTCTTGAAGATGCAAACAAATGACGGCTATGATTCAGTGGATTTGTGGATAGTTCTGATTCCCTGCTATCTGAATCTGCCCAGACTGGAGTCTACTCCGTGTTGCAACTGCTTACGGTGGTATGGACATGTTGAATGAAGCCCTGTGAGCATGCATGCATGTAACGGCAATAACAAAGTTTATGGGACATTACATACAATAAAAACAAAAACAAGTTAACAATTTTTCAGGACAATTTCCATCCAAATTATGTTCACAGCACCAAATAAAATGTATGGCCAGGATGAGTGACAATGTTCTTGAAGATACATTCCATCGATAACTAGTACATGTATGAAGAATGATAATGACGATTTCATCTTAAAACATTTTATTTATTGTAACTTTGGATATCTATTTTCTTAACAAGGAGTTGCTTCTGATTGGACCCTTCCCACAGGGGTTTAAGCACCCCTATTTATCAGGTTCTTGTATTACATGTTCCTTTATTAAAGTTCAGACTGCAACTGAAATCTAACTTCAAATCCTTTCTATGTTGCATAATTAAACTAACCAGTAGATATCTACCTTTATATTGGACTTAAGCTAATACTGAGGTCAAACCCTATCAATCATATCTATTAACCCCCGTCGGACCTGACAAGTTATATCTACATTTTATTTTTAAAAGTGTTTCTGCCAAGTATTATATTTGACATTATTAATCACACGATTCTGTTTATAAAATATACAGCTGGCCAACAATCTTGTTCAGATGTAACATAAAACCTTCCGATAATAAATGCTTCTCGGATGATTTGATCAAAGGTTTTTTTTTTTTTGTTGTTTTATTTAATAGATCACATTAGTAGATTCACCTCAATTTCTGTTTTTACAGTTAGATTTAAAACTTTGACCAAAATATTCAATTTCTTGAAATTAGATACTTTTTGTTTGTATGAGATTAATATTTATAAAAATAACTATTCATAAAGTTGGCCCATTTATCGCACTGCTAGTGAGATTAAAACACCAAAGTCGCATTCAAAATAGAAGAACAATAGCTTTCTTATATGCTGATCATGTGTATGCGATCAATGTTCTAAGTTTAACTAATTTACATATTGCTTTGCAAAGGATCATCTTATTAATTCACTATGAATTTTTTATTGTCTAATTCAATAAGTTTTCATTTTATTATAACATATAGTTCTATGTAAGCATGTTTTTTTTTTTTTAACATGGTTCACCCCAAACCAGGCAGGCTGCCACTGTAGACGTAAAGGGCTACTGAGAAAAAAGAAAAGGGGAGAAGGTTGGGGGGGTCAGCCTAAATTGGGATCTGCACAGCGAGATGTCTGTTTACATTAGTTTTAAATTTCTGCATGTCAGTACTGTCGGGGAAACTAGGGGCAGGGAGGGAGTTTCAGCGGCCAGCAGCACGAGGAAAGAAACTATTTGAGTAGAAGGCTCTCCAGCATCTGGGGACCTCCACAGTGAATGAATGAGATTTAGTTGATTGTCGAGTTAGTCTAGTGAATTTACGTCGAGGGGGGCACCAGAGTAGCCAATTCATCGGAGCATAATCCATTGAAGTATTTGTAAAACAAACATAAGGATGCTACATTGCGGCGATGGGACTGGAGCTTGGTTGACAGTGAGGGACCTATTAGGTTGGCGACTCTTTTTTGGACCTTGTCAAGGAGGGAGAGACTAGTAGATGATGCACCAGCCCAGATGTGGCAACAATACTCCATGCGTGGGCGGATGGTGGCTTTGTAGAGATATAGAATAATGTCAGGTGTGAGGAGTTTACTAGCACGGTAGAGGGAGCCAATCTTCTTTGCAGCAGCCTTGGCAATGTCTTTGATGTATATCTGGATATATAAATCCTTAGCATTCTGTATGAAAAGGGTCTTTCCATGTCAATTTACTTCCAGGGGTTGTGATCTAATTTTACTTTGTAAATGAAGAGCAAAGCTCCCTCCCATCCAACGCCGCACATACATACATACATACACATTTTGGTCAATTACAAAAGTCTGAGTGCCCTCCCTAACCCTCCTCTCAAATTTACTTAATTAAAAAATTATCAGTGAGTACCACCCCATCCCCACATTTTTTTATATTATGGATAAAGTCTTTATTTACTTGTCTTATGATGCATCTTAAAAATGTTATGATGTGTCTTAAAAATAAAATGAAGTGTTCAAATAGCAGAAGATTAATTATGACTTATTTGTTGAAATCAAAAGTAACTGCCTTACTTGACAAATAAACGTTTTCTGCATTTTTATTTAAGTTTTCTTTTAAACTATGCGATTTTTTTAATGTTTCTAAGAAATGACAAATAATTATCAATTACAATGCCTGTGTAAGTAAAGAAACAAAACATTTTTTACCTTTTAAAAGCTTTTAAATAGGGTATTTCTGAACCCTCGGAAAAACTAAATTTGAATAGACACTGTGAGTGAACAAAAAAAGTATTATTTACCATTTTTGGTCCAGAGGTACTTCATAGTGTCTAAATGAATGTCCAAAAGAAAAAAACCCGTTACCATATCAGCTACATAATTCTTTTGCCCGATATTGGTGCACATGTAAAAAATTTTTCAAAATTTGATAAAATCTCATAGAAGGCTTCATTTCTGAGCAAAGCTGATGCCATTTTTGGGTTCCTTGGATTGAAAAACATACCTGCGTGAATTTTCAGCGTCACATGTTCCAAACTGAAAATATTCAAGAAAATGTAATTACTAAAATGTCGCCCGGGCGACATCTTGCACGATTTACGCGACACAAAAACAGCTCTCAATCGGAAACCGCTTGGAGTTGCATGCTCAAATTTTCAGGATTTCTTAGTTTTTATGATGTCCATCTGTGGTGCAAGTTACAACAAAATCTGAGGACATGGATTTCAAACCCTGGATGATCTGACATGAAATAACCCTACTACTGATTTAGAAATCGCTTCTCTGCGTTGTTATTGTTGTGACTGCTGCTACAGTTTAAGTCTCTTGATCTTAGTCTTTTTTGCATTGTGTTTTTAATAAAAAAAGGTATTTTTAGTTTTCATAGATACATAAGTAGGTATCTTCAGTATATCAGATGGTATGAGTTGTCTGGATGTCATTTATAACATAACAAACTGAAGAAATCTCTGATCGGGTTGAGCCGGCTTTTTCCCTGGTCTGTTAGTTTTTTTTGTAACGCTTAAGTTTAAAATAGCATCCCTGGAATGCATCGATTCTTTTTTACTCAAATAATGGCTGACAAAAGCATAAAGTAAAATTTTAACTGCTCGGATATTAGGCAACAAATGATGACAACAGTTCGGTCGTTTCAACAGGATGAAGCATTTCAAGACAGAACTGTCGAAATTGCTTAGAATCTTGCAGACAATCTGTTTCTGGGGGGAGGAGGGGGTCTGTTTGTCATCTGAAGACTTACTTATAAGCTTTCATGTTTTGTATGTAACATGAGACTAATACTTACTTGAAGACCCTTTTAGAAATGTGTATTTATTCATGGAAGTGAAATTCACTTGCAAAAACAAACCCTTTTTTTTTTTCTTCCCATCTTAACACCTGCTCCCACTGCGTGTGATTTCTAATGTGTTGAAGAGACTGACTTGCTTCTTCAAAATTAATGAAAATAAGTGATTTGAAAAAAAAAAAAATTTTTTTTTTTGTAACTTTTATTTGCCCCAAACAAGGTATATCTCAACTGATGCATAAGGGGCTACTGTGATAGGGACCAAATTTATAGGGGGCAACTTGGGTGGGGAGTTGGGCAGCAAGATGTTTGTTCACATTACATTTAAATTTCTGCATTTCAGTATGGTCAGAAGAGCAGGGAGGGAATTCGAAAGGCAAGCAGTTTAAGGAAAGAAGCTACGAGAGTAGAAAACTTTCTGGCATCTAGGTACCTTTACAGTGAAGGGGTGGGGTTTTGCTGATAATCGAGTGGGTTGAGAGTATTTTCATTGAGAAGGAGGTAAAAGTGCAGTAAGTTCAGTGGAGCACATTGTAAAACAAGCACAGATACAACACTGTGGTGATGCGACAGGGGCTGGATCTTGGCAGACAGTGCGGGATTTATTAGGTTAGAAATTCTTTTTTTGCATCTTGTCTAAGAGGGATGGGCTAGTAGTTAGTGCACCAGTCCAGATGTGGCAACAATACTCTATGCATGGGCAAATGGTGGCTTTATAGAGATATAGAATACTGGCAGATGTGAGAGATTTTCTAGCTCAGTAAAGGAAGCCTACCTTCTTTGCAGCAGACTTGGCAACATCGTCTATGCACTTATTTCAACTCCTGTGTCCTGAGAATGTCCGGCTAAGGAGTTTGAACCTTGGTCTCTTGGGAAGGGTGCTATCAGCCGTGACATTCAGGCTTTGGAAAGGGTTCTTGTGACGTCTGCTGTGAAAATACGTCGGTGATGTTTCTGGTATTCGTTGGTGTTTTGTATTTTTCAACATCATACACCTTACTCTGGATAACCCAGCCGAGATTGATCTGACCCTAGCTTGTTTTCAGATGGCTAGCTACCATTAATGACCCCCATGGTTCGCCATCTTGAGGCCCTCTCTACTGTTTTTGGTGGTACTGCAGATTATTCGCCACTTCTCTCCTTCGATGGCCAAATTACCTAAGGCTATGCCCAAATTACCGAAGGCTATGCCCAGTGGATGGAGACGCAAATCCCCTGCATGCCACCTCCACTTGGAGACATCTCACTCTCTGCCAGCTGCTGACCAGTCCTGCATATGTGGAGAGCTTTTTTTCCAAAGGTTTCTTCCAAACAATCTTTCCATGGGATTGTCTGTTCTAACAGAATAGCTTGCTTGTCAATTATAATTCAAACAAAATATTGTAAATCCACCCCCTAAAAATGGTAGATCCAAATAATAGGTAATAATATCCACAGGATATAATGATGGCATTATTAATAATAATCGTATTAATCTTATTTTTTTCTCAAATGAGGAGGGTAGAAAGTGGACGTTGGGTTTACTTTCGGCAGCCTTGTAACTCTCGCTTCCCTTATTTTGTCCTTTAGTACTCACATTCCATGAGCGCTGTTTCTGACAAAGGGGGAAGAATTGCTGTTTTCTGGGTTAGAATCTATCCACCTAACACTTATCGTAGGCTAGTTTTTGACCTTGAAGTAGTATTTTTTTTTTTTTTTAACTCCTCACATCAAGTGGCTAATTGCCTTGTCTGGAGCGATTTTCATTAAAAAAAAAAAAAAAAGAAATGTCTGGCTATTTATAAGACTATGGATTTACTATTTCATATTTGATTCTAACAGAAAGTCTAGGAATCATCTCGAAATGTTTTAAACTTTATTTTTTAGAATTATTTCTTTTTTTTTCTCAAAATGAAAATATTTCTTATTTATGCCTCCTTGAGCATCTTTTATTTTAACCAATAATCACATTTCAACATTTAATGGAAAAAAAAAAAATATATATATATATATATTAGAATAAAAATAACAAAACTTAACATATCTCAAACTATAAATATTTCGACCTTAAATGGTCTCTTTACAGATCAGACCTGAAAGAGACTGTTTAAGTCGAAAACTTTATAGTCTGTTATGCGTTTTCTGTTATTCTTTATTCTTAAATATTTGCTGTGTACACTAAATACATTTAGTTCTAATGTTGGAAATATGATGTTCGATATATATTTATCATCATCAGAGTTTTTGATCACTCCTGGAGGAGGAACCCCTCCCTGGTTTCCGACACTTTATTGGTGACTGTGCTTCATGAGTTTTTTGCCATAGTCGCCACACTATTTGTCCATAGCTAGGTGTCCACATACAGTGCCTGGTATTCCCAAATGGTCACCCACATGATACTGACCAGGCTCAACCTCACTTAACTTCGATGATTTTGCGTGATTATGCTGTACATATTTATAGCTCTATATAATTTGATATTACTCCGAATCTTTCCATTTACATTTCCTATATCGACGAGTTTATTGGGGAAATACACAACATCCACTTATGAAAAAAAAAACCACCAATACTAACTCCAACCTTCTCAACTAACACAGCAAATATCCTCAAAAATATAAAATAGCTTTAAAAAACCTCGTCCATCACGCATATACCATATCCTCATACAGAACAATATTGTATGAATAACTTAGTAACCTAAAACAAACCTTAATCAATAAAATCGTGGATCAACAAATAAAACTCTATATAATCTCCATACACCAAAAAAAATAATACCCACAACAAAGATGATACTTTTCACCTATATTATAAAAATCAAATGCACTCTAATTATAAACTTAATGAACAAAAGCAATTAACTAACCTAAACCTATCGAACAGCAGAAGAAAATTAAACTAGCAATCTACTATACAAAATTTAAAACGTCAAACTTAATAAGTAAATTCGTATGAATCAGATGGTACAACTTTGTTAACCGGTTTGATTCTGTTGTCGGCATTCTTGGAGGAGGGACCACCATGTAATGGTTGCCAACATCCCTAACTGAAAATGGTATTATGGAATCGCCTGGATTCGAACTTGGCACACCCAGGTCGTCAGTCTGTGTCGTTATCCATTTAACCACCGTCAGTAAAAAACAATAACACCATTAACTTAACTTTAAGCCAATCAAACATACTATATATGTTCACATGCCCATATTTAAGGAATGTCTTCCTAATACCGAAACCGAAAAATATAGTACCTACATTGGCCATACGACGACTCTCTCCCGACGTCTTACATACCATCTATCCGACACTAGTGCAATCCACAGTGTTACACATAAAACACTATAGTCAGCCACGATCAGAAAAATACTAACCAGTAACACTAGAACTCAGCATTAATAGAATAGCCTTTAACATCGGCACTAACCTATTAAACTGTTAAAGGCTATTCTATTAATGTTAGTTTTTTTATATATCTTCCATAATTAAATTTTTTAAATAAATGGTACTCTTAAGAGGTAAATTAAAACCAATAAATAAGGATTAAGCTTAACCAGACATAACTAAATTATAATATACTGCACCGGTAACAAATTAAATAACTATCTACAACATATATAACATTTAATGCCGGAACCAGCCTGTTAACAAACATATATAGTATGAATAAAATCAATGTTTTATGTACGATAAAAAAAATAAAAAATAAAAATAATAATAATATTATATATTATAAATATATAAAAAATAATTAAATAAATAAAAACAGCATACAAGTACATATATATATATATATATATATATAAAGGAATAATAATATAGGATATAATATTTAATTAACAGTTACACAACACTCATTCAGAATTTATTACGATCTATTTCATTTTCCTCTGAATACTTTATCCTGAACACTTCTGGTTTAACCCCCCAGCGCTGCTGGCATTTTCTCGGAATCCGGGATTTTTCTTTTATTTATTTTTGACAAGGAGAGGATAAGTCTCTCGAAATATATCAAATTGATCCCTGATCATCCGGACAATTACAGACTAACACTCTTACTGTCTTGTAAGTTCGTCTAGAAAAATAAACAAACCTTTTCAATCTATATCCGACTTATTTCGGTTTTGTTTTGTTTTTCACAACTTCCAGCGATCCGGAACTTCGCATTGCCTTCAACCTTTTTAAAACTTTTATTATTACTCCCAGCAATGCTTCCAGCAAACTACCAATTTCTACTATATATATATATATATATATATATATATATATATATATATATATATATATATGTAACTATATAATAGTAATTCCCTTAAATATTTCATCAGGAAGATCTAGAAATGTCCTTGTACGCTAATTATTGCTTACTATTATGTCCAAATTGATGTGGTCAAATTTAGTTTTTGAAATTTTGTCATTAAAATCAAGGTTGGGGAGTCCGAGGTCTGGAAGGAGTTGGACTTGTAAGAATGGCAGGAGTCAGTCGGATTATTAATCTCTGAAGAATCGAGACAGTTTGAATATTGAAAGACTAAAATAAGGAGTTGGTCAGAATCAGAATTTTTGGAATCCTCAGAGTCGGACCATATATTTTCCAATTCCGCAACCCTGATTAAAATAACAATAATATAATATGAAGCCCTGTTTGCAAGGAGGTAATTGTCAGGAATGTTATACCTCTGCTTTTTAGCAGAATTCCGCAGTTTTGTAAAACGCAGAAAGTGGAATTTTGCTTTCTTTTTATTTTTTGCCTTTTTTTAATTCAGAAAAAAGCGGATTTTATTTATTTTTTTATCATGCAAAGACTAATTTCTGCCGAATTGCTAGAGCTTTATGTCCTTATTTTTTTTTAGTCATTTGGCTCGATTTTATTTATCTTTCTCTCTTGCTTTATCTTTCTTTTTCTCTATCTGTTCTCTCTCTCTTTCTCTTCCTCTTCTTCTTCCTCTCAGCTTGATTTGTTTTGCCTCATGCCATACTTCAAAACGATTCACGATGCGGGGTAGAGGGAGGTAGAAGACTGTTTCATCAAAGAATGACCCCCCCCCTCTCTCCCTCTCATAATAATCAGTTCTAAGTGAAAGTTTTTTTGAAGTTGAGGGTTCAATCCTTAACACAGGTGCTAATAACTAACAATAACATAAAAAGTGAAAAATCTATCCTGCCATGGTTGACAGAATAAGAACAATCTACCTCCATGGATTAATTAAAGGGCTTAGGTAAAAATTCCATAAAGGTTCCCAAGATTGACAGAAAGATTCTCAAGTTTGAAAAATTGCACCTGAAGAAGGCCAGAATTACATCATCCGAAACGTTGTGAATATAGCAACCAAGACGAGAATAGGAGTCCCTATTTACTTGCCTCCCTACGAGGGCAGTTAGACACAAGGTCGGTTTTTAATGTGAAGAAAATCCAGCACCCCCAAAAAGGGGCATTTTGAATTGGGACAAAAAAACAAAAATTTAATTGCCTCAGTCTCGAATGATTTCTCCTTCACTGACCAAAGATAGAAAAGATGAAGTGTGGTATCAGAACAGATGCTGCACTTTGCTCCTAGTCAAACGGCCGAGATAGGAATAGTAGTTTAAATAATATAAGCTGACCTTCGTTAGGAATTTGTATCCTCTATAAATCCCTACTCATCCTTTGAATCCTCCTTTTTTTATGCATCACCTCCCCCATCTCTCTCTCTCTCTTTCTCTCCACCGGATTGATTTCTCTGCCTTACATAAATGGTCGTCTTTTCGAGTGCTTCTTTGCTTACCCTCATAAAACTGATCACATAACTCAACCAGCCTTTTTCGCCGAGACACACAAGAGCACAGATTCATCTGCATTTTTACACGTTTAAAACTCTTCTTTTTCCTCTTCACATCTCAATTTACTCCCTACATATTTACGATTTTTGTTTTCTGTTTTGTTTTAAATTAGATGTTTATTTCTTTCTTTAACAATTCCTATAAACTCAGTAACATTTTCAGTCTCTATAAAAATTCTGCTGTGTATTTTGGTCTTTTAAGAAAATTTCTTTAGCACCTCCTCCCTCCTTATCCATCGAGATTGAGTATGTCTTTCGGTCTCTCCTCCAAGCCTATCTCTCCTTCCTACCCCCTTTACCATCGCCATGTCTTTCAGTCTTTGTGCCCCCCACCCCGAATTATTAGCCAAAATATGACGTTGTTTTCTTTCCTTTCCAAAAAGTGTAAAATCTATTCCGAGGGTTCTGTCTCTCTGTCCAGGTATGCAATTGTCCGAAATCAAGAGCCGACATTCATAAACTACAAAGACTATATTTTTAAAAAATAAAAAATAAAAATTTAAAAAATAAGAATAAAAATTATGTGAGGTTCAGGGTTGGGAGCAGGAGTTCCTTTATTTTCAGACAATGCCGAGTGTGGCTGCTATGTGCATGTGCATATTTAGCAGCAATTTTCTCCTTGATGCACATTTCGTTCAACAGAAGTGATCAATCCTTTCATGGTGTCGTTCGACCAATCAAATTAACATTTTCGTCTTGGCTGGAAATAACTCATAAATTGACCTAATGTGAGTCTCGAAGAAAAAGGTCAGAGGTTATCGTCTAGGGAATCAGTACATATGCGTTTACACACTATGTAAATTAGCTGGAGAGAGAGTCACTCTTTCTCTAAATGCTCACAGAGACACTAAGCAATATTAGAGAGTGGTTGAATCAATACACAGAAGAGCCGAGAGAAATACATAGAGAGCTAAGAGAGAGAGAGAGAGAGAGAGAGATGGATGACTGGTTCAGTTAATTAAAAATTACGGCCAATTAGAACAATTAAAGCAGAATTTATTTTAAATATAATTCAATCCAAGAAGTAAGGAATATTTTTGCATGTATTTTGTGTTATATATATGAAAAAAACCCTTAGCACTCTTTCCTGCCTTGACTGAGTACAAAACCAACTTCAAAGTCTAGTGGGGGATGTTTTCCCGCCAAAAAATAAATGGGGGCATATCCCCCCCCTAAAAAATCGAGCACGAACGCAGACCCCAAACTATATCGAAGAACCAGTTTTGATACGTAGCCTCGTTTTAAGATGATTCATTGCTAAGTAAAAGAAGTGAAAAAAAAAACATTTCTTTAAGTAGTTAAATCAAAATAGTTTTGTTAACTTGTCTAATTTGCTCAGATGGTAGAGTGTCGGACAACTTCGTCCAAATTACTCTTTGACATTTAGGTTACGAGTTCAAATCACGTCAAAATTATTTATTGTTTATTTAGTCGTTAATATGTAATATGTATTTATGTTTCTGACTTGGAAATTAATTAAATAGTAATAAAAAGTATTTATTTTATTATAAAAAAGAAAAAAAATGTGAAGTTTTTTTTAGGTCAGGTGACTTAAATTACTTTAACCACCTCCCTTCTTTTTAAAGGTGAAATATGTCTTATACCCATAGTCGAAACTCAGTGACCACTTTGACAAAGAGATAACACCCTGAAGATGCAATTAAAAAAAACAAATTTAAGGCAGCTATTATTTAAAAGCTATCAAGATATTTATTTTTATTTTTTTTACATTTAAATTTCCTATCTTTTTAGTTCCATTTTTCTCTTGAGAACTGCCTTAATTTTTGTTTTCCTTTGCACTTTCAGAGGTTATCTCTTTATAAAAGTGGTCACTTTTTCTTTTTAATGGAAATCGCTCCAGACAAGGCATGAAGCCACTTGATGTAAGGAGCTAACAAGAACAAATATGATTATCGCAAAAACAGGAGATGCCTATTGGCCTTAGTCTTGAAAAGACCAAAATTATAGGTAGGAGGAAAACAGTCAGCAGGAAAAGAGTTCCACAAGCCTGCAGTTCTTGGAAAGAAGCTACTGGAATAGGAAGCTGTATTACAATGAGGTATCAAAACAGCAAATTAATGGAGACCACTAGACCAATGACTCAAACGAGCTGGAACAAAAAAAGCAGGTAATAGATCACATAATTCTGAAGAACACATGCCATAATAGTATTTATAGAAAAGACTGAGACTAGCAACATCACGTTTGTGATAGAGAGGGTACAGAAAAGAAGAAAGGGTAGGGCCAATCAAATTACAGATACGTTTCTGCACCTTATCAAGAACCCTCAAATGGGACAGATTCACCAGCCCAAATATGACGACAGTACTCTATACATGGTCTGACTTAGTTTTGACTATGGGTAAAAGACATATTTCATCTTTGAAAAGGGGGGGGGGGTGAACTAATTTAAATGACCTAAAAGAATCTTTTTTTTTTTTTAAATAAAATAAATACCTTATATTTGCATTAATTAATAAATTGAAAAAATTGTAAAGTTACTCACCATGTTGCCTAGAACATATCTTCCAAAAATTCATAATGATCCGTTCATTAGTTTAGGAGTGAATCGTGTAGATAGAAATATATAAACATATAAATACAGGGTGGGCAAAAATAAGGGTCCTATTTTTAAAAATTCATAACTTTTTTATTTATTGATTTTTTTTATTTTATTTTTTTAGAATAAGTAAAGGACCCCTTCCGAAGCAAGCATGAGCCGTATTAGCCCTAAGGAACGTACCCTCATTTAGAAAACATTATTTTTGCTTAAAAAACTCAAAACAGTGTAAAAAACAATACTTTAGTTTTTGTAAGTTTTAAGAAGTGTTTTTCGGCTAAAATTTGTTTTGTTTATTTCAAAAAATCTCGGAAGGGTCAGTCTACACACACATAAAGTTTGGTGAGTTTAACTTTTATTTTGTGGAAGTTATTCAAATTCAAGTTATTCAAATTTAAAGATAGGACCCTTATTTTGGCCCACCCTGTACTAACTTTATTTATATATATATATATATATATATATATATATATATTAGAGAGAGAGAAGAGATATATACACACTCAAGAGGGACAAAATTTGAAATATAAGTTTTGTCCACCTGAAAAAAATGGAACTAACATAAAAATGGTTTTCAAGATTTTAGTGGATCTAATATTTTAATAATTTTTATTACTGCTCTATTTAATAAAACAAAATATCAGGCACTCCATTTTGACTACTACAAGTTGTCAAAGAAAATCTTTAACCCACTACTTTATATATACCACCCCCACCCACCGTCACAAGCTTATATTTATTTATATAAGATGGCAACTCTGGAATGTGTCATTTCTCCCAACTAAAACATGTTAGCTTAGCTGGGTGACTTCCTTTCAGATTTCATGATGTACAAAGTTATCTTGTGTTTGGGAATTTTTAAGATGAGAATTGATAAGACGTCTCAAAGAATCAGTGCATATGTTCGGCGACAATGGCCTCCTAACTAGAACTAGTTTAGAATTTAATACAACATGGGAACCAATAAATATTAAATACTAGATCTTCTTCTTTCGTGTGAATCAGATGATTCTGGTGTTGGCATTAGTTTCCCCGATGTTTTTCTAGTTAGAAATCTTTCTGGAAAGACATCAGGTACTTATGGGAAGGACCACGAGAAGGTTGCCAACATCCCTAAGTGAAAGTGGTACTGTGTAACCGACTAAATTCGAACTTGGAACACCCAGGTCTTCAGTCCATGTCGATATCCACTTAACCACCATCACCTCCCAAATACTAGATGAGAACACTATTAAGAAAATTAGGTATTTTTTATAGAATCACTCCCGTCTCTAAACCGGGCTTCAAACTGGGGGTCCGAGGTATTTTGGTCCGTTAAAAACGAATATGTTATTTAAATTCATTACAAATTATTAGTTCTTATTCTAAAGTTGTTGTCCCAATAAACGTGAAAAAGATACTATCTTATGTAAGCTACTCTCTTTATTTCCTCTTCTTTTTTTCATTTCTTCCTTGAAAACATATAAATAAATAAAAGCGTAGCACTTTAGAGTTAGGAATAGTAAATAATAAAAGTAATGCGTAAGTAAATTGCAGCCATCTGTTTTACTTTGTGACCCTTCAGAACTTTAAAAAAAAATTTTTTTAAAAAAGGCGCTTTTGAAACCTTTAAACTTGCAAATAGAAAGTAATTTCTCCGGTTTTGGTATTTACTGTGCTGCGAGTGTTCCGAACACCAGGCAACGTCTCACGCCTGCTCTCCGTGCTGTCCGATCCAAAGGGTTGATATCAGTCATGCTGCCTTCCTCGGTCTAGCACGCTTCCTAGTGCTTGGGATATCCATGCGTGTTATCGAGTTGACACAAGAGGTGCATCTGGCTTGAATTAATGTTCAAATGTGAAAAATCAAGTATCAAAAATTGAAACATCATTAATGATGTTTTTGTTTTTTTTAATTTTTTACTAATGAGTCAGCACTTATCAAGGCTCAAATAGAACACGAGGATAAGGGTTAATGGGTTTGTCAGGGGGACGATGAGACAACACCTTGAGTATTTGAGACAATAGTTGAAACTGGGCAGAATTTGATTATTTAAGAGGACGGCTCGACAAATGATTAAAAAAAATAGTAATTCTTCAGGAATTAGTAGTAAGACAATTGGACATTGGACGGAGGATTTCAACGTCTAGGCACGAGCCCCGTGAGTCAGCCTGGTTGTTCCAACGCATCTCCCTGGCTATCATTCGTGGCAACGCTATGTCAGTAACGGCGGCGTCACTTCTGTTCTAATCGTCATCTGTTGACTCTCTTTCTTTCTCTTTCCCTCTCTAACTACCTATGTCTGTATCTGTTTCTTTGCTTCTCTTTCTTTCTCTCCCCCTCTCTATCTACCTATGTCTGTATCTGTCTCTTTGCTTCTCTTTCTTTCTCTCCCCCTCTCTATCTACCTATGTCTGTATCTGTCTCTTAGCTTTTCTTTCTTTCTCTCCCTCTCTCTATCTACCTATGTCTGTATCTGTCTCTTTGCTTCTCTTTCTTTCTCTCCCCCTCTCTATCTACCTATGTCTGTATCTGTCTTTTTGCTTCTCTTTCTCTCACATTATTGTTTTATAAATAATTTGTTTTTATAAATAATTTTGTTTTGGTTTGTCTTCACAATGGCAGCCATGATTGTTTATTTGCCTCGGACACAGAAAACAACTTGTTGATTGGACACCAGTGATAACATTAATTTAAAAGCCTATGCCAGTGATGACGTCGGTGTACGATTACGCGAGCTTGACTAATGGCGTCTAGCAAGATGTAACTCCATTTATTAAATCTTATTCCATTTTTATCTCTATATTAATGAAACTAGTAATAAGACTACTAGTCAAGGGAAGATTAGGTTTAAGCCTCTCAAAATTCATGCTAGAATTGTCCACATGGACCAGTGGTGTAACGGTTAAGTGTTGGCTCACGATCAGTTCTGAGTGACAGGCTTCTGGTGGTTGATGGTTCAATCCTTACTAACAGCTAAGATTATGTTTCTGAGGTTTTTAGATAAGGATTGATAATTTGGATTATTCGGACTACTATTCTAATCTTGGATGTTATTCTCACAACGTTTCGGCCGATGTAACCTCTGACCTTCCTCAGGTGCATCTTGTTGAACTCAAGAATCTTTATGTATGGAATTTCGAACGGAACTTTTTATTTAATTCACGAAGATAGCTTGCTCTCTCGTTCCGTCAGCCATGACCAGTAGAAGTCTTAAATTGTTTTAAAAAAAAAAATATATATATATATATATATATATACAGGGTGTCTCAAAAAAATGTACTCACTCTTAGAATGACGAGACGTTTGCGAATCCCTTGGTGCGCGTTATCAGCTTTGTTTGAACAATAATGGTCATCAGTTTGAACATTTGCGAACATGATTCTTCAATTACATCTGTCTCATGTATTCGATGCTATTTCATTTCACTCTATGTTCATAAATAAAAGTTTTCTCGTCATTCTACGAGTGAGTACATTTTTTTGAGACACCCTGTATATTGGAAAGGAAAAACCAAAAGATGTTTTTTTTTTTTAATGTATTCATCAACGTTTCGTCTTTATTTGTAAGACTTCCTCAGGATGATAATTTTAAGAAAAATGTCATGCAAGTACATAGAAATATTGGGTTGACATGATGGGTTAATGAGAAGTAGTAGTAGCCACTACTGGGAGCGCAGGACCAAGGTCCGGGCTGAGAGAAGTCGGTGGCAGAGAGTGAAATGGATGTGGATGGCTGTGGTGAAAAAAGGGAGGGGTGGGAATGTTAGTGAATTTGTCTTAGGGTGGGAGAGAGGGGAGGGGGTGCTGAGGTTTTTGTTGTGGTGAGGTGTAGCATGGATTTTAAGGGGCTGGGGAAAGAGGAGGAAAGGGGGGAAGCTCTGTGTCTTTGGTGTGTAGGTAGTATCATAGTTTTAGAAAAAGGTTTGAAGAAATATATATATATACATATATATGTAGTAATATATAGTGATAAGTAGTAAGACTATACATCTCTAAACAAGAATAGGTTTAAGGCTTGTAAAATCATTCATACTAGAATTGTCCGCAAGGAGCTGTGGCGCAACGGATATAAGTGCTAAGTAATAATCAGTTCTAAGTGACAGTCTTCTGGAATTTGAAGGTTCAATCCTCAGTGCGGGTGATACTAAGAATACAATTACGAATTACTTAAGACTTCTACCCATTCATGGCTGACGGAATGAGAGCAAGCTATCCCCGTGGATTAAATAAAGAGTTCCGTTTGAAATTCTGTGCAGATTTCCGAGTTCAACAAGATACATCTGAAGAAGATCTGAGGTTAGATCAGCCGAAACGTAAGAATAACATCCAAGATGAGAACAATAGTCAGAATAATACAAACTAATAGCTAAGAGTAACATAAATTAACACTTCTACCTATGGCTGATGTAATGAGAACAATCTACCCCCCCCCCCCCCCCCCCCCATGAAAAAGTGTTCAGTTCGAAATTCTGTTCAGGCTCACAAGTTCGACTAGAAGGTCATAAAGTTTGGAAAGTTGCACCTAGAGAAGGTCAGCAATTACATCGGCTGAAATGTGAATACAACAACCAAGATGAGAATAATAATGCCAATAATTAATCGTAATAACGAAAATGCGTCGCACTTCACGGCTGCGTTTTGTTCCTTGTTCAACCATTGTTCAAAGACATTAAAGGTTCCCAGATAAAAAATTAAAAAGTGAACACTTTTTTAGAATCTCTTTCAAAATCTATAAATATTTTTTGTTTCTAATAATACTCAAACTCTGTCATCATCATCATCAATAATAATAATAATAATAACTGGTTTATTTGTTGAGTCAGACCACAATTAATCCTCTGATGAGGGTGAGGCCTGATTGTCCAGTCTCGATCTAAGTCTTCCCCTCCATTCTTGTCTTTGGTGAGGCCCGACGGAATCCATACCCATAGCTTTCCTATCACATTTGACCACGTCCTCCCAAGACAACTTGGGTCTGCCAGTGGTGGTCTTCTCTGCTGATACATTCAACTGTTGGACTTTAGCAATTCAGCCATTGCTGCGCTCAACGTGCCCCAACCAACATAGTCTGCTCTTCTGCATGATGTCCGCGAAGCTTTTCAAGTTGACTTGTGCGAGCAGAGACCCAAAAGGTACGCTCTGTTCACGCCTCACCAAACCGTTTCTTTAGTGTGCCGACAGAAACGGCCCAAGTTTCGGAGCCATACATTAACACACTTCTGGTTATAACTTTATATTCTTATACTAGGTATTATAGAATTTTCCATATCATATTTCTAGAAGAAAATCGGTAAATATAATGAAATTCCATTCAATTTCAACTTACGATATCTCGTTTATTTTGGGGGATTATTTTGATAAAATTTTGATGTAAACAAAATTAAATTTTTTTTCTCTTTATCAATGCACAATTCTTTCTCTTGCATCATTAATAGTTTTTTTTTTCCTAGGTTAGTTTTTTCGGTGCCAGGCGATATATTTTTTTATCTTTGTGTTTTTCAAATTTGATGTGCGTGATATAGTGTATCTCTATGCATATAAAAACAGTCCCATCTGAAAGAAAAAGGTTTACTTGTCAATATGGTGGGTTCAATATAGAGTTTTAAGTTGTCTTTCACAAAAAATCAGTTTAAAATTGTAGTGAATTAAATTTTTGCCCTATTATCACATTGTGTTTCTGTCTGTTTTTACATAATCCAAATCTGACTTTATTGATTTATTATTAAAATAAAATCATCTTAACCTATAATGTGCTATGAATTCTGAGATTCTCATGGATGGAGAAATCGACTCTGAAACTTCTTGGTCTTTCATTCTCATCAAATCTTGGAGTTCATACATTAGATCCATTGCTCTTTCTGTTTCTCGTAAAGTCGGTTTTCTTTATCGCCTCAAACACTTTCTCACACCTGAGGCTATTCTCTATCTCTACAAATCTACAATCAGACCATGTATGGAGTACTGTTGTCATATTTGGGCTGGTGAATCTCTGTCCTATTTGAGGGTTCTTGATAAGGTGCAGAAACGTATCTGTAATTTGATTGGTTCTACCCTTCTCTGCACCCTCTCTCTCACAGACGTGATGTTGCTAGTCTCAGTCTTTTCTATAAATACTATTATGGCATGTGTTCTTCAGAATTATGTGATCTATTCTCCGCTTCTTTTGTTCCAGCTCGTTTGACTCATTGTCTCCATCAATTCGCTGTTTTGATACCTCATTGTAATACAGCTTCCTATTCCAGCAGCTTTTTTCCAAGAACCGCAGACTTGTAGAACTCTTTGTGCTGACTGTTTTCCTCCTACCTATAATCATCTATCTTTGCGATAACCATATTCTTGTTAGCTCCTTACATCAAGTGGCTTCATGTCTGGTCTGGAGCGATTTCCATTAAAAGAAAAATGATATTAAGATTCAATGTGTTTAAATGAATCTTATATAAACACTATAAGTTGTGTTTCCATGTCATTTTTGCATGTGTTTTCGAGAGATAATGGGATTTTCTCCAATATTTCGGTTGGTTTGATTTAATAATTATTGCTTCTATTATGATTAATTTTCATTTGCCACAAAATGACAATACTTTTTAAAGGCTTTTTCACTTATTTGAAGCCTGCATTTTTAGTTATACACTGAAAATTGGCTTCTGAACCAATAGCACACGAGACGGCAAATTTTCTAATTTCCAACAAACTTTGAACGATCATAATTCATTAGCTAATTGAGCTACCAAAATAAATGTGGTACCATTATTTGTTTTACAAAGATCTATGTCATAATTCAGTAGCTAATTGAGCTACCAAAATAAATGTGGTACCATTGTTTGTTTTACAAAGATCTGTCATAATTCAGTAGCTAATTGAGCTACCAAAATAAATGTACCATTGTTTTACAAAGATCTGTCATAATTCAGTAGCTAATTGAGCTACCAAAATAAATGTGGTACCATTGTTTGTTTTACAAAGATCTGTCATAATTCAGTAGCTAATTGAGCTACCAAAATAAATGTGGTACCATTGTTTGTTTTACAAAGATCTGTCATAATTCAGTAGCTAATTGAGCTACCAAAATAAATGTGGTACCATTGTTTGTTTTACAAAGATCTATGTCATAATTCAGTAGCTAATTGAGCTACCAAAATAAATGGGGTACCATTGTTTTACAAAGATCTATGTCATAATTCAGTAGCTAATTGAGCTACCAAAATAAATGTGGTACCATTGTTTGTTTTACAAAGATCTGTCATAATTCAGTAGCTAATTGAGCTACCAAAATAAATGTGGTACCATTGTTTGTTTTACAAAGATCTGTCATAATTCAGTAGCTAATTGAGCTACCAAAATAAATGTGGTACCATTGTTTGTTTTACAAAGATCTATGTCATAATTCAGTAGCTAATTGAGCTACCAAAATAAATGTACCATTGTTTTACAAAGATCTGTCATAATTCAGTAGCTAATTGAGCTACCAAAATAAATGTGGTACCATTGTTTGTTTTACAAAGATCTGTCATAATTCAGTAGCTAATTGAGCTACCAAAATAAATGTGGTACCATTGTTTGTTTTACAAAGATCTGTCATAATTCAGTAGCTAATTGAGCTACCAAAATAAATGTGGTACCATTGTTTGTTTTACAAAGATCTATGTCATAATTCAGTAGCTAATTGAGCTACCAAAATAAATGGGGTACCATTGTTTTACAAAGATCTATGTCATAATTCAGTAGCTAATTGAGCTACCAAAATAAATGTGGTACCATTGTTTGTTTTACAAAGATCTGTCATAATTCAGTAGCTAATTGAGCTACCAAAATAAATGTGGTACCATTGTTTGTTTTACAAAGATCTATGCCATAATTCAGTAGCTAATTGAGCTACCAAAATAAATGTGGTACCATTATTTGTTTTACAAAGATCTATGTCATAATTCAGTAGCTAATTGAGCTACCAAAATAAATGTACCATTGTTTTACAAAGATCTGTCATAATTCAGTAGCTAATTGAGCTACCAAATAAATGTGGTACCATTGTTTGTTTTACAAAGATCTATGTCATAATTCAGTAGCTAATTGAGCTACCAAAATAAATGTGGTACCATTGTTTGTTTTACAAAGATCTATGTCATAATTCAGTAGCTAATTGAGCTACCAAATAAATGTGGTACCATTGTTTGTTTTACAAAGATCTATGTCATAATTCAGTAGCTAATTGAGCTACCAAAATAAATGTGGTACCATTGTTTGTTTTACAAAGATCTATGTCATAATTCAGTAGCTAATTGAGCTACCAAAATAAATGTGGTACCATTGTTTGTTTTACAAAGGTCTGTCATAATATCCAGTTTAACATCCATTTTACATGCTGGCATGCATTGCACAACTTTAAGAAATTGACTTCTAAAGTAACTTATCTTTAGCGATGTTTTTGATTATCCCTCTTTGCATCGGGTCCAATTTTATCACTTCCTCCCATGTTTTCCTTGGCATTCCCCTGTGAACTGACCCTGCTAGCTCAACTGTTCTACATGTACTAACCCAAGAAAACTCATCGATTCTTTCAATGTGACCATACCATCAAAGTCTCCTGTTCTACACACATTTTTCTATACTGTCCAGATTTAATCTTCCTCTGAGGTCATCAGAACTAAGCCTGTCATAGACTCACAAAACACATCTATCGTATCATTTTCATGTCATTTCTCTCCATTCGACGGATGTCCTCAATCCTCACTGACCCGGTTTCGCTTTCATACATTAACACACTGCGTACACATGCCTGATAGACTGCTCCCTTTGGTCGACAATGGTAACGTTCTGCTGATGGTTTTGTATGTGTAAATATATATTTTTTTAATTATTAATAAAATAAAATAGATAATGCTTTAATCTATTTAAAACTTATGTAAAAACAAAAGAATGTTTAAGACAAGGTAATATCTTGGGAGTGAAATGCTTGACTACCCATTCACTCCTATTTCATTGTAAAATGTACTTAATTCAACTGAATACTTATACAGCCAAAACTACAAATTGTAATATTTGTTCTTACTGAGCATCTCCCCTTACTTACTATTACTCCCAGATTCCATCTGACTTTATAGTTCAATATATGTGTTAGATATAATCTGGCGTAGGTATGCCATGAAACTACTCCCAGTTGTATACATGTACATTTAGGTGATGAAAAACTGAGAGCAAATACCATGAATAAATATTTAATAACTTGAACTGGCGACAGGTGGTGCGACTCCGCGGTCAGACTGTCACAGTCAAACGAATCTGGATGGAAGAATCCAGTGCGGACTTCGCTTTAGTGGGATAAACACAGAATAAAATGCTAAGAAGTTGAATTAAAAAAAAAAAAATTAAAAATAGAAAAAAATAAATAAAAATAAATAAATAAAAATAAATAAATTAAAAAAAATAAATAGAAAAAAATAAATAGAAAAAAATAAATTGAAAAAAATAAAAAAAAAAAAATAAATAAAAAAAAAAGATGTTCATGGAAATTGCCAGACAGATTGCTAAGTTACTATACTTGTTTTATTTATTTTTTTTTTTTTTGTATAATTGAATTCTCTTTTGGCAAAATAAAACACTGCCATTTGAATCTTTTGTTTATGTATTCGTTAGTGGTTGCTTTCGTGATCATGTCATAATCTTGATAAATGCTTTTGTTGATGGTTACGATTTTTTTTTTTTTTTCTACATTTTCAGTATTTAAGGCTATTTTTTAATGTGCTTTTGTAAATTAGCCTTTTGGCTAAGATCAAAGTGTAGTATCTGTTCCGATGGATACTGCACTCCATACTGGTATTGTCCGGGTCTTCGGGCCTGGATTTATGCCGGTCAATGGGTCTGTCCTGTGCAGATCTGGGAAGTAACGCTCCCAGGCTTTGCCTCCCCTTTTTGGGGAGGATTAAGTTTAATACTTAATGTCTGAGGTACTCTGCCCAGGCAATTTTTAAGGCGCCGCTAGCACTCCTCCTCTGGAGTGCATACCCACTTTCCGACCTTGTGTCACATTCTACTGTGTGGGACGTAGATAAATAGCGTGCTTTTGTAAATTATTTATGGAAAAAAAATGGAAAAGACTTCCTGCATCATCCACTAGTCTCTCCCTCTTAGACAAGGTCCAAAAAAGAGTCGCCAACTTAATAGGTCCCTCACTATCCACCAAGCTCCAGCCCCTGTCCCATCGCCGTAATGTTGCATCCTTCTGCTTGTTTTACAAATAATTCAATGGAATGTGCTCCGATGAACTAGATGCTCTAGTGCCCCCCCCCCCCCCCGACGCAAATACACTAGAACAACCCGACAATCAGCAATGTCCCATCCATTCACTGTGGAGGTCCCTAGATGCTGGAGAGCCTTCTACTCAAATCGCTTCTTTCTTCATGCTGCCGGCCTCTGGAACTCCCTCTCTGTTTCTCCGACTGTACCGACATGTAGAAGTTTAAAACTAATGTAAACAGACATCTCGCTGCACAGCTCCCAACGTAAGATGTCACCCAAAACTTCCATCCTAATTCTCAGTAGGCCCTTACGTCTACTGTGGCGGAGTGCCTTGTTTGGGCTGAACTATATTAAATCTCCATTTGTGGGGAGGGGGGGGGGGGCTCTGGCAAAGCGTAGTATCTGTTATTATACTACATTCCATCTTTTCTGGCTCCAGTCAGTGAAAGAGTAATCTTCCTAGACTGAAGCAATCTTTAGTTTTGTCCCAATCCAGATTGCCCCTTTTTGGGGAACTGGATCTTCTCTCACATTAAAAACCTACCTTAAGTCTAACTCTGATCTCATGGAAAGGCAGGTAAATAAGAACTTCATATCCATTTGGAGAGGGGGGGGGGGGTATAAAATTATAAAAAGTATAAAATTATCTACTATAATAATGTGTTCTATTTGGTCCCCCGATTTATAAAATCGGGAGACCTATGTTTTGAGGCATTTCCGTCCGTCCGTCTGTCTGTCCGTCCGGATTTTTCTCCGCAACCATCCATTGAATTTCTCTGAAATTTTGCATGAAGTTGTAACTTTTGTCAGGGTAGAAAGTGACATTCTTCGATTTTTGAAAAAAAATCTGGTTAGTCCCCAGGGGGTCAAAAGGCCCCAACATGGCAAAAAATGACATTTTTCGCCCCATAACTTTTCATCCATCCATTCAATTTCTCTGAAACTTGGCCAAAATATGGAGGCAATTGTTCCTAATAGAAAATAAGTATCGCTGACCTTGGAAAAAATGTGGTTCGCGCCCCCAGGGAGTCAAAAGCCACCAAAATGGCAAAAAATGACCCTTTTCTCCCATAACGTTTGATCCATCCATTCAATTTTTCTGAAACTTGGCCAAAATGTAGAGGCAATTGTTCTGGATATAAAATGAGCATCCTTGACCTCAGAAAAATTCTGGTTCGCGCCCCCAGGGGGTACAATGGGGGTCAAAAATGCCCCAAATTGCCCAAATTTATTGCATTTTACACTCGCCACATCGAGTCACATACAGAGAGGGGGCCACGCACGCGCGGCTTGTTCTATTTATATTTTGTGTGTAACGCATCAGAAATAAATTATAAGAAGCAAATCCTGAAAGTATTATTTTTCCTCGAGCCGTAAATCAAATCTTGGTTATCGCCAGCGAAGCTTGGATCACTTGAAGAAATTGGTAAAAATTAATATTAAAGTGAATTCATTTGAATTTCTTTTCTTGACTATTAGTTCTATTAAAAGAAATAATTCTAATTTTTATCAATTTAAATTAAGAATTTATTTTTCAATTTAAAACTAATCCTGACGAGGGTGAATGAGTCTTTATTTAAGCATTGTAATTAGTATTCTTAATTTGATTCCCGATGTTAATTGGAACTGACTTATGTTTTTGTGACTGTCTGTAAGTTTATGATTCTGTAAATCTTATGATATTCTCATCTTACTGCTAAGTAATATGCAACACCAGTTTTAGGCTCGAAAAATGTTTGCTGATAATTGATCGATTTGCACAAATTGGTTAGAAAACCATGAAAAAGGAATCAATATTCTTGAAATTCATCCATTCAGTCTGTATGTTTAGCAATGAGAATTCTATTTCCAACTTAGATGCAACAAAAGTGCTTAAAAATGTGACGTCAAACTAAGACGTGACGTGCACATCTAGAAATGCGGCGTCGAACTAGGGCGTGACGTGCGCCTCTAAAAATGCGGCGTCGAACTAGGACGTGACGTGCGCCTCTAAAAATGCGGCGTCGAACTAGGACGTGACGTGCGCCTCTAGAAATGCGGCGTCGAACTAGGACGTGACGTGCGCCTCTAGAAATGCGGCGTCGAACTAGGACGTGACGTGCGCCTCTAGAAATGCGGCGTCGAACTAGGACGTGACGTGCGCCTCTAGAAATGCGGCGTCGAACTAGGACGTGACGTGCGCCTCTAGAAATGCGGCGTCGAACTAGGACGTGACGTGCGCCTCTAGAAATGCGGCGTCGAACTAGGACGTGACGTGCGCCTCTAGAAATGCGGCGTCGAACTAGGACGTGACGTGCGCCTCTAGAAATGCGGCGTCGAACTAGGGCGTGACGTGCGCCTCTAGAAATGCGGCGTCGAACTAGGGCGTGACGTGCGCCTCTAGAAATGCGGCGTCGAACTAGGGCGTGACGTGCGCCTCTAGAAATGCGGCGTCGAACTAGGACGTGAAGTGCGCCTCTAAAAATGCGGCATCGAACTAGGGCGTGACGTGCGCCTCTAAAAATGCGGCATCGAACTAGGGCGTGACGTGCGCCTCTAAAAATGCATCTCATAAAATAGTAGTGAAATATAAGAAACCTTTTGAAATTGGAAATGTATTATTTCTAACAAAGCCACAAATGGGTTGTCTCCTCTTTAATTCTGTTTTTATTTTTCATTCCCTATCCCCTTCTGGCCGTGCGATGGCAAAACGTTGCTGTGATGTTACTTTTAATAAACATTTTATTCACTAAAGTGCAAATCCTTATTTTTGATCTCAGTACAAACGATAAGAATCAAACTTGGTGCAAATGTTTAAAGAAAAAAAAATGTCAGTCTGGCAACTGACCAAATGAAGAGGAAGCGCTCAGCCATTTTAATTAAGGAATTTCATTCTTATGTGCGAAATTCAATTTATTTTACATGGCCATTTATTTTTCAGCCAATTGTATCTCGTTACTTACAGTGTAGTAAATAGCTAATATAAGCAGCCTCGTTTTGGTAAACTGTCTCTTCGGATCTTATTTCCAACCATTTTTGCCTTTAAGTTTGAATATGTAAAGCTAGTGGATGCTTTATATCTTAGCCTTTTTAGCGATCGCGTGTGCAAGTATATCTTTTCCGAACCCGAGCCTGCTATTTTGTATGTTGTGCTATCGTGGATAACACACGTGATGGTCGGAGGAAAGGACGAAAGTGAAGAAACAGCTGGATTTACATACATGCAGCTTTATTCTCACATAAACTGTTTGTTAAAGACAAACATCAAAGACGTTACGAAAACATGTAATGTGGGTCTGTGTGCATTCGTTGCACAGGCCGTGATCGTCCGCTCATTGTGCTGGTCTGAAGTTGGTGCTCGATTCCAACAACGGTAGCAGTGTCAATCGTGTTGTCTCGGTCAATGCTGCGACAGATGGATTCTCCCTCCAAACAAATCGCAACTCCTGTTTAAGATGAGTAGCAATGTTTTATTGTTAAAGGTTACAATGATACTCGTTTTCTTCTACTGATCAACAGACTTGCAGATCAAGACAAGCCTATCTTCCAACCGAACACAATCCATTAGCTTAGGGCCCAAGAGCCCATCTGTCTCTAAGAGGCACACAAACCCAACTAACCTCCTCTGCCCCTCTGCTGGAATATATATATATATATTAATACGATAGCGTGTGTTCGTGTGTCACACTTCCAGCAAAAGCTCTGCGCATGCGTGCCGCACCTAGATTTTGAAAAAACATTGAACTCGCCTAATTTTCAAGTATTTGCCTTTGGCGCAACGGTTAGCTACGTAGTATTTTTGACTTCGGCCCGACTGGTTTATAGTTTGATCCCAACCAACCTCTAAGATTTGTTTTCTACATTTCGAGGGGAAGGGGAAGAGAGGTAGGGAGGGGATGACCGGGAAGACACATATTAATACAATAGCGTGTGTGATTTTGTGTGTCATGCTTACATCAAAAGCAACGACCTTCCGAATCTTTGTATGCTACTTATGAATTGGCTTGGCCTTTTGGCTAAGATCGAAGTGTAGTATCTGTTCCGATGGATACTGCACTCCATAGACTGGTATTGTCTTGACCTTCGAGGCTTGATTTACGCCAGTCTATGGATCTGTCCTGTGCAGTTCTAGGAGGTCCACCCTCCCAGGCTTCGCCTCCCGTCTTTGGGGAGGAGTAAGTTTATTGCTTACTGCCTGGGGCGCCCCTACCGGGGAATACCAACAGGGCTGCCCAGGCAATTTTTAATGGCCAGAGTGCTCACCTTCTCGAGCGCTGGCTTTTCAAACCCCACTTTCCCGACCCGACCTTGGGTCACATCTTACTTGTGGGAGTAAGATAAAACTGGCCTTGTGCCTAACTCCTGGAGAGGAGTAAATAAATATTCATGAATTGGAGCAAAATTTAATTTAATCGAAAACATTTACAAAGTAAGGTTCAGTCGTCGAAATATTACCTTCACTAGAAATATTGTATATAAAGAAGTTTTGTAAATTGTTTCATGTATTGTTTATTTTTTTAAATAAATATACAAGTCTAAATCTTATCATATTTTATTCAAACATGTATAGGTTAGGAACAAAATAATTAGTATTAAAAACATCATTTCGTGTAATTTACACGGGTCCCGCTAGTATATATTTATATATATATATATATATATGTGAAAATATATTTTTAAATGATTTCTGATATTTTTAATTATATGATGCTTTCCGATGTAGAAATATTGTCTATTACCTATACACATGTGACCAGCAAATCTACAAAAATCAAGACATTAACAACGACCAGGAGAAATCTGCTAACTTCAGCGTGCATTGTTATAGCTCGACAATGAAGAAAATTTATTTTAAATATCTATAATTCGTTGATGAAGGCCTGTGTTGGCCGAAATATTTGATTTATATTGTTTTCATTTATTGAAAAGAAAAAAAACTCTAGCGTCGAATTTTGTGTGTGTGTGTGTGTGTATTTAGGCAGCAAATCATTATTTATGCAGGCCTCATTGAAGACTACAGAACTTTGTCTTTTTGTGATTTACTTTATTAGCTTCTTGATGCAGCGAGCAAGTTTTCTGTTCTTAGTTTAAACATTATGGCCTTCAGTATTGCTCATTCGAGGAATGTTTTCCTAATACTCAAACAAAGAAATACAGCTCATATATTGGCCACATGACAACAACCCCCTCCCAACGTCTTATGTACCACCTAAATGATGCAAGCACTATTCAACAACATACTATCTCACACAAAAACTATACAATCAGCCGAAATAACAAAATATCATTTAATATTGGCACTTACGCCCTATCCGTATTCCATAATTAAAATAAAATCAAAAATTAAAATAAGGGGGGGGGGGAGAAAAAAACTATAAAAAGGCTGACAGCACAAAGACAAATGATAAGACTCCTGATGACAATTGAGAGATCGAAAGCGCTCGAGAGATGGCTGATGAAACAACACTTGTAGCCATAATATTTAAACTAACACCTGAAAACAGAAAACTTGCTCGCCACACCGAGAAGCTAACAAGGAAAATAACACGAAGAGAAGGTTCCTTAGTCTTCAATGAGGCCTGCATATAGATATAGATGTATTGGGTTGGTGCAAAAACAATGGCGTTTTTTACGTCCAACTTCAAAAGACCATAACTTCTTTTATACCAAACTTTATTAATCAAAATATAAACCATTAGAATCAACACATTTTTGCCAACGGGAAACAAGTTTACTTATTCCATTATCATAAAAATCCGGAGTTCTGGAAGCGATGAAGTCATTGAAGGCTGATTCGGCATCATCTCGGCTTTTGAAGCATTTCTCGCACAGGAAGTTGTCGAGATGCTTGAAAAAGTGATAATTGGTGGGCGACAGGTTCGGTGAATATGGCAGATGAGGCAGTCTTGTAGCCCAATTCATTCAGCTTCTGCAGGATCAGTTGTGAAACATGCGGGCGAGCGTTGTCATTGAGGATAATTGGTCCCTGCATATTGACAAATCTCGGGCGCATATGTTGGAGCTTCTGGTGCATTTCATCAATTTGTTGGCAGTACTTCACCGTAATCGTTTCGCCCGGATTCAAGAATCTTGTTTTGGTGCAATTTCGGCTTTGAGAAGTGTTTTGGAAATTGGAGCTTCGCTGGCATCCAACAACTGTGCTGAACGTCGCCAATTGTCATAGAGGATCCATTTCTCATCACACGTCGCAATTCGCTTGAGAAATGGGCAGTTTCTGTTGCGCAGCAAGAGCGTAGAAGACACCTCAAAATAACGATTTTTTTTAAATTATCATTCAATTTGAATATCGGCACCCATTTATCCAGCTTTTTTTACTTCCCTATTTGTTTTAAATGGCGAACGACTGTTGAGTGGTCGACCTCGAGTTCATCAGCAACTTCTTGTGTGGTTTTGCAAGGATCAGCTTCAATTAAGGCTTTCAGATCTTTATCAACTGCAGTCGGCCGGCCTTGACCGTCTTCATCTTCGAGGCTCTCGTCACCATTGCGAAATTTCTTGAACCACCTTTGTGCCGTACGTTTATTAGTGGTTCCTGGGCAAACGCATCATTCATGGCACGAGCTGTCTCGGCAGCTTTTCGGCCTAGTTTGAACTGGAACAAGAATATCGTGCGGAATACAATTTTGCCGATGCTGTCGAAAAGCCTGCAAAAACAATAAATGAAGAGATTAAATATGGAAACGAATAACACGATTCGATAGAGCGAAAAACGCGCTTTAAAATTACCTATAACAACGCTATATTTATCAATAAATTAATTCAGGAAACATATAAATATAACATGTGGGAAAACGCCATTATTTTTGCATCATCCTAATATATATATATATATATATATATATATATATATATATTGGTGTCCTTTGTGGTAGATCACCCAACCATCCATTTGAAAATCGTGGGTCAATTTTTTTATGGACATCTTAAACCTACTGCCTAGAGGATCCTGTATGTGAATGGACATTAATTTTTCAAGTACTTTACTCTCAGCATGAACTCCCGTTTAAAGAGGCACTAACTTTTCCAAGTGGAGAAATTAAAATCTTGGCGGTCAAAGTCCAAGCCAGATATATTTCCTATTTCTTGGATTGTCCCTCTTCCCTCAGTTAAATATTTTTCCTGCTGTCCGCATGCATTGCAACTAAACATGCAGTATTGCACATGTTTACACACAAGATAATGCACGAAGGAATATATTACAGTCCCGATAAAATCAGGAAGATACATGTTGGAGATAATGTGTGAGCAATGTATAAGTAAATGTTATATGTGTTGGGCTGTTCTGGGAGTCTAATTGACTGCTACCAGAAGAGGCACCTGGCAGACAGTGCCAGGGTTTGTGAAAACCATGCAAAGATGTCCAGTGATGGATTTGAAAGTCCAGCTAGAAAAAAGAGCTCCATTCTGAATTTCCGCACATGCGTGGAATGAGTTTTCTTAAGTCTTGGACAGGAGGATGCATTCCTCTAACATTGACCAGAATAATTCAAAGGTAGATACCTCCAAATAATTCTATCGAGTCATCTGGAACATGATCGCTTTCCTTTACGTTTCAAATGCAAGAGAAAGATTTTATCAGCTTATCCACTACATGTTGCTGGAGACTTCCCGTCTGTTATGCAATATCATTCTGAACACGTAGCCCGAATTTTAATGTTTAGCTTCTAATGGAATTTTCCGCTTTTATGCTTAATCTAACCCTATATTGATAATTCCGTTTTTAACATTATTTTCACACGCCCACGTTCAATATTGCTATAGTAGTACCCTCAAATACTAGCCTAAACATACCTATTTTCAGTTTTCACCTGCACAGTATGTTGAAGTCATTTGCTGAGAATAGTCTTTTTAGCCCCCTTAGAAAGTTTTAAAGTGGTTAGAAATTTAATCCAATTTTCAAAATCAATATATTTATAGAATTTGGTATATTCGGACTACTGTTCTCATCTTGGGTGTTTTTATCATAACGTTTCAGCCGATAGTATACCCATAGTTATCAAATATTTTCCCAATGGTGATAACATGGGCACCCACGTAATAGTAATATTAGTCTACAGAAATCTTGTTTATTTGGAGAAGATACCCATGGAATTTCACCTGGGATTTCTATGTTTATACATTATTCTCGGATGCATTTTGATTATATGCCAAACGTGAGGAGATGTTGGAGGTTTTCTTAGCCGGCATTTAGAAACAACAATACAAACTTTATGCACTTTTACATTTCATTCAGATTTTTTTTTTTTGTGTGTGTGTTCGTACACCTCTATTAGTAGCGGTGTTCATCAGTACCAGGGTTGCAGAGTCGGAAGATATAAGATCCGACCCCCTAGGATTCCAAAATATTCGACTCCGACACCTTATTTAATAGTCTTTCACTATTCAGATTGTCTGTTGATTCTTTGGAGATAAAATATCCGACTCTTAACTTACCAGTCCAGCTCTGACTCCGACACCAAAACCCTCGTCAGTACATGTGTCATGCTCCAGTTTGAAATAATATTTTCATCGATGTGCACACGGATTATTTTAGATGTATGAAAGCATCTCTATAATAGGCTCTGTCCATTCATTGGTCTGTCAGGCTTAAGTTCGAAATAGCCTTCTCGGTATTCTGTCACGCTTAAGTTAGAAATAGCCTTCTCGGTATTCTGTCACGCTTAAGTTAGAAATAGCCTTCTCGGTATTCTGTCACGCTTAAGTTCGAAATAGCCTTCTCGGTATTCTGTCACGCGCAAGTTCGAAATAGCCTTCTCGGTATTCTGTCACGCGCAAGTTCGAAATAGCCTTCTCGGTATTCTGTCACGCGCAAGTTCGAAATAGCCTTCTCGGTATTCTGTCACGCGCAAGTTCGAAATAGCCTTCTCGGTATTCTGTCACGCGCAAGTTCGAAATAGCCTTCTCGGTATTCTGTCACGCGCAAGTTCGAAATAGCCTTCTCGGTATTCTGTCACGCGCAAGTTCGAAATAGCCTTCTCGGTATTCTGTCACGCGCAAGTTCGAAATAGCCTTCTCGGTATTCTGTCACGCGCAAGTTCGAAATAGCCTTCTCGGTATTCTGTCACGCGCAAGTTCGAAATAGCCTTCTCGGTATTCTGTCACGCGCAAGTTCGAAATAGCCTTCTCGGTATTCTGTCACGCGCAAGTTCGAAATAGCCTTCTCGGTATTCTGTCACGCGCAAGTTCGAAATAGCCTTCTCGGTATTCTGTCACGCGCAAGTTCGAAATAGCCTTCTCGGTATTCTGTCACGCGCAAGTTCGAAATAGCCTTCTCGGTATTCTGTCAAGCTTTCACTTATAGATGTAGGCAACCTTCATGTGGTTCCTCCTGTAAGTACCTGATTTGAGAAAGAATCGAGAAAACCAGTGGCAACAACAGAATCAAACCGAACAGAAAAAGTTGTATCGTGCTGATTCATATACAAATTTACTTTTCACTCTGAGTCTAATATTATGTTGACACACTGGTGATCTAACAAGAACTGAAGTTAAGTGATGTTGAGCCTGGTTAGTACTTGGATGGGTGATTGATTATTTGGGAATACCAGGTGTTGTAAGCCAGGTGTATTAATGGGTACCTGCCTTGCTAGGAATAATAACTAGTGTCTTGTCATAATGATGGTTCAGGTCATCCATTCTGCTTTACGCTATAAGACCAGGGATCAACACCGGACCTAACAGATTTTCAGACTGAGAAAGGAACGAACGACTACTATTATAAGAGGTCCTCTGTCAGTCGTCTGTCATGCTAGAGTTTTAAATTTATTACTAATGGAGATTTGGTATCTGTCTGAAACCGCTTTTATTGACTGTACCATTTTGAAACCGCTTCTATTGACTGTACCATTTTGAAACTGCTTCTATTGACTGTACCATTCTGAAACTGCTTCTATTGACTGTACCATTCTGAAACTGCTTCTATTGACTGTACCATTCTGAAACTGCTTCTATTGACTGTACCATTCTGAAACTGCTTCTATTGACTGTACCATTCTGAAACTGCTTCTATTGACTGTACCATTCTGAAACTGCTTCTATTGACTGTACCATTCTGAAACTGCTTCTATTGACTGTACCATTCTGAAACTGCTTCTATTGACTGTACCATTCTGAAACTGCTTCTATTGACTGTACTATTCTAGAACCGCTTCTATTGACTGTACCATTCTGAAACCGCTTCCATTGACTGTACTATTCTGCTATCTTTCAATGCTCAATTTTGGGGAGACGGGGGTAGTGTAGTATATAGTCTGTTTTGATGAGACCGTCCTCCCAGGGATTGCTTCTTTTTGGGAGCTGAGGGGTAGTGTAGTATATGTTCCGTCGTCATGATATCATCTATCCAGACTAGCAAAAATATGCAATTGCAGGGAGCATATTTTTTATAGTAAGTTCAATGTAATTTAAATTAAATAAATCTATTTATATATATTAGCTGTATCTACCGGTGTTGCCCTGGAGTCTTCTTAATTTCATTTTTTGTTTCACTTTTCTTTTTCTTTTTTTAAACTATGTAGTTTTTTTTTCATTAATAGGATTTTGAAAGATAAATTCAATTTTTACAGTCTAGTTTGGTCATTAAATTACTAATTAAATGAAATTGTTATAAAACTATAACTGATTTTGTTACTGGTAATGTTTTAATCTCTATTTATAAAATTATTGGATATAAATAGCTTCCAAAACTTTCAAATACAATTTCAAAAGATTTGCTAAGAAATTTGAAACCACACATGATTTTCTATTTGACAGTTTAAATGCTTCAAATTTCCTTTCAAATTCGGATGGTCACAAAATAATTTCCTTTTAAAATTTTTTTTTTTTTTTTTTGAATTATTGACAAAAGATTATAATGGCTGACTTGCTTACAAATAAGCCGAAATGTATTCTAGTTAATTTAATTTCTTGATTAAATTATATTTTTAATAGGATTTTTTTTAAAGTTTTTTTTATTTTATGCTAGTACATCTTTTATTTCAATAAATATTCAATTATTAGTAAAACACACACACACACACACACAAGATGTGGTCGCACAATATATATATTTGCAATACTCGTGTCTTTGGTTTTATTTTTTCATATCGATCCAATCATAATTAGAACTTTTCGTCTCTGCTAAGACTCGTGTAAATCTTCCAGATTAACAACAATTTAGCATTTTTTATTTTTTTCAAATTCAAAAATACTAAATTGTTGATGATTCCGCAAGGATGAAACATATACGCATGTCGATAATAATTAAATATTTATTATTAAATAATTTTATTTTGCTCCCGTTTGGCTAGGCTATTTAATGCGAGATAAGACAGCCGTCAACTTTGGCGATAATGCAACATTCCTTTATGTAGAACACTCTCTGACTGCTGCTGATAAAAATGTCCGCTTTCTGACATAAATAAGTTTATTCTGCATGATTTCGTATGACTATTCATGCCGGCCTCATCGGTAAAAGCATCGGATTTAGAGTTATAAACAAACAACTCTCGTTCCGGGGTTCAAATCGTACAACCGGCTTGAATGGTTATCTCCACACTGATGATTCTGCGAGGATGAAACGTATACGTATGAAGATAATAATTGAATATTTATTATTAAATAATTATATATATATAAAATAGTAACTGTGTGTGTGTGTGTGTCTGCCTGATCTTTGTGTCTTATGTTCACCCAAACCGCTGGACAGAATTTCTTGAAAATTGGCATGTGGACTACTGACCTCTCAGTGAAGGTCATAGGCTATATAAGAAATATATCACTTCAACGTTGGGGGTCCCACACACACACTGAAAACTGTTTTCCCTTTGATTCAAATGAAATTTAAACCATAGGTAAATAACCAAAAATGATTTCTATTCCCCAAATTTCAGCAAATTTTGATATTAAGAGGGCCCCCGAGGGCACAAACCCTCCACTGAAAACTGTTTTAAATTTGATTCAAATGAATATTATATATATATATATATATATATATAATCAAGGAGAACACCTCTCTGTCTGTGCATGTCTGTCCCTAAAAACGAAGACATACTAGGATGTGTACTTTCAATATAATTGTATTCACATGCACAATTTGCATGTGAACATAATGAAAGTATTTTTGTATCTCTGGCTGCCCCTTAAAGAAGCTAATGCCAATTTTCAAACATGTTACACGATGAAATTAATCTATTTATTAGCGTTAGGTTAAGAGTATTAACATATATCTGAATAGCTTTGTGAGTAAGATATCTAGCTGACAGCATCAAGGTTGCTGTTAAAATAAACTCTCCCTACCATGATGTTGCATATGATGCTATCCCACACTCTAATCTGGGCAACACCGGGTAGCTCTACTAGTATATATATATATATATATATATATATATATATATATATATATATAGTCATCCACATACAGACTGTTTCGCTGTATCACAGCTCTTCAGTGTGGCTAAACCAGTTAGTGCCTCAAGCCGGGATTGAAACTCAACCGTCGAGCTGACGGTCGGCGATCCTACCCCTGCGGTATCATACGACACTGACTGAATGTAAGTAATATCTCAATGTAAACATTGTCAAGTGCCGGAAGCTCGAATTAGTTTTACCTAATCAGCTATACCTTAAAGCTAATGGCGGTTGGCGATATCCTTACAGATAAGCTCTACCCAGGGAGGGAGCTTCATATAGTCATCCACATACAGACTGTTTCGCTGTATCACAGCTCTAGACCAGTTAGTGCCTCAATATATATATATATATATATACACACAAAGGTGTGTCAATAAGTATGGTGACTTTTTCAATAAAACGGCTTGTATTTCAAAAAAATGATTTTCTTTATATTTCAATATAATCTCCATTCTTTTAAACTTATTTTTCTCCGATTGAAAGGAAATCTTTTGTATTGCTTCCGAAAAAAAAAAAAAAATGATTTTCTTTATATTTCAATATAATCTCCATTCTTTAAAACTTATTTTTCCCCGATTGAAAGGAAATCTTTTGTATTGCTTCCGAAAAAAAAAAAAATTCTTTATGCTGAGCTTTTAATGATTTGCTCACAGCGTCCTTCCTTTCATCATCGCTTGACAACTTTGTTTGATGCATATTTAGAGGAAGGTTAAGGTTGAATGAGTGTTAATCAGAAGGAGGGGGGCCCGATCTGAACTGTAAGGAGGATATGCCAGCTGTTCCCAACCTGATAATCTTCACTGTTCTTCCTACAGTATGATACCTTGCTGGTGACAGATACTCCACCCCTGGAAGATTGAAGGTCTCTTTGCTCGTTCTTCACGTCTATTTTCACTTGCCTAAGGAGTTGTCTAAAACATGCTTCTTTGTATACGTCACACATCCATTCTGTAAATCTCACATGGTTTGCACAAATCAGCCACCAAAACGTTGGTGACGGAACTCCGTTCAAGCCCAGAGAACTCCACCCAGGCAGAGAGGTAGGGAGGATTATGTTGTAAATTAAATCCGCTTCTCATTGCTTGAATGATCAAAGACGTTGCTGAAACAATACAGACGGCAGAGAGAACAGCAGTTGGGACATGGTTGGTCCGCTGGCAACGCAGGATGCGGCGGAGGCAGTCAGCGTCATCAGACATCTACTTTAAATATTATTGGATGTAAAGACAAACTATCATAAGTATTTAAAAAAATTTTTTTTTTAATGCTTCGACCGATGTAACCTCCGACCTGTGGCGCAGTACTAAGTATAATTCAGTTCTAAGTGACAGTCATCTGAAGGTTGAAGGTTCAATCCTCAGTGCGGACGATATGAAGAATTGCGAATTACTGAAGACTTCTTCCCAGTCATAGCAGATGGAACAAGAGCAGGTTCTGTTCGAAATTCCATTCAGATTCCCGAGTCCGGCAAAGTACACCTGAAGACAGTCGGAGGTTACATCAGCCGAAACGTGATAAAAACACCCAAGATGAGAACAGTAGTCCGAATATATCAAATTCTACGAACTATCAACCCTCATCTACAAAATTTCCAAAGCATAATTAGTTGATGTAGTAATACTACACATTTAGACAAGATTATTGTTTAAGACTCCCAAAATTACTTCTGGGATTGGCCACATGGACACGTCGCATAACAGATAAAACTGATTGTTAACCAATGTTCTAAGTTACGTCTGGTGTTTACACGTTACTTAGAACTGATTGTTAACCAATGTTTTATCTGTTGTCTGTTTAATTTCAACTCAAAAATGAAGGAAGGACGAAGTAGAACCTTTAACAAATTTATTTAACAAAAACGATTAAATTGAAATGTAGAAAACCGCAGGACGCGAGATGCTTAGTCTTATCGTGAGAGCCGTTCTGTTTACTTTTTAAGTGTCATGGCAGATAACTTCTTTAATCCAAGGGAGATAACTTTTTCTTTTGATTTAAGGGAAATAACTCGATTCTGTTTTGTTAGGTTGCCCTAACAGAACCTCACCACTGTGACTAAGGAAATTCGACCAGCGAATTCGATGCACCGTGAGGATTGAAGAAACCCCCAGCTATGCTACACTGCATAAAACATGGCTCATCATCCTCTCTCGGTTATTTTCACATCATCCTGGCCTTTAGGTGGATCCTTTCATGAGAAGAGAACAATTATTTCACTCACACCAACCGTTATTGTTGGGCGATGAAGTAGTAGATAAGCTTGGAAGCAATGAAAAGATATGCCATCATTTTTAACTGCATGGACACACGAGTAATAACGATGAAAAGAAACCGTTTCAGATTTGATGCTTCTACTTGTACATTTGACATAAACTGTTACGTCTGATGTTTATACGTTGTTATCGGTTTAATTACAACTCAAAAATGAAGAAAGGACGAAGTAGAACCTTTAACAAAAACACCGATTAAATGAAATGCAGAAAAACGCTGAACACGAGATGCTTGTTTGATCGTGAGTGCCGTTCTGTTTACTTAGCAACTGTGATGGCAGACGACTCCTTTTATCCATGGGCGATAACTCTTTCTTTTGATCCAAGGGAAATAACTGTTCTGTTTTGTTAGGTTGCCCTACCAAAGTCTTCTGGAGGTTGAAGGTTCAATCCTTACTGCAGGCGATAATAACTAAGAATAACCTAAATTAACACTTTGACCCAGTCATTGTTGATAGAATGAGAACAATCTACCCCTATGGATTAAAAAAAAAAAAAAAAAAACAAAATTGGAAATTCTGTACAGGTTCCCGAGTTTGACATAAAGATTCTCAAATTCGAAAAGATGCACCTGAAGAAGGTCAAAGGTTACATCGCCTGAAATTCTGTAATCATAATGAGTTGATACTTTTAAATCATTTACTTCACAATTTACACATTGTGAGATAGTTCGAAAGCATAATAGGGCATTGCATGTTATCCACTATTGATGCCACAACTGGGCTGGTGCACCAACCACTAGTCTCTTCATCTTGGACAGGGTGCAAAAGAGTCTCTAACCTAATAGGACCCGTACTGTCTACCAAGCTCCAGCCCCTGTCCCATCACCACAATATTGCATCCCTGTGCTTGTTTTACAAGTAATTCCACGAAATGTGCACCAATGAACTTACTGCACTTGTACCCCCCCCCCCCCCATGTAAATACCCCGATCAACCCGACTAGCAGTAAAACTCCATCCTTAGATACCAAAAAACTTTCTATTCAAATAGCTTCTTTCCTTGGACTGCTTGTCTTTGGAATTCCCTCCCTGCTTCCCGTTTCCCTGATTGTGCCAACATGCAGAAATTTAAATGTAATGTGAACAAAGATCTTGCTGCTCAACTCCCCATTTAGGATTCCCACAATAAATCTGGCCCCTAATCGCAGAAGCCCTTACATCTCAGTGGCAATATGGCAACTTTGTATGTGCGAGATGATTGCTTCTATATCTAATTCATTTAACAATTCCTGTAATAACTCTGAACTGAAGGAACTGTCAACCCTAATAAATTAACTCAAACAATTTAATTAAAACTCTAAGAACTGACTTCAAGAAAGATATACAAATAATACATATTACCACCCCTGAACGAAATGTGATGCTTTTACAGACGTGGAAAAATCGACCCTCCAATCTGATCAAAAAGAAAAACCGATCGATACCTTACAAATCACGAACACTATGACAATCCCCACTCACGGAAAGACCCTCACAAATAAAGACCCACCAAAGAAACCAGAATCGTCAAAACAAGTCAACGATTTAACTCTTAAAACCAAAAGTCAAACTAGAGCAAAAACTAACCTGGGAAACTCAATTAAATGGAAACAGATTGTGCTCTGATGAGCTTGCTGCTCTGGTACCCCCATGACGTAAATTCACTAGACCAACCCAACAATCTGCCAAATCCCATCCAAGATGCCGAAGAGCTTTCTACTCCAAAAGCTTCTTTCCTCGTGCTGCTGGCCTCTGGAACTCCCTCCCTGCTCCCTGCTTTCCTGACGGTACTGACATGCAGAAATTTAAGACTAATGTAAACAGACATCTCGCTGCGCAGCTTCCAATTTCACCCTTTTTCTCAGTAGCTCCTTACGTCTACAGTGGTGACCTGCCTTGTTTGGGGTGAACTATGTTAATTAAAAAAAGAAGACAGGTTACTTTCGTACGCGTGGGGAGAAAGAAAGAAAGAAAGACAGACAGATAGACAGATGGATAGCTCGTCCCGCTATCTAGTTACATTGCGCGCACAACTCCCCACCCCCCACCCCACCCATCCCATTCATGACGGCACCCTAGACAAATCTTTCCTGCTTAAAGTATGACCAACCAAGAGACAGAAAATCTTTATGTCTAGAAGTCACATGGTTTAATCAACTTCCGTGTTCTGGTGTCACCCCTGACCCTTAAGGTGGCACTCAAACCTATCC
>OY744531.1:17276924-17341924 GCA_963556195.1 Sepiola atlantica | reverse complement strand
CCTTTTCTTTTAAGTTACAGGTGTATATCAATAAACGTTGTCTTTGTGCTTTTGTTTTTACTTAAGCAATGGAACCCTTTCCACAAAACATCTGTCATTCCTGTCGCCCCTTTAACATTTCCTGTTGCTAACAAGCATATTATTATAACAGCTGCTGTGCAAAAAATCTGCCACTCTGTACACACACACACACACACACACACACACACACACACACACACACACACACACACTCTCTTTCTAGCTGTATCTATCCGACCTTGCCCGGGAGTCTTTTTCCTTTCATTTTTATTTTGCTAATTGCCCTCTCCCCCTCCCCCCACGACCCCATCCGCCCTCTCTTTCTGCCGTTTCTCAATGATTTGAAAAAAAAAAATCGATTGCACATCTATAGATACTTTCAACTTTTTTTTTTTTTTGCCATGACTTTTTTTTAAATAGGATTTTGAAAATGTAATTATTACGGTATCGTTTGGTCATTAAATTATTAATTAACCAGACTTGTAAAACTATAACAAAACTCGAACAGTTAAGTTTTCTTGTCGCGAAAGATTGAGCGAGTGAAGTGAAGATAAAGAGAGGGGGGGGGGGGGGGGGGCACTCATGGCTCAGTAAATCGATCGATTCGAACCAGCTAAAGACTTGATCTGTTTTGACAGACCGTTCAAACTCTGAATCAATTTGCCTCATCCAAAAAAACTGCCTGGTTCTGAAACTACAACTAGAGGTACAAATTCGAAAAGACAAAAAATCTAAATAAAAAACAAAAAAACAATCAAAACGCTTAGCTTAACAATCTGATATGTTTACAATATCAGCAGGCAGGCTTATTAGGCCCCCCCCCTCTGCTAAGAAAACATCCCTTAACCCTACCACTAACCCTAAGTTCGAGTGGCAAGCCTTGCCCAAACAAAAAACCCTCTTAAAATCACACATAATTGTCTTTAAAAAAGCAGACCCTTTCCCCCTCAAACAAAAACACCTGTATGGGTGATAAACTGATAAACACTTAATTTTAACAGATTAGGTTAGAGCGATTGCAAATTAAACAATTTAATTAGGGGTCAGTGTGATAAAACTTATGAGGGGTGCTCAAATGCTGAGTTATCTTCTTTTTAAATAGTTTCATGATATTTACCAGCAAAGTTTGCATATACATTCCAAATGTAATTGCTTTATCTTAATAGTCTTTTTTTTTTTTTAATGAATTTTATCAATGAAAACTCAAAAATGTTGACTCAATATTTTCGGTAAAATGTTGTTCTTTTTTTTCTTTTTTTTTTTTTTCAGCTTCAAATGTTATGGATGAATTTTGATAATTTCAAACCTAAAAGTCTTTGACTAATTTATATTTTATAAATATCCTATTTTTTATAGCAAAATCTAAAATTTTATTTTTTCGAGAGCATTGCTACTGTTTAACCTCTTGCTAACATTCGTATCTCTGGTGATTTTAATGTTCAGTGTAGAATAGCTAGTCCACTTTATGATAAAGGAAGGTTTTGTCATCATTTTTCCTTGCATATGAGCTGGCTTAGATTGTTGACAAACCCATTCGCATACCCGATGTTGATGGACATTTTGCAACCGTTCTTGATCTTTTCCTGGCAACTTGCCCTGAACTGTGCACATCTACTGTTCTATCTTCTCTAGGATCCCCTGAATACTGTGTTGTCTAAAATATCATCAAACCTAAGTTCAGGAATACCTCGTTTGTCTCTTTCCATCGCAGAGTGTATCGATACTCAAGGGCTGCATTCCATTTTCATAATGAATGTACTCTTTGCTACCTCTGATATATTCTATTGGTTAATCACTGGTATTGACAACACAACTCTCTATGGCAGCACTTTGAAGAACATTAGTGATCAAGATCACAACAAAAAATGACAACATTCTTGTCTGCGGTGACTTTAATGTCCACAATGCAGAATAGTTAGTTCACTCTAACAAGACAGATAATGAAGGAAGGTTTTGTCATGATTTTTCCTTTGAATATGAGCTGGTTTAAATTTTTGACTAACCCACTCGCATACCTGATGTTGATGGACATTTTGCGAACCTTCTTGATCTTTTCCTGACTTGTTCTGAATAGTGCACATTCACTGTTCTATCACCTCTGACATCCTCCGATAGCTCAGTTGTCACCATTAAGATGAAATCTAAGTACAGGAAGACTTTGGATGTCCATTTCTATCACAAGGTGTATCGATACTCAAGGGCTGATTGGGGCAGCTTCAGATCTTTCATCTCTGAAATTCCTCTGTATTCTATTTTCAGAAACAATGTGTCATGTGTCGCCTCCGATATATCTGATTGGTTAATCGTTGGTATTGAGTTTTATATCCTCTAAAAAATTCCAACACAGACCGAACAACCAGCCATGGTCCACCCCTGAGTGTGCCACCACCTTTATTTAAAGACACCACTATTTCACTTGCTTTTAATGAAATAGATGCTCTGAAACCATAGCCAATTTTAAAACTGACCGTAACCGCTGCAAAAGGTTATAGAAAATGCGAAGGGTCCTATGACTAATCCGTTAAATTCAGAGTTGCTGATTAGAGGCTTGGTTCCCATGATTTTTTAAAAATAACAATCGGGGTCCTGAACAGATGTAAGAAATCTATTCCAACCATCATTAATGAATCAGAAGTGATCTCTTCAGCATCTGATAAAGCCAAAGATTTTGCCTAAACTGCATCAAAAATTCTACTCTTTGCGATCAGGGCGACCTACCTCCAGAATTACCCTCTATAACTGAAAATATTCTAAGTGACACCCATATATCTGTCCGGGATGTGGCAAGTGTGGCGAACGTGAAGGGGGCTTACCTGCGAAACGTCCTCGTGTTTGTCTGTCCTGTGCGCTGCGGATGAAGGAAAAGAATTCAACATGGCGTCCGTGACCCTTTATTACGTACGGTTCACGCAGAGTTTCGCGAAGTCACATTGCACGCATGCAAGTTAGGTGTGCCTCAGCCTAATAAAAGCGGGTCTCTTACCGTCTTCAACGAAACGGTGCAAAGTAAGTGCACGTGTGACGAACGTAGAGATCTGCTTTGGAAGCTGACAGAGGACTTTGTGATCTACGGACAGTGATTTGTGTTTCTTTGGACCTTCGTTTTTTACTCCAGAGTGATTTGTGTTTTGTTGGACCTTCGTTATTACTTCAGCAAGACTTATTAAAAACCTTGATGCCAGCAAGGCAACTGGTCCTAACAGCATTCCAGCCATTGTGCTTAAGAATCTGCAACCGGAACTAACTCCTATCCTTACAAAGCTGTTCAATTGTAGCTAAAGGAGAAATACTTTCCATCCTCTTGGAAAACTTTGTCGATCTGTTTGGTATTTTAAAATACAAGAGACTGGTCTTCTGTATCTTAGTACAGACCAATTAGTCCCCTGTTCATTATTAGTAAGTTGTCTGAATCTGTGATAAATCCAGAAGCTGTAAATCACCTCAACAAACAATTTACCTAATAACAAGCAATATGGATTTGTTCTTGCAAGATCAACAGCCAATGTGCTAACTATGATATCTCGCAGAATCAGTGAATCTATAATTTCTAGGGCGATAGTTCTGTACATATCAAAGGCCTTTGGTTAGGTTTTGTCACAAAGGCTTTCTTCACAAGCTTGCTTGCTATGCAATAGTTTGAAATGTCTTCAACTATCAAATCCTTTCTCTCTGATAGGTCTATAAATGTAGTTGTTGATGGGTAGAAATCTGAAGCACCAAGGCCGGCGTGCCTCAAGGATACATTCTGGGCCCAACTCTCTTCCTGATCTTCATCAATGATTTTCCAAATCATGTTCCAGATCATTTGTTGCGTCTATGCAAATGATACAATTGTCTATGGCAGCACTTTGAAGAGCATTTGTGGTCAAGATGTTGCTAATTCTCTCTTTGAACCTGTAACATGGTGCAATGTTAAAATATTTATCAATTTAACTTCAAAGAATGAAACAAACGAAATGGCTGTTACAGTAACACCGTCAACTAAAACCAAAGAAAAAAAATCCCAATTCAACATTAATAAAATAAAGATTGAAAAATATTGGTCTATCTGAAATATTTATCGATTGCTTTTGATTTTGTTTGATTAATTTTTTTATATAAGTCTACATTTAATTTTTTTTATATAAGTCTACATTTAATTTTTTTTATATAAGTCTACATTTATTTTTTTTATATAAGTCTACATTTATTTTTTTTTATATAAGTCTACATTTATTTTTTTTTATATAAGTCTACATTTATTTTTTTTTATATAAGTCTACATTTATTTTTTTTTATATAAGTCTACATTTATTTTTTTTTATATAAGTCTACATTTATTTTTTTTTATATAAGTCTACATTTATTTTTTTTTATATAAGTCTACATTTAATTTTTTTTATATAAGTCTACATTTAATTTTTTTATATAAGTCTACATTTAATTTTTTTATATAAGTCTACATTTAATTTTTTTTATATAAGTCTACATTTAATTTTTTTTATATAAGTCTACATTTAATTTTTTTTATATAAGTCTACATTTAATTTTTTTTATATAAGTCTACATTTAATTTTTTTTTATATAAGTCTACATTTAATTTTTTTTATATAAGTCTACATTTAATTTTTTTTATATAAGTCTACATTTAATTTTTTTTATATAAGTCTACATTTAATTTTTTTTATATAAGTCTACATTTAATTTTTTTTATATAAGTCTACATTTAATTTTTTTTATATAAGTCTACATTTAATTTTTTTTATACAAGTCTACATTTAATTTTTTTATACAAGTCTACATTTAATTTTTTTTTTATACAAGTCTACATTTAATTTTTTTTTTATACAAGTCTACATTTAATTTTTTTTTATATAAGTCTACATTTAATTTTTTTTTATATAAGTCTACATTTAATTTTTTTTTATATAAGTCTACACTTGCGTTAGAGTTCCGGTTTGCCCAGACTCTGCCATGTCCGAAATGTCTATTCGCAATCTCAGACCAAATTTTTAAGGGAATATCATCTGCGTTGGTACTGTACATAAACAACAATATCGTCGTAAAAATGGAGATTAAAGACGAAAGGCTCATGGGAAAAAGGCCCAGAGAACGGTCAAAACAAAGGCAGTTGGATACACTACACTAAGACGGCAGGACTTCATTCTGACCAAGCCTTTGATCGTGTATGGTGGAGAGACAAAATCCAGTGCGAACGCAGCTGCGTGGGATAAACACAGAACAAAATGATGATTGTTTTAAAAAAACAAATGATTAGAATTCACGTTTCATTTAACTGACATTTTTTTTTTTCTTGATTTCTCAACGAACCCAACTGGTTAAATCATTAAAATTTAGTTTTCTCGTCGACACAGCCATGGTTTCATTCACTGCACAAGGATTGATGCTGGAGAGGTTTATTTCAGAATTTTCTTCCTTGGCTTTGGTTAATGGGGTGTTACAGACAAAATATAAAAACATAAAGATCTACGCAATACGTATTATCATTATAGATATTTTCTGTTCTTTTTTTTTCAGTATAATTCATCCTGTGAAGATGGTTTTTGGCTTTGTCGCCATTGCAGCTGCTTTTGGAGGTTTTGTATTCTGTACAAATAATCAGTGGAAAGCGCGCAAGTTCAAGAAAGACCATCCCATCATCAGTGTGTTAATAGTGCTGGGGGCAGGCTATCTGCTCGTCTACATGCTTGGTGCTGTAATAGTCTTCTTGCTTGGGATAGCTTTTCCACTTATGTGTGAGTATAAACTTTTGTGGCCTTTCTTCACCAAAACACAACATTTCACTCTTATTTTCGTATTGAAAATTTGATTATTTGCATTCAAATACATTTTTGTTTAATATTTCTGAGTGTTGTTTCTTTTTTGTCTTTCTCTCATTTCACCCTCCTCCTCCTCTTCTTCTCCCCCCTCTCTGCATTTCCTCTTCTCCCCCCCCCTCTCTGCATTTCCTCTTCTCCCCCCCCTCTCTGCATTTCCTCTTCTCCCCCCTCTCTGCATTTCCTCTTCTCCCCCCTCTCTGCATTTCCTCTTCTCCCCCCTTTCTGCGTTTCCTCTCCCCCCCTTTCTGCGTTCCCCCCCCTTTCTGCGTTCCCCCCCCCCTTCTGCGTTTCCTCCCCCCCCCTTCTGCGTTTCCTCCCCCCCCTTCTGCGTTTCCCCCCCCCCTTTCTGCGTTTCCTCTTCTCCCCCCCTTTCTGCGTTTCCTCTTCTCCCCCCCTTTCTGCGTTTCCTCCCCCCCTTTCTGCGTTTCCTCCCCCCCTTTCTGCGTTTCCTCCCCCCCTTTCTGCGTTTCCTCCCCCCCCTTCTGCGTTTCCTCTTCTCCCCCTTTTCCTCTTCTCCCCCTTTTCCTCTCCCCCCCCCCCTTTCCTCTCCCCCCCCCCCTTTCCTTCCCCCCCCTTTCCTCTCCCCCCCCTTTTCCTCTCTCCCCCCCTTTTCCTCTCTCCCCCCCTTTTCCTCTCTCCTCCCCTTTTCCTCTCTCCCCCCCTTTTCCTCTCTCCCCCCCCTTTTCCTCTCCCCCCCCTTTTCCTCTCCCCCCCCCTTTCCTCTCCCCCCCTTTCCTCTCTCTCCCCCTTTTCCTCTCTCTCCCCCTTTTCTTCCCATCTCTCTGTCTCTCTCCCCTTCTCCATCTAGTTTTTCTCATCCTACACTACCATCATTCTTTCTCCTTAATTTTTTTTCTCACAAATGTTTTTTCTTTCCCCCCTTTCCTCTGACAAACTTTCGTTTTTTTTTGTTTTTGTTTGTTTTCTTCTTCTCGCAAAAATTGTCCTGATTTGGCCAGTAAAAAAAAAAATGAATGAAATTACAAGAATTAGTTGGCAATTTTGTTTGTTCCGTTGGTAATTCAAGCAATATAATATTCTTACACGTTTCAAACTAACATGACATTCAAAGAATCCATGTCTTTTTATATGTTAAACCATCATGTCCTTATTTTACAAGTTTCAGTTACTCTGCATATATACCATTGTAGTTTGCGTTCAATCTACGTGGACCTTTGCATTTCCTCTCTTCGCATGCCAATATTTTGACTTAACTTTCACACTCCCCCATTTTTCAGCGATGACGAATCCTCTGTGATTTTTTTTTGTTGTCAATTTATTGAGCAAATAACACAAAACCTATTCAATAAATTATTAGCGTTACCAAAGGGGTAGTATCTGTTCCGATGGATACTACACCCCATAGATCGGTATTGTCTTGGCCTTCGGGGCTTGATTTACGCCGGTCTATGGGACTGTCCTGTGCAGTTCTAGGAGGTCCACCCTCCCAGGCTTTGCCTCCCGTCGTTGGGGAGGAGTAAGTTTATTGCTTACTGCCTGAGGCGTCCCTACCACGGAATGCCGATGGGGCTGCCCAGGCATTTTTTGTAGGCCAGAGTGCTCACCTTCTCGGGCACTGGCTTTTCAAATCCCACTTTCCCGACCTTGTGTCACATCTTACCTTGTGGGAGAAAGATAAATAACACCAATCTGGTTATATATAATCTATCACTAATGGAGATTTGGTATCTGTCTGAAACGGAAACTATACTATTTCGTCTATTAATTGTACTATCTTTCAATGCTCAATTCATGGGTGGGGTAGTGTAGTATCTGTTCTGTTGTCATGAGACTATCTTCCCAGGCATTACCTCCTCTTGAGGTGGTGGTGGTGGGGGGGGGGGGGGGGGTAGTTTATGTTGATTCGTCATGATACCATCCTCTTAAGTTGGCAAAGTTATGCAACCGGAGGGAGCATGTATTTGCCAGTATATTCAAAAATATTCGACCAGAGAGAACGTATATTTGCTTGTTACAAATAATAGCCATAAGATGTCCAATCTATTAGTAATGGAGATTTAGTACCTGTCTGTCTGAAGCCGAAACTATACTATTACATTTATTAATTGTACTATTGTACTCTTCTAAAGCTCAATTAAGTTTACTTTACTATTTCAGACTGATAGACAATTTTCAATGCTCAATTTTTACTCTATCTTTACTCTATCTGTTTTGTGGTCATAACATCCTCCCAAGCATTACCTCCTCCTTTTTTTGGAGGGGGGGGGGCGGTAGTGTAGTATCTGTTCGTTCATCATGATACCATTCTTCCAGGTTTGCAAAGTTCTACGACCAGAGTGAGCATGTATTTCCTAGTATCTTTAATGAGATACTTATCATTGTTTTTTTAACTACCAGATCTTCGATATTTGGTTGAATGCCAAAGAGAGGTCACAACGTGTCCGTTGCAGCAGACTTATTTCGTCTTGACAACGTTCTTGTAATGTTTTTGTTTTTTTTACCCCCAGAATATTATGTTCGTGATAAGGAAGGGGAGCTAAAAACTACAAAGCCATAATTGACTAAACAGGTAACTTATTAGAGAAAATGATTTTGAAATACTCAGTTAAGTTGAAGTGGTTGGCAAGACACTAAGCTAAGTGATAGGTGGCCATGTGGGGGCTTCATTCTCCATGGCCACCGAGAAAAGGAATCGAATGGTATCAAGTCTTAGGGAGATATGGCGCCACTCATCCGCTGGACTTGGTTTGTGGAATTGACTTAATAAATCAATCTTTTCAATCGTCTACGTTTCTCTGTCAGGTCATCTCAATGCAGATACCAGCTATGAAGATGAAATCCAAAATGGCAACTTGGTTCAAAACACATGAGAATGCAAATAAAACTGATCACAGAAACGAATATACAGCAATATTATGTAAACACTTGTTGCGAATAACAAGTCTTTTTCATCCAGTTTTGATTTTTAGGATGCTGTGTATCAAAGAAAATCGAAAATGAAGGAGTTAATGGTGAAAGGGTTTAGTGAATAATGATAAGTATTTGGTGGTAAAGAGGGAAGCAAGAAGAGCAATATACAAAACCAAGAAGGAGGCTGAGAAAGACAGATTACCAGATATACTACGAAAGGATGACCAAAAGAATGACATATTCAGGATAGCTAAACAGATGGCAAAGACAAATAAAGTGCATGTGAAATGACAATGGAGTGTTAGCAACAAATGAACAGGACAAGACAAATGTTTGGAAATGATATTGTGAGAGATTGTTAAATACTGAGTTTGCATGGAACTGAGAAAATCTATAAGTTGCAGGGACTGGTCCAGCTATGTGACATAATTTGTTCTTTTAATGACGTTATCACACAAGCATCAAGTGTCTATATTCTATTTTTAGCATAACTCTAAAAAAATTTCCAATTATAACTTATGAAATAGACTCGATTATTATTATTATTGAAAAAAAAAAGATTTTTTTCATTCAACTTTTTGACACATCTTCGTATTATGACCGTGTTCACTATTTACTTGCCTCCCCACGAAGGAAGAGTTAGACACAATGTCAGTTTTTAATGTGGGGGAAAAATTCTTATCTCCAAAAAGGAGCACTCTGAATTAAAACAAAAATTTAAATTGCCTGAGTCTAGAAGGATTTCTCTTTCACTGACCGAGGACAAAAAAGATTAAGTGCAGTATCAGAAAAGATGCTACACTTTGCTCCAAGCCAAAAGGCCACGGAAATGGCCTTGTTCATAATTCAACATGATTTTTTTTATTGCTTTTCGAGTAATCAATAATGGATGACTTTTTCTATTTCTCTCTCCCTTTGGATTTGCGTCATTATTTTTATTTTTAGGCAGAACTTATGTAGATATTTTCCCTCATTGCATTTACAAAAGAAAGGTTATGTGTCACCCAGATGACCTAGGATTGGCTAAAGCCAGGCGCATTCAGCAGAGTTGGTATAATGTATGATTATAAATGATGCATTTCATTTTTATTTATTTATTTATTTATTTTTTAATACGTGCTAACGAGTCACCGCTTATGGATCAAATGGATTTCAAGCACCCTAAAATGAGAAACAACTAAGAGAACACATTTTGCTCTAACACCGATATTTATTATTTTTTTTTTTTTTTTTTTAACTTTTACTTCCGGTTAAATCATAAAGAAAAAATATGCACTTTTATAACGTTTCCATCACATCACAGATTTTTATTAAAGAAAAGTTTTTTCTATTTAAAAAAAGGGATTTTATTTACAGTTTTATTTACAGTTTTATTTACAAACAGTTTTATTTACAAACAGTTTTATTTACAAACAGTTTTATTTACAAACAGTTTTATTTACAAACAGTTTTATTTACAAACAGTTTTATTTACAAACAGTTTTATTTACAAACAGTTTTATTTACAATCAGTTGTATTTACAAACAGTTGTATTTACAATCAGTTGTATTTACAAACAGTTGTATTTACAATCAGTTTTATTAATAAAAAATGTGCATATAATAAAAACTATGTATTTTTTTAAATACGCACATTTGTAACTTTGCCATTAAACTTGTAAGCAGGTGGATAATATTCAAAACTTTTTTTTTAAATTAAAACAATTCTCGCATTTATTTTAAGAAAAAGGGGGTATATTAAAAAAAACATTGCAGAGATTTTTTTTCTGTAAGCAAAATGTATAAACAAACGAAATAACATTTAATAAATACATAATTATTTTTACAAAAAACTATAAACAAACGAAATCACACGTGCTTTGCTGATTTTTTAAAATTTGTTTTTAATTAAAACTATTCTGTTTTTTGTTTTTTATATTTATTTTAACAAAAAGGTGAGTATATTAAAAAAAACATTGCAGAGATTGTGTTCCTATTTACTTGTCTCCCCACGAGGGCAGAATTATACATTGTTTTGTTGATATTTTTCCTGTCTTTGGTCAATGAAGGATAACTCCTTCTAGACTGAGATAATTTTAATTTTTTTCCCGATCCAGTGTACCCTTTTTTTTTCTTTTTTTTTTTTTTTTTTGGAGCTGTATTTTTCCTACATTAAAAACCGTCTTTGTGTTTAATCTTCCCTAGTGGGGAGGCAAAATGTTTGTAACTTTTTTAATTAAAAATGTATTCTTTTTATAATTTCTATGGTTGGCTTTTTATGTAGCTCCCTAAAAAAGGGGGAATTCTGAATTGGGACAAAAATTAAAATTGCCTGAGTCTAGAAGGATTTCTCCACTGACCAAGGACAGGAAAGATATTGACAAAACAACGCAGAATTCCGCCCTCGTGAGGAGACAAGTTAATAGGGACACAATGTCTAATGTTTTTTAGTATATCCCATCCTCCTTTTCTTAAAATAAATACTAAAGAAACAAAAAACACAATAGTTTTATTAAAAACGTTTTACATGAAAAAAATCGGCAAAGTGTGTGTGATTTTGTTTGTTTATACTTTTTGTAAATAAAATTATTGAACTCTAATACGGATTACCTTCTGAACCACCCACCGGTGTACTGTAAGTTAAAACTACACTTTCTCTCCTAATCTGGTTCTGTGTATTTAAATGTGTTCTTTGCTTGTCTGATAAAAATAGAATTTAGATCCATTTCCCTTTATTAGAGTTTTAGCTTTGTTTTTCTTTATATATTTCTCTCCTGTATTTTTATGTAAATGAATATTTGTATTTAAACTTTAACTTGGTTGCTTTGTGTTATTTCTCACTTGTTTATTTGTTGCTTTTCTTTGATGCTTGGTGTCTTGAACTGGAGAACCCCTTCTCCGTGTTCTTTTATTATTTATATTGAAACCAAAACCGTGGGACCACGAGCCACATCTGGATTTTACCTTTTTTTTATTATCATTGTTACGTGTAATCTTCCATAGTCCCAACAAAGGCAGAGTGTAACAATATATATATATATATATATATATATATATACATATACATTTTTATATAAATTTTGCTAGCACAAAGGCTTAAGTTATAGCTCAATAGTGAAATGAATAAATGTTAACATAGATGTCATTTTTATGCTTACCTGTTGTAGCTGTCTATTGTGGGTGAGTCGCCACGGCCTGACATTGTGAACGAGTTACACAATCATTTAACAGATGTTACGTGTTTGGTAGTGTAATTATCTTTGAGAGACTTATCACCAGTCTTGTACATTGAGAAATGTCTCCTTTCTAAATAGCAAGTGAATACACAAATTGTGAAGATTTAGGAAAGACTTAACCCAGGCATTTCTTGCTGTGGCTGAGGAGGCCTATGCGGACCTTGCAGTCTTTGTCACAGATGAAGTAGGAGGGTGGATGAGGAAGCTCACTTGCTTTTGCCCTTTCTTTCCTCCTTGCACGCTTTTCAGTGGCTTTCGTCTTCCATTTTGCTTCCCCTGTGTCAAATTGTCGTTTGAGGGTTTTTTTCCATTCATCCCTGTCGGAGGCAAGACTTTCCCCAAGTTGATATATATATATATCTATATATATATATATATATATATATATATATATATATATATATATATATATATAATCATTAAAAAAATGTTTTTTTAATAGAATAATTGATTATGGACAATTTTGAACCTTCATATTTGTGGAAGAGACTTGAAATTTTCACCGAAAAAAAAACAAATAAGGAGATTTCAGACTTCTTGAGCGTCAGTAGAGGAGGAGGTTAGAAAAGATCAGATATGAATTTAATGATTCAGGATTTGATTATGAGGCGACATCAGAGAGATTGACTATCTGATGCCATCAGAATGGTGTCGTTAGCAGTGAAGGTGACGTCATGCCACTCCACTGAGGATCTCCGGCTGAATACCGATTGCTACATCCGCATTCTGAGTGAGTTAGTGAAACCCTGGATCAACCATATATATATATATATATATATATATATGAAATACCCATCCCAGAATGGATTGTTAATAAGAACTTGAAAGGATTTTTCAGACTGATGTCTTGAAATTTTTAATCATTTCAAGACATCAGTCTGAAAAATCCTTCAAAGCAAATGCCATTAATGTGGTAACAATTGTAAAAATAGAAATTGCACAGCTGAAATTATGAACATAGAAAAGTTTTATTTTTGAGGTGTTAAGCTTTCATTTCTTTAGTGAGCAAAATTTGCACATTTTTAAAATCAATAACATTTTCTATCTGCCAAGGTAAACGAAATTCAGTGGGGGACTCAATCTAGTAATTTTGCTGCGGTTATTTCTTTTTCCACTAATTTTTTTGTTTGTTTTCAGTAACTTTTTCTCCATTATTTTGTCCCAGTAATTTTTCTTCTGATTTTTTTTTTTTTTTTTTTTTTTGCATCCAGTAATTTTTAGTCCATTACTTTTTGCTTCCATTATTCTCTCCCAGTAATTTTTCTTCCATTTTTTTTTTTTTTTTTTTTTTTTTTTCTCTTCCAGTAATTTTGCTTCATGCTTCTTTGCGTATGAGAAGCATTAAAAACAAGCTCACAAACAAGATGGAGTATATAGGTTTGAAGCGGACTCCAATGGGAATCATATTGGAAGGTTTTGGCCAGGATCAGGAAGGTACCTAGACATGGGATCATTTAAGTTACGCTCCGTGCAGAACGTCCCCTTCATCCACACAAGTGATTTACAAAAACCTTAAAAAAAATATATAAAAAATTTAAATGAAAAACAAATTTAAAAAAAAAAAAAAGAAAACAGAAGGAAAAAGATTTAAAAAAAAAAAAAAAAAAAAAAAAAAATTAAATTAAAAAAAAATGTCGTCCATGGTTGAATTTGCTAGTTGCAAAAATGATCAATGGTCAAGACACCCTTGTCTGCCATTGCAGGTGAATCTACTCTCAACCTTCCCACTTTGTCTTTGTAATACTATTAGCAGTCAGATTGGCCATTTTTTTTTTTTTTTTAATTTGGCTTTATTAGCCTTTCATAACAATTGACTTGCTGCTGCTGATTACACTGAGGTCAAAGGTCACCATCCACAAAAAGAAATACAAAAATTGATCACCAGGTGAGCCCTGACTTTGCCACCTATGCCTACAATATCAATGTTAAATTTAACCTTTTTTTTTTAATCTCGCGCTATCTCTCTCACTTTCTCTGGGGACTTTACAAGATTTATTCTCAAATAATATCCTTGTAATAATATTGATTTCCTTAATGTCTGTCATCGTGTTTTTCTTCTTCTTAAGGTTCTATTTAATTGTGCTTTCATTAAAGTAAACGGCAAAAAGAAAAAAAAATATCTATCTTCTGTGATTGACTTGTTTGCAGTGGGAAAAACATTTTTTTTTTCCTAACATTTTTAATTCTTTTCTCAAAAAAAAAAATTTATACATTTTTTCTTTCCTTTTCCTCTATTTTCTCATTTTTTTTAAAATTATTTTTATTTATTTTTTCTGTATTTTTTTTTTTTTTGCATCTGTTTTTTTTTTCTTTATTTTCATATTTTATTTATTTTTGTGTCACATTTCTTTTTTTTTTTTTCTTTCCACTTTTATTTCACTTTTTTCCTTCATTTTTTTCTATTTTTTTTTTCTTTCCACTTTTTTATTTATTCAGTGATTTTTTTTTTTTTTTTTTTTTTTTTTTTTTTTTTTCTATCAGTTTTCATAACAATCATGGTGGTTATAAAATTTGAGAAATATTCTCAACTATTTTTCTGAGATTAACAATTTTTTCTGTTTTATGAGAAAAACAATTTCTTGCGTAACAATACTAACGATCAGAATAAATGAAAGATGCTTTCATTACTATTTTTTTTTATCGTTCTTTGTGATCGAAAGCAAATAAATTCAATATTCATATATTCTTTACACTCGCAGTTGACGTAACTAAATGGATTTTAAAAAATCACCAAAAAAATTAAATATACAAAAACCTTAAAAATTTTTATCAAATATGCATTTATGGATTATTCTAAGAAAGATTGAATCTCTGATCAATACAGTATGAGCTCTCATATCTCTTTATATCTATCTATCTATATATATATATATATATATATATATATGTATATTATAATTTGTATGAAGATATAATTAAGTACCCAGCTATGTTATAAAAGCATAATATATTTATATCATATAATTATGTGTTGATTAGTCATTTGTATTAGCGGTTTCTGATCAGTAGGGGTTTGGATATTACCCCTTCATCATCAGCTGGACTAACTAAGAATGAGGTGGTAGTATCTAAACATTTATTGCCCCGAAACTGCCGGTACGGATAGCTAATCGGCACATAATTGTGATTTATAGAAATTTAAAATTTTTTTTTATATAATTTTAATTTTTTCTTTATATATATATATATATATGTAACATTTTTTTTTTTTTTTTTTTACAACGGTGACATAATTATTTAGACCATAAACATCATCCAATGGGATTAGTCTCTCTTAATAATTGCAAAAGCTATTGTGGGATGCAGTCATTTTGGCAGCAAGCCCTCCCTTAGACATATTTTGTTGAAAACAACAAACATGGATTGCATAAGCGTCCTTGGCGCTTTTTCGTAATGTTCCACCACCCGTTTTTCTCAACTTTTTTACTAACCAATTTTTTTAAAAATTTTTTCTATGTACGATTATCTATAATATCGCTAGAGAATTCGGTGTTTTTTCGGAGTTTTTTTCAAATCTTTTTGATTTTCGGATCAGTTTCCTACATAAATTTAACGTAAACTGATCCCCCACTTTTTGACCATCACAAATTTTTCCAAAAATTTCCAGACAACCTGGAAATCATAAGCGACATGATAGGTAATTTGGTCCGTAAAGAAGGTGAAAAAATAGGTGAACAAACAACAACATGCAACATGGTCAAAAAATAGGTGATCAGTTTACGTTAAATTTATATAGGAAACTGATCCCCCCTCCTAAAATCAAAAATATTTGTAAAAAATTTCCAGAAAGCACGGAATTCTCTAGCGACATGATAGGTAATTGTACACCGAAAAATTTTTTTTTAAAATGGTCAGTAAAAAAAAGTTGAGAAAAACGGGTGGTGGAACATTCGGAAAAAGCGCCGCATCGTCTAATGAGTCTCTATCTATCCATTTCTCTAACACTATAGATATTATCAAGGATTCAGTTTTTCTTAGCAAGAAATCTCTAACTATATTTACACTGCTGTACTGTTTAGCATCCAAACCCGACCATAACGTTGTGGCAGTGTTGGAAGGAGACACTGTTAAAAGTAGAGGTTTTTTTTTTATTGTCTTAATTATTCAAGTTTCATAAATTTGCATTCATAGACAATTCTAGTGTAATCAACAATAATGTACCAAATTTGAGAGAGGGGGAGGGGGTGTACTGATTTCAATGTTGTAAACGTATGAACATTAGACGAAACTTGTCCTTCGTATTCAATTGATATAAAAATGATAATAAAATGCACTTATAAAATCAATAATAAATTATAAGATACACTTATATGTCTAAGTTTACAATGAGAAAAAAAGAACTAGAGCTTAAAAACCAATGAAATAGTATTTAGATGTTTTGTGAAGTGCTCAATGTTATAAATTTAAAAATTTTTAAAATATATATAACAGAGCATATGTAATTCTTAAAGTTTCAACTCGCTCACATGTCTTAACATTACACCTGTAATGCTGGGTGCTGTGAGATGTAACTTGAAGAATTATATATTTTTTAATTTTTTAAAACTTTTCCTTATTTTCTCTTCGTTTCCTCCATTCACTTGGTGTCTTAGCCTTGTGCATTTTTTTTTTCATTTTTTTTTTCATTTTTTTTTTTTTTTTTTTTTTTTTTTTTGAGGGATTGTTTCGGAAGCCTTTCACTGTCACCACAGTTCCGAAGTTGAATAACTAGTTGAATATCCTGAGGATCTCCCTAACCTCCCTAGCTGCTCCTTTTTTTTCCTCTCTTTTTCATTGTGATTATGATAAACCTCCTTCATTTCATTTTGCCAATGTTTTTTTTTTTTTTTTTTTTTTTATTAATTTTTTTTAAAAGGCATGAATTCTTCATTTCTTTTACAATTTTCCACTTCCATGACTCCAGATCTCGATTTAGAGACAATTCCAACACATTTCATTTGTTTTGAAAATGGTTTGAACTTGACGTTCAATCTAAAGGTCAGTGAGTTGGTGATTAATTCCAATCCTTTCCTGATTAATTGATTGATTATTTGCTTATTGAATGATTTGGATTTTTTTCTCTAAGATTTATAAAAAAAAAATTTAATCCGAAAATCTTTTTATTTTCTTTTCGTTTTATTATGGTTTTGAATTGTCCAATTTTTTTTAATCACAATTTATAAGTTTTTTTTTTTTTCTTGTTTTTTTTTCTGATACCATTTGAGGAATTGCCTTTCATATAAACTTAAATTGGTGGATAAAAATATGCCAAAAAAAAAATAAAACAGAAAAACAAAACTTTGCTGTTGATTTTGAAAAACATATTTATAAGTTTTTTTTTTTTATTCAATTCTTTTTAACCTGTTAAGCTCCCCCCCCCCCCAAAAAAAAAAAAAAAATTAAGCTAGATTTTTAGCTCAGTACATGAAGACTTAACCTGTTTCAGCATTTATTTTTTCAAATGAAAAAAAAAGAAAAGCAGCTAACACGAATCTTAGTTTTCTAATTAAAATATAATACAAGTCCTATTGCTCTGTATGTCTCAAAATCTTTTTCTACCTTTTTTTCCCCTCAAGACAGCAGCAGAGCCCTTTTGTTTACTCCCTGTGTATTTCTCAAGTTTCAAAGAAAAATAATTTTAAAAAATAACCGAAAAAAATAATACAATAAAAAACAAAAATAAAAAAAATAGAAATTGTTCTTTTTTGTTTTGTCTTTTTTCTTTGACTTTTTTCTTTGAATTTTTTCTTTGTCTTTTCCTTATTTTTTCATATTTTGTTTCTTTTTTTTTTTTTTTTAATACTTTTTCTATTTTTCTTTATTTCATTTCCCCCATTATTCATCAATAGCAATACTTTCTTTTGCATGAGTAAGTTCAGCGAACTTCTGCCATTACTAACCAACAGAGCATTCTCACTGTCAACCAAGTGAAGAATCTAACAGGCATGTGTACTCGGTGTGATGATGTATCAAAGTTTAGAGGACCCTTTTTGGGTTCTCATTTTTGGGGAGAGACAGTTTTAGGAGACATTTTTAAAGAAAACTGTTCTTGAGTAATACTCAAATGTGAGAGATCGAGAAAAATGGTATATGATAAACTAAAAAATAATGAGTATAAATCCAGTTCACAAGAGATATTTTAGATATGTTTAAAATGGAAGTTTACATAGAGAGTCCTTGCGGAACAAGGGGATTCATTCGCTGAGATATCAAGGAAGCCGGAGTCGATAATTTAAGAGCCATGAATTGTCCACGGTTCTGGAAAATCGTAACTAAAACTTCCCCACTCAATTACAAAATTAACATTTGATTAAAAGTTATTAATAAAAGTCAATGTTCATTTGTTTTCATTATAGAAAGGTCAGTGAGCAATGTTAGGAGTATTAAAATGAATACGTTTATATATTTGTTTTCAATCAGCAGACGACAGTGTGAAAGAGTTAATGTGTTGTATATGTGTGTGCATTAGTCAGTGTATATGTTTATTACTGTGTGTGCGTGAGTGAAGAAATGTATTATTTAGCTTTCCCAAAGCCCGACAGAAGGGCGAGGGAAGCTGGCGAAAAGTTGATGTTAGCTCTGTCATGGATTTCGGCTCAACATGTTTATTGAAGGAAAAATGTGGCTTTTTATGCACTCAGGGTGTATCAAAACAGCAAATTTGATAAATTCAGAGAAATGCATCTGATTGGCTAAAAATGTTTATATTTGTTTTTATTAATTCAGGCAAGTGTATGCGTCGACCTACATGCTCAGAAACGATTTTAAGCATTTTCATTTTGGGCACGAAGGGTAAACTTGGTCGCTACAGAAGTGGAACCTGACCAGTGAGGATTGAGAACATGTTGCACGGCGAGAAATGGATGTGCAATGTGAGTCTTAAAGACAAACTTAGATCTGATGACATCAGAGGAAGATTAAATCTAGACAGTATAGGGATATGTGTGCAGAACAGTAGACTTTGTTGGTTTGGTCACATTGAAAGAATGGATGAAAGTGCTTGATTAGTGGAGCTAGCAGGGTCAGTTGGCAGGGGAAGGCCATAGGAAGTGATAAAGATGAATTTAAGAGAAATAAAGACTTAACGAGAAATAGGTGAATTTAGAAGTCAGTTTCTAAAAGCCGTCCAACACATGCCAGCATGTAAAACATGTTAAACCAAATAGTTGTATTTTTATTTTGGAGGATGAAATATTGTAACTATTATTTAAATAAAACATAATGGTAGACAAAAATTATGATAATGGGTGAAATGTCTATAAAAAAAAAAATTGGGGGGAAAATATGATGTTGATGCTGATGTAGAGTTAGAAGTGGTTAGATGTTTGTCGGAGATCGCCATTTTGTAGTGTCGCTGCGTCTGTATTCATCTGACTCGCCTTGTTTTAGATAAAGAAGAAAAAGGGTCACGAGGTTCCAGTTAAAAAGATAAACCTCTACAATTTCTATTAACTTTATTTTACAGTTTCATCAACACAAAAATATAAGACATGTTGGTTCGGCGGGCATGTAGTATAAAAGAAGAATTGAGTCCAGGGGATTCATCTCGTCTAGCCAAGTCGTTGCTAGAGACGAGGCCAGTAATATAACGTCTGATCACGTTGGCATCTCGACTGGAACTGTTCATATTTCGGTGTCATACGGTTTGGGCTGAAATGGGAAAAGACGCGCATGCACAACGTGTTCTAATCACCCAACGTATCACTACACAAATCTAAACATGCCTACCAAACCACGTACCAATCACTACGCAAGAGATTACATGTAAGCGCAAAAGAAAATAGATCTTAACTACTAATTCTTCAAATGTCAAACGATCTATTATTATACTAAATCTGAGTGAATCAACGTTTGTTTCCTAAAGGCTTTTTTTTTTTTTTTTTTTTTTCATATTTTAATGGCATAAAATAAATGCTAAAATATTCTTTAATTCCGGGATTGAGTTATATTTTGAAAAAAATTCTATTTTTAATTAGCAGTAATTTGTAATTTACTGAAAATATTTTGTTAATGTCTCTGTGGGTATTTAAAGAGGGTGACTCTTTTTCAGCATTGCTTTTTCGTTTTTCTTTTTTGTTTTGCTTTTTCGTTTTTCTTTTTTCTTTTACTTATATTCACCCCAAACAAGGCACATTGCCACCGATACGTAAGGGGCTACTGTGAATTCAGATGCCCCTATAAATCTGTCCCCTAAGTGGGAGTTGTGCAGCATGATGTGCGTTCACATTACATTTGAATTTCTGCATGTTGGTACAGACGGGGAAACGGGGAGTAGGGAGGGAATTCCAAATACAAGCAGTTTGAAGAAAGAAGCTATTAGAGTAGAAAGCTTTCCAGCATCTGGGGACTTATATAATGAAGGGGTGGGGTTTTGCTAATTCATATAGTGTCTTTGTACACACCGTACACACTATGTAAATTAGATAGCAAACTAATAAATCTCTTTGCTTCTATACTATCGATAAAGATAACAGAAGTAAAGAGACTTATTATTTTTAGTTATGCGAGGAGAATGTCTGAAAAGATATGTCGCAATTTATGAATTTTCGAATGAAATCAAGGTAGAATAAATAGTGGTAGTGGTTCTGACCCAGCGGATCAGACGGGGAAACAGGGAGTAGGGGGGGGGATTCCAAATGCAAGCAGTTCGAAGAAAAAAGCTATTAGAGTAGAAAGCTTTCCAGCATCTGGGGACTTATATAATGAAGGGGTGGGGTTTTGCTAATTCATATAGTGTCTTTGTACACACCGTACACACTATGTAAATTAGATAGCAAACTAATAAATCTCTTTGCTTCTATACTATCGATAAAGATAACAGAAGTAAAGAGACTTATTATTTTTAGTTATGCGAGGAGAATGTCTGAAAAGATATGTCGCAATTTATGAATTTTCGAATGAAATCAAGGTAGAATAAATAGTGGTAGTGGTTCTGACCCAGCGGATCAGACGGGGAAACAGGGAGTAGGGGGGGGGGGTTCCAAATGCAAGCAGTTCGAAGAAAAAAGCTATTAGAGTAGAAAGTAGATTCTTCACATAGGCTCTAACGTTAAATACATTGAGCCCTCAAATCGGAAACATAATATTTGATATATATTTATAGTTCTGTATAATTTGATATGAAACAGAATTTTTTGTTTCTATTCACATTGAACCTGTAACTAAAGTTCAACTATATATATTTACTTGGTATAAATCTTTTTATTTATACAAACATTTTTTTTGATACAAATTTGCAGACATGTTTCAGGTCTAGCTGGGAGTCGGATGAATTTCTTCTGGCCAAGTTATTAGTAGGAAGGTGATGAAAATCAATCATAGGTAGCATTCAAAATTAAGAATATTGTTTAAGCAAATTAAATTATCATTTTTAAATTCTACTACTGAGGTTGAGAAGTGGTAGTACTCGTTTTGCATCTCTGCTTACTCCAGCATTGTTTCCAGAAGTCTTGGATTTCTGTTTGCTACTGGATTTAAGCAAGGCCGGATCAGAAGTGTAGATAATTATGCAACCCTTGCTTCACTATAAACGTCTGGTGGTTCAGTCACCCTTTCAGAGTATATCCAGTGTTGAAATCGAGTAACTTGAACTCGCACGAATAGAATGATTGGATGATTATGACATGTGCAGTGAGCACACACAAGTTCACATTGTAACAAAAACAAAATCTTTTCATTTTTTGTACTTTTTTATGGGATCCATAGCTTTAAAGAGAGAGAGAGAGAGAGAGAGAGAGAGACACACACACACACGATTCACTATTATAGGACACAAAGAGAAATTCCACATTAAACAATATACTATGCAACCAAACGTTGACCTCAAAAGTAGAATTTTGTAATGAAATTTTGGCTCATTTTTTCATTAAAACATAAATTTGATTGAGATTTGCTTCCACATTTGCAAAATGTATTAATCTTGCCAGAAAATATTTTTAAAATTGTTTTATTCAAAAAAAAAAAAAAAAAAATGTTTTTTAATTGTCATTGCTATATGTGCTTTTCCCCCCTTTTCAAATAAAAAAAAAAATGAATAAAAGTTTAGCTAATCAAATCAATTTTACTACTAAAACTCTGTGGATTTTGTTTATTTTGCTGGTTATTTATTGTAAATACATTGGGCTTCAGGCTTTGATTCTGTGGGTTTGTCCTGTGCAGTTCTAGGAGGTCCACCTTCCCAGGCATTGCCTTCTCACCCTTTGAGAAGGGGTTAGTTTATTGCTAATCGCCTGAAGTGCCCCTACCGGGGAATGCTGACTGGGCTGCCCAGGCATTTTTTTGTAGGCTCTAGGGCGCTGGCTTTTTAAATCCCACTTTCTCGACCTTGTGTCACATATTACTGCTGTGGGAGGAAGATAAATAAAACATACACTAAGGCACAGTTGCCAAAAGCAGTGTGACATCACGAAGGAGGGATGCTAGTTGGCAAAAGCTGTGGATGTGTTTTTTTTTTTTTTTGAAATGCAGCAGCCATAAATGCTGGCTGCTGCTGATTTTGTTCCTTTATTTGTTAGGCATGAAGATTGTGCCTCAGGGTTGTGTGGTCTGTATGAAGTCCTTGTTGCTCGCAGCTATTTGGTAATCTGCAGGTGTCTACCCCCAACACCGATAACAGCAAGGCTCAACAGTTGCATGCGAAGTCGAGGAAGGTTTGTCTCAGAACACACAAAGAAATGGTGCAGAAGCAACGTTGCCACACCTGACACGTCTTTGCTCGCCACAACCAGAGAACGATAGATCCTCATGCCGACTCCTGGGTTTTTGGCAGAAACCTGTAAGTCAGGTCGCTCTGACACTACGATGTGATCACTGCCCCTACCACAGTGAGGAAGGGTTGGGCTTTAGCAGGGGGCTGCTACTGATCTATATAATGTTAAGTCTGTATATTTATTTCAAAGCAGCAGTAGCCATAACTTGGAATTTTCAAATATTCATGGAAACATTTTGAAATATTTAATATATATATAACAAATACTCACACCATGGGTTACGGGTGGTCTAGTACTTTGTATATATATATTGATGGAGTGAGTGTCAACAGCTGTTTTGTTTATTTAATTCTTAAAGAATTGCAAAAGGATAAAACAGCTGCTGTGAGATGATGTAAACAAAATATAAACCCAATTTCCTTGTCATCATTTGGAAAACTTTGACGTCTGTAGACAATGTTGGTTGAAGCATTCCATGAGTGATAAGATTAGGTAAAAATACTTAAAAAACAATGGCGCCAACTATGACATAATAGGTGTGCACGTTCCTAGTCATGTGACAAAGTGCTTTTACATATCCTGTTTGATGACAAATAAGTATAGCAATAATTAGATGTGCATACGTTACACGTAATTTCTTCCAGAGAAAAACAACAGCAGCAATCAGCAGTAGAAAGATTGCAAATTACTAACAACAGCAGCAATCAGCAGTAGAAAGATTGCAAATTACTAACAACAGCAGCAACCAACAGTAGAAAGATTGCCAATTACTAACAACAGCAGCAATCAGCAGTAGAATGATTTCTAATTACTAATAGCAGTCACAATCAGAAGTATAAAGATTGAAAATTGCTAACAGTAGAAGCAAACAGCAGTAGAAAGATTGACAATTACTAACAACAGCAGTAGAAAGATTGCAAATTACTAACAACAGCAGCAATCAGCAGTAGAAAGATTGCAAATTACTAACAACACCAGAAACCAACAGTAGAAAGATTGCCAATTACTAACAACAGCAGCAATCAGCAGTAGAATGATTTCTAATTACTAATAGCAGTCACAATCAGAAGTAGAAAGATTGAAAATTGCTAACAGTAGAAGCAATCAGCAGTAGAAAGATTGCAAATTACTAACAATCAGCAGTAGAAAGATTGCAAATTACTAACAACAGCAGCAATCAGCAGTAGAAAGATTGCAAATTACTAACAGCAGCAACCAACAGTAGAAAGATTGCCAATTACTAACAACAGCAATCAGCAGTAGAATGATTTCTAATTACTAATAGCAGTCACAATCAGAAGTAGAAAGATTTAAAATTGCTAACAGTAGAAGCAATCAGCAGTAGAAAGATTGACAATTACTAACAACAGCAGCAATGAGCAGCAGAAAAATTGCAAATTACTAACAATCAGCAGTAGAAAGATTGCAAATTACTAACAACAGCAACAATCAGCGGTAGAAAGATTACAAATTAGAAACAACAGCAGTGGAAAGATTGCAAATTACTAATGACAGCAGCAATCAGCGGTAGAAAGATTGAAAATTACTAACAATCAGCAGCAATCAGCAGTAGAAAGATTGCAAATTACTAACAACAGCAGCAATCGGCAGTAGAAAGATTGCAAATTACTAACAACAGCAGCAATCAGCAGTAGAAAGATTGCAAATTACTAACAACAGCAGCAATCGGCAGTAGAAAGATTGCAAATTACTAACAACAGCAGCAATCGGCAGTAGAAAGATTGCAAATTACTAACAACAGCAGCAATCAGCAGTAGAAAGATTGCAAATTACTAACAACAGCAACAATCAGCGGTAGAAAGATTACAAATTACAAACAACAGCAGTGGAAAGATTGCAAATTACTAACGACAGCAGCAATCAGCGGTAGAAAGATTGCAAATTACTAACAATCAGCAGCAATCAGCAGTAGAAAGATTGCAAATTACTAACAATCAGCAGCAATCAGCAGTAGAAAGATTGCAAATTACTAACAACAGCAGAAATCAGCAGTAGAAAGATTGCAAATTACTAACAACAGCAGCAACCAACAGTAGAAAGATTGCCAATTACTAACAACAGCAGCAATCAGCAGTAGAATGATTTCTAATTACTAATAGCAGTCACAATCAGAAGTAGAAAGATTGAAAATTGCTAACAGTAGAAGCAAACAGCAGTAGAAAGATTGACAATTACTAACAACAGCAGTAGAAAGATTGCAAATTACTAACAACAGCAGCAATCAGCAGTAGAAAGATTGCAAATTACTAACAACACCAGAAACCAACAGTAGAAAGATTGCCAATTACTAACAACAGCAGCAATCAGCAGTAGAATGATTTCTAATTACTAATAGCAGTCACAATCAGAAGTAGAAAGATTGAAAATTGCTAACAGTAGAAGCAATCAGCAGTAGAAAGATTGCAAATTACTAACAACAGCAGAAATCAGCAGTAGAAAGATTGCAAATTACTAACAACAGCAGCAACCAACAGTAGAAAGATTGCCAATTACTAACAACAGCAGCAATCAGCAGTAGAATGATTTCTAATTACTAATAGCAGTCACAATCAGAAGTAGAAAGATTGAAAATTGCTAACAGTAGAAGCAAACAGCAGTAGAAAGATTGCAAATTACTAACAACAGCAGTAGAAAGATTGCAAATTACTAACAACAGCAGCAATCAGCAGTAGAAAGATTGCAAATTACTAACAACACCAGAAACCAACAGTAGAAAGATTGCCAATTACTAACAACAGCAGCAATCAGCAGTAGAATGATTTCTAATTACTAATAGCAGTCACAATCAGAAGTAGAAAGATTGAAAATTGCTAACAGTAGAAGCAATCAGCAGTAGAAAGATTGCAAATTACTAACAATCAGCAGTAGAAAGATTGCAAATTACTAACAACAGCAGCAATCAGCAGTAGAAAGATTGCAAATTACTAACAACAGCAGCAACCAACAGTAGAAAGATTGCCAATTACTAACAACAGCAATCAGCAGTAGAATGATTTCTAATTACTAATAGCAGTCACAATCAGAAGTAGAAAGATTGAAAATTGCTAACAGTAGAAGCAATCAGCAGTAGAAAGATTGACAATTACTAACAACAGCAGCAATGAGCAGCAGAAAAATTGCAAATTACTAACAATCAGCAGTAGAAAGATTGCAAATTACTAACAACAGCAACAATCAGCGGTAGAAAGATTACAAATTACAAACAACAGCAGTGGAAAGATTGCAAATTACTAATGACAGCAGCAATCAGCGGTAGAAAGATTGAAAATTACTAACAATCAGCAGCAATCAGCAGTAGAAAGATTGCAAATTACTAACAACAGCAGCAATCGGCAGTAGAAAGATTGCAAATTACTAACAACAGCAGCAATCAGCAGTAGAAAGATTGCAAATTACTAACAACAGCAGCAATCGGCAGCAGAAAGATTGCAAATTACTAACAACAGCAGCAATCAGCAGTAGAAAGATTGCAAATTACTAACAACAGCAACAATCAGCGGTAGAAAGATTGAAAATTACTAACAACAGCAACAATCAGCGGTAGAAAGATTACAAATTACAAACAACAGCAGTGGAAAGATTGCAAATTACTAACGACAGCAGCAATCAGCAGTAGAAAGATTGCAAATTACTAACAATCAGCAGCAATCAGCAGTAGAAAGATTGCAAATTACTAACAATTAGCAGCAATCAGCAGTAGAAAGATTGCAAATTACTAACAACAGCAGAAATCAGCAGTAGAAAGATTGCAAATTACTAACAACAGCAGCAATCAGCAGTAGAAAGATTGCAAATTACTAACAACAGCAGCAATCAGCAGTAGAAAGATTGCAAATTACTAACAACAGCAGAAATCAGCAGTAGAAAGATTGAAAATTACTAACAACAGCAGTAATCAGCAGTAGAAAGATTGCAAATTACTTACAACAGCCGCAATCAGCAGTAGAAAGATTGTAAATTACTAACAACAGCAGCAATCAGCAGTAGAAAGATTGCAAATTACTAACAACAGCAGCAATCAGCAGTAGAAAGATTGCAAATTACTAACAACAGCAGCAATCAGCAGTAGAAAAATTGCAAAGTACTAACAATCAGCAGTAGAAACATTGCAAATTACTAACAACAGCAGCAATCAGCAGTAGAAAGATTGCAAATTACTAACAGAAGCAATCAGCAGAAGAAAGATTGTAAATTACTAACAACAGCAGCAATCAGCAGTAGAAAGATTGCAAATTACTAACAACAGCAGCAATCAGCAGTAGAAAGATTGCAAATTACTAACAATCAACAGTAGAAAGATGACAAATTACTAACAACAGCAGTAGAAAGATTGCAAATTACTAACAGAAGCAATCAGCAGAAGAAAGATTGTAAATTACTAACAACAGCGGCAATCAGCAGTAGAAAGATTGCAAATTACTAACAACAGCAGCAATCAGCAGTAGAAAGATTGCAAATTACTAACAATCAGCAGTAGAAAGATGGCAAATTACTAACAACAGCAGTAGAAAGATTGCAAATTACTAACAGAAGCAATCAGCAGAAGAAAGATTGTAAATTACTAACAACAGCAGCAATCAGCAGTAGAAAGATTGCAAATTACTAACAACAGCAGCAATCAGCAGTAGAAAGATTGCAAATTACTAACAATCAGCAGTAGAAAGATGGCAAATTACTAACAACAGCAGTAGAAAGATTGCAAATTACTAACAATCAGCAGAAGAAAGATTACTAATACTAAAAACAGCAGTAGAAAGATTGCAAATTACATACAATCAGCAGTAGAAAGATTGCAAATTACTAACAACAGCAGCAATCACCAGTAGAAAGATTGCAAATTACTAACAACAGCAGTAATCAGCAGTAGAAAGATTGAAAATTACTAACAACATCAGCAATCAGCAGTAGAAAGATTGCAAATTACTAACAACAGCAGCAATCACCAGTAGAAAGATTACAAATTACTAACAATCAGCAGTAGAAAAATTGCAAATTACTAACAACAGCAACAATCAGCGGTAGAAAGATTACAAATTACAAACAACAGCAGTGGAAAGATTGCAAATTACTAACGACAGCAGCAATCAGCGGTAGAAAGATTGCAAATTACTAACAATCAGCAGCAATCAGCAGTAGAAAGATTGCAAATTACTAACAATCAGCAGCAATCAGCAGTAGAAAGATTGCAAATTACTAACAACAGCAGAAATCAGCAGTAGAAAGATTGCAAATTACTAACAACAGCAGCAACCAACAGTAGAAAGATTGCCAATTACTAACAACAGCAGCAATCAGCAGTAGAATGATTTCTAATTACTAATAGCAGTCACAATCAGAAGTAGAAAGATTGAAAATTGCTAACAGTAGAAGCAAACAGCAGTAGAAAGATTGACAATTACTAACAACAGCAGTAGAAAGATTGCAAATTACTAACAACAGCAGCAATCAGCAGTAGAAAGATTGCAAATTACTAACAACACCAGAAACCAACAGTAGAAAGATTGCCAATTACTAACAACAGCAGCAATCAGCAGTAGAATGATTTCTAATTACTAATAGCAGTCACAATCAGAAGTAGAAAGATTGAAAATTGCTAACAGTAGAAGCAATCAGCAGTAGAAAGATTGCAAATTACTAACAACAGCAGAAATCAGCAGTAGAAAGATTGCAAATTACTAACAACAGCAGCAACCAACAGTAGAAAGATTGCCAATTACTAACAACAGCAGCAATCAGCAGTAGAATGATTTCTAATTACTAATAGCAGTCACAATCAGAAGTAGAAAGATTGAAAATTGCTAACAGTAGAAGCAAACAGCAGTAGAAAGATTGCAAATTACTAACAACAGCAGTAGAAAGATTGCAAATTACTAACAACAGCAGCAATCAGCAGTAGAAAGATTGCAAATTACTAACAACACCAGAAACCAACAGTAGAAAGATTGCCAATTACTAACAACAGAAGCAATCAGCAGTAGAATGATTTCTAATTACTAATAGCAGTCACAATCAGAAGTAGAAAGATTGAAAATTGCTAACAGTAGAAGCAATCAGCAGTAGAAAGATTGCAAATTACTAACAATCAGCAGTAGAAAGATTGCAAATTACTAACAACAGCAGCAATCAGCAGTAGAAAGATTGCAAATTACTAACAACAGCAGCAACCAACAGTAGAAAGATTGCCAATTACTAACAACAGCAATCAGCAGTAGAATGATTTCTAATTACTAATAGCAGTCACAATCAGAAGTAGAAAGATTGAAAATTGCTAACAGTAGAAGCAATCAGCAGTAGAAAGATTGACAATTACTAACAACAGCAGCAATGAGCAGCAGAAAAATTGCAAATTACTAACAATCAGCAGTAGAAAGATTGCAAATTACTAACAACAGCAACAATCAGCGGTAGAAAGATTACAAATTACAAACAACAGCAGTGGAAAGATTGCAAATTACTAATGACAGCAGCAATCAGCGGTAGAAAGATTGAAAATTACTAACAATCAGCAGCAATCAGCAGTAGAAAGATTGCAAATTACTAACAACAGCAGCAATCGGCAGTAGAAAGATTGCAAATTACTAACAACAGCAGCAATCAGCAGTAGAAAGATTGCAAATTACTAACAACAGCAGCAATCGGCAGCAGAAAGATTGCAAATTACTAACAACAGCAGCAATCAGCAGTAGAAAGATTGCAAATTACTAACAACAGCAACAATCAGCGGTAGAAAGATTGAAAATTACTAACAACAGCAACAATCAGCGGTAGAAAGATTACAAATTACAAACAACAGCAGTGGAAAGATTGCAAATTACTAACGACAGCAGCAATCAGCAGTAGAAAGATTGCAAATTACTAACAATCAGCAGCAATCAGCAGTAGAAAGATTGCAAATTACTAACAATTAGCAGCAATCAGCAGTAGAAAGATTGCAAATTACTAACAACAGCAGAAATCAGCAGTAGAAAGATTGCAAATTACTAACAACAGCAGCAATCAGCAGTAGAAAGATTGCAAATTACTAACAACAGCAGCAATCAGCAGTAGAAAGATTGCAAATTACTAACAACAGCAGAAATCAGCAGTAGAAAGATTGAAAATTACTAACAACAGCAGTAATCAGCAGTAGAAAGATTGCAAATTACTTACAACAGCCGCAATCAGCAGTAGAAAGATTGTAAATTACTAACAACAGCAGCAATCAGCAGTAGAAAGATTGCAAATTACTAACAACAGCAGCAATCAGCAGTAGAAAGATTGCAAATTACTAACAACAGCAGCAATCAGCAGTAGAAAAATTGCAAAGTACTAACAATCAGCAGTAGAAACATTGCAAATTACTAACAACAGCAGCAATCAGCAGTAGAAAGATTGCAAATTACTAACAGAAGCAATCAGCAGAAGAAAGATTGTAAATTACTAACAACAGCAGCAATCAGCAGTAGAAAGATTGCAAATTACTAACAACAGCAGCAATCAGCAGTAGAAAGATTGCAAATTACTAACAATCAACAGTAGAAAGATGACAAATTACTAACAACAGCAGTAGAAAGATTGCAAATTACTAACAGAAGCAATCAGCAGAAGAAAGATTGTAAATTACTAACAACAGCGGCAATCAGCAGTAGAAAGATTGCAAATTACTAACAACAGCAGCAATCAGCAGTAGAAAGATTGCAAATTACTAACAACAGCAGCAATCAGCAGTAGAAAGATTGCAAATTACTAACAACAGCAGCAACCAACAGTAGAAAGATTGCCAATTACTAACAACAGCAGCAATCAGCAGTAGAATGATTTCTAATTACTAATAGCAGTCACAATCAGAAGTATAAAGATTGAAAATTGCTAACAGTAGAAGCAAACAGCAGTAGAAAGATTGACAATTACTAACAACAGCAGTAGAAAGATTGCAAATTACTAACAACAGCAGCAATCAGCAGTAGAACGATTGCAAATTACTAACAACACCAGAAACCAACAGTAGAAAGATTGCCAATTACTAACAACAGCAGCAATCAGCAGTAGAATGATTTCTAATTACTAATAGCAGTCACAATCAGAAGTAGAAAGATTGAAAATTGCTAACAGTAGAAGCAATCAGCAGTAGAAAGATTGCAAATTACTAACAATCAGCAGTAGAAAGATTGCAAATTACTAACAACAGCAGCAATCAGCAGTAGAAAGATTGCAAATTACTAACAGCAGCAACCAACAGTAGAAAGATTGCCAATTACTAACAACAGCAATCAGCAGTAGAATGATTTCTAATTACTAATAGCAGTCACAATCAGAAGTAGAAAGATTTAAAATTGCTAACAGTAGAAGCAATCAGCAGTAGAAAGATTGACAATTACTAACAACAGCAGCAATGAGCAGCAGAAAAATTGCAAATTACTAACAATCAGCAGTAGAAAGATTGCAAATTACTAACAACAGCAACAATCAGCGGTAGAAAGATTACAAATTAGAAACAACAGCAGTGGAAAGATTGCAAATTACTAATGACAGCAGCAATCAGCGGTAGAAAGATTGAAAATTACTAACAATCAGCAGCAATCAGCAGTAGAAAGATTGCAAATTACTAACAACAGCAGCAATCGGCAGTAGAAAGATTGCAAATTACTAACAACAGCAGCAATCAGCAGTAGAAAGATTGCAAATTACTAACAACAGCAGCAATCGGCAGTAGAAAGATTGCAAATTACTAACAACAGCAGCAATCGGCAGTAGAAAGATTGCAAATTACTAACAACAGCAGCAATCAGCAGTAGAAAGATTGCAAATTACTAACAACAGCAACAATCAGCGGTAGAAAGATTACAAATTACAAACAACAGCAGTGGAAAGATTGCAAATTACTAACGACAGCAGCAATCAGCGGTAGAAAGATTGCAAATTACTAACAATCAGCAGCAATCAGCAGTAGAAAGATTGCAAATTACTAACAATCAGCAGCAATCAGCAGTAGAAAGATTGCAAATTACTAACAACAGCAGAAATCAGCAGTAGAAAGATTGCAAATTACTAACAACAGCAGCAACCAACAGTAGAAAGATTGCCAATTACTAACAACAGCAGCAATCAGCAGTAGAATGATTTCTAATTACTAATAGCAGTCACAATCAGAAGTAGAAAGATTGAAAATTGCTAACAGTAGAAGCAAACAGCAGTAGAAAGATTGACAATTACTAACAACAGCAGTAGAAAGATTGCAAATTACTAACAACAGCAGCAATCAGCAGTAGAAAGATTGCAAATTACTAACAACACCAGAAACCAACAGTAGAAAGATTGCCAATTACTAACAACAGCAGCAATCAGCAGTAGAATGATTTCTAATTACTAATAGCAGTCACAATCAGAAGTAGAAAGATTGAAAATTGCTAACAGTAGAAGCAATCAGCAGTAGAAAGATTGCAAATTACTAACAACAGCAGAAATCAGCAGTAGAAAGATTGCAAATTACTAACAACAGCAGCAACCAACAGTAGAAAGATTGCCAATTACTAACAACAGCAGCAATCAGCAGTAGAATGATTTCTAATTACTAATAGCAGTCACAATCAGAAGTAGAAAGATTGAAAATTGCTAACAGTAGAAGCAAACAGCAGTAGAAAGATTGCAAATTACTAACAACAGCAGTAGAAAGATTGCAAATTACTAACAACAGCAGCAATCAGCAGTAGAAAGATTGCAAATTACTAACAACACCAGAAACCAACAGTAGAAAGATTGCCAATTACTAACAACAGCAGCAATCAGCAGTAGAATGATTTCTAATTACTAATAGCAGTCACAATCAGAAGTAGAAAGATTGAAAATTGCTAACAGTAGAAGCAATCAGCAGTAGAAAGATTGCAAATTACTAACAATCAGCAGTAGAAAGATTGCAAATTACTAACAACAGCAGCAATCAGCAGTAGAAAGATTGCAAATTACTAACAACAGCAGCAACCAACAGTAGAAAGATTGCCAATTACTAACAACAGCAATCAGCAGTAGAATGATTTCTAATTACTAATAGCAGTCACAATCAGAAGTAGAAAGATTGAAAATTGCTAACAGTAGAAGCAATCAGCAGTAGAAAGATTGACAATTACTAACAACAGCAGCAATGAGCAGCAGAAAAATTGCAAATTACTAACAATCAGCAGTAGAAAGATTGCAAATTACTAACAACAGCAACAATCAGCGGTAGAAAGATTACAAATTACAAACAACAGCAGTGGAAAGATTGCAAATTACTAATGACAGCAGCAATCAGCGGTAGAAAGATTGAAAATTACTAACAATCAGCAGCAATCAGCAGTAGAAAGATTGCAAATTACTAACAACAGCAGCAATCGGCAGTAGAAAGATTGCAAATTACTAACAACAGCAGCAATCAGCAGTAGAAAGATTGCAAATTACTAACAACAGCAGCAATCGGCAGCAGAAAGATTGCAAATTACTAACAACAGCAGCAATCAGCAGTAGAAAGATTGCAAATTACTAACAACAGCAACAATCAGCGGTAGAAAGATTGAAAATTACTAACAACAGCAACAATCAGCGGTAGAAAGATTACAAATTACAAACAACAGCAGTGGAAAGATTGCAAATTACTAACGACAGCAGCAATCAGCAGTAGAAAGATTGCAAATTACTAACAATCAGCAGCAATCAGCAGTAGAAAGATTGCAAATTACTAACAATTAGCAGCAATCAGCAGTAGAAAGATTGCAAATTACTAACAACAGCAGAAATCAGCAGTAGAAAGATTGCAAATTACTAACAACAGCAGCAATCAGCAGTAGAAAGATTGCAAATTACTAACAACAGCAGCAATCAGCAGTAGAAAGATTGCAAATTACTAACAACAGCAGAAATCAGCAGTAGAAAGATTGAAAATTACTAACAACAGCAGTAATCAGCAGTAGAAAGATTGCAAATTACTTACAACAGCCGCAATCAGCAGTAGAAAGATTGTAAATTACTAACAACAGCAGCAATCAGCAGTAGAAAGATTGCAAATTACTAACAACAGCAGCAATCAGCAGTAGAAAGATTGCAAATTACTAACAACAGCAGCAATCAGCAGTAGAAAAATTGCAAAGTACTAACAATCAGCAGTAGAAACATTGCAAATTACTAACAACAGCAGCAATCAGCAGTAGAAAGATTGCAAATTACTAACAGAAGCAATCAGCAGAAGAAAGATTGTAAATTACTAACAACAGCAGCAATCAGCAGTAGAAAGATTGCAAATTACTAACAACAGCAGCAATCAGCAGTAGAAAGATTGCAAATTACTAACAATCAACAGTAGAAAGATGACAAATTACTAACAACAGCAGTAGAAAGATTGCAAATTACTAACAGAAGCAATCAGCAGAAGAAAGATTGTAAATTACTAACAACAGCGGCAATCAGCAGTAGAAAGATTGCAAATTACTAACAACAGCAGCAATCAGCAGTAGAAAGATTGCAAATTACTAACAATCAGCAGTAGAAAGATGGCAAATTACTAACAACAGCAGTAGAAAGATTGCAAATTACTAACAGAAGCAATCAGCAGAAGAAAGATTGTAAATTATTAACAACAGCAGCAATCAGCAGTAGAAAGATTGCAAATTACTAACAACAGCAGCAATCAGCAGTAGAAAGATTGCAAATTACTAACAATCAGCAGTAGAAAGATGGCAAATTACTAACAACAGCAGTAGAAAGATTGCAAATTACTAACAATCAGCAGAAGAAAGATTACTAATACTAAAAACAGCAGTAGAAAGATTGCAAATTACATACAATCAGCAGTAGAAAGATTGCAAATTACTAACAACAGCAGCAATCACCAGTAGAAAGATTGCAAATTACTAACAACAGCAGTAATCAGCAGTAGAAAGATTGAAAATTACTAACAACATCAGCAATCAGCAGTAGAAAGATTGCAAATTACTAACAACAGCAGCAATCACCAGTAGAAAGATTACAAATTACTAACAATCAGCAGTAGAAAAATTGCAAATTACTAACAATCACCAATAGAAAGATTGCAAATTACTAACAATCAGCAGTAGAAAAATTGCAAATTACTAACAACAGCAGCAATCAGCAGTAGAAAGATTGAAAATTACTAACAACAGCAGCAATCAACAGTAGAAAGATTGAAACTTACTAACAACAGCAGCAATCAGCAGTAGAAAGATTGAAAATTACTAACAACAGCAGCAATCAGCAGTAGAAAGATTGAAAATTACTAACAATCAGCAGTAGAAAGATTGCAAATTACTAACAACAGCAGCAATCACCAGTAGAAAGATTACAAATTACTAACAACAGCAGTAATCAGCAGTAGAAAGATTGCAAATTACTAACAACAGCAGCAATCAGCAGTAGAAATATTGCAAATTACTAACAACAGCAGCAATCAGCAGTAGAAAGATTGCAAATTACTAACAATCAGCAGCAATCAGCAGTAGAAAGATTGCAAATTACTAACAACAGCAGCAATCAGCAGTAGAAAGATTGCAAATTACTAACAACAGCAGCAATCACCAGTAGAAAGATTACAAATTACTAACAACAGCAGTAATCAGCAGTAGAAAGATTGCAAATTACTAACAACAGCAGCAATCAGCAGTAGAAATATTGCAAATTACTAACAACAGCAGTAATCAGCAGTAGAAAGATTGAAAATTACTAACAATCAGCAGTAGAAAGATTGTAAATTACTAACAACAGCAGCAATCACCAGTAGAAAGATTACAAATTACTAACAACAGCAGTAATCAGCAGTAGAAAGATTGCAAATTACTAACAACAGCAGCAATCAGCAGTAGAAATATTGCAAATTACTAACAACAGCAGCAATCAGCAGTAGAAAGATTGCAAATTACTAACAACAGCAGCAATCACCAGTAGAAAGATTACAAATTACTAACAACAGCAGTAATCAGCAGTAGAAAGATTGCAAATTACTAACAACAGCAGCAATCAGCAGTAGAAATATTGCAAATTACTAACAACAGCAGCAATCAGCAGTAGAAAGATTGCAAATTACTAACAATCAGCAGCAATCAGCAGTAGAAAGATTGCAAATTACTAACAACAGCAGCAATCACCAGTAGAAAGATTACAAATTACTAACAACAGCAGTAATCAGCAGTAGAAAGATTGCAAATTACTAACAACAGCAGCAATCAGCAGTAGAAATATTGCAAATTACTAACAACAGCAGTAATCAGCAGTAGAAAGATTGAAAATTACTAACAATCAGCAGTAGAAAGATTGCAAATTACTAACAACAGCAGCAATCACCAGTAGAAAGATTGAAAATTACTAACAACAGCAGTAATCAGCAGTAGAAAGATTGCAAATTACTAACAATCAGCAATAGAAAGATTGCAAATTACTAACAACAGCAGCAATCAGAAGAAGAAAGATTGCAAATAACTAACAACAGCAGAAATCAGCAGTAGAAAGATTGCAAATTACTAACAACAGCAGCAATCAGCAGTAGAAAGATTGCAAATTACTAACAATCAGCAGTAGAAAGATTGCAGTGACGTCATTTTCTAGCCAACCGGCCTGTAGTAACTCTCGGTGGCCACGGTTAGGTCCTCCATAGATTATTATAAGCAGCCAAAAAATTATCTAACTGGCACTTCCGTTTTTAGACATTGAATGTTAAAGTGTATTGTGATATTTTGACAGATTTTGTAATAGCGAAAAATCATTTAGATTCTCATTTTCTCTTGATAATTCAAACTATTGGGATAATTGTTGGAATTCATTGACCATGTTGACTGGGTTCCTAAAAAAAGTTCCCTTCTGTGCAAAAAAACATTTAGAAGGGGTATTTTGATTTGAAGAACAAAATAAACTGGTCTTTTCATCCTTTCCGGAATATTCACACAGAGAAATTTGGTCCTGGTGCGATACGCACACTAGGTGGCTTTAGCTGGCTTCCTCCAATGGAGGAAGTTTCTATGGAATATCAAATTCACAAATGGTCTCCAGTCACATGTGTATTCAACTCAGGCGAGATGATTCTAACGTTAGTTTTTGCAGGGGGGTGTTGTCCTCCCACATACATACAGCGCATGGTATTTCCAAATGGTCACTCATGTGGTAAACTCAAAACGCATTCCAGACCCAACATTGCTTAACTTCAGTCATCTCATGAGAACCAGTGTGTCAATGTGATTATGCCATCTATTTTGCTGACTATGGCAGAATTAGTGAAACCTCCAGAATGATGAAAGACAAAACCATATCAGTTACAGGATTTTATTTCAACCAATGTCATTAAAGGCATTAATGAATTGAAAGAAGCAAAGCTTTTCAGTTCAAACGAATGGAAGATAATATATTAATTTATTCAACAGTTTTTTTGATTTTTAAGCATATTTTCAATCAATATAGGAATCTGTTCGAATTGACCTAAATTTTCACGTTCATCTCCAACGTGATAGAAACGCACAGCTTTCACCACAGCAGTTCGTACATGAACAACATGCTAAACTAAGATTTAGCATGTTGGCAAATATTCTGCACTATATACAAAAATTTTCCACACCCTATATAAAACGGAGTGGAAGAACACCCATATTTAATTCTACAAGAATTGCAAAAGAAAAACCGTTTTATAAACCAAGGAACCATTCCTCATTTTGTACGGAATTAATACAGTTTGATTTACTACCTCACTATATATATCACAGCATCACATTCGGTTTAACGTCTGGCAAGTGTTGAGTTGTTTTTAGAAATTGACTTAACAATTCATAATTAAGCGAGGCAATTTTTTTTATAGGTAGGATGCCTTTCCAAATGCCAACCCAGTGAGGTGATGGGGACCAGTGTTTTTTATCAAGCCACCATCTCTAGGTGATTGCCCACCATATCTAAAGAGCGCTTCACCTACCATCAAACTTACAAATTACTTCTCAAATCACTTCCATTGGCAACATTTTCTTTGTAAGTAAAAATTCAAAGAGATGGAGTGGACAGTCAGAAAACCACTCCTGGAAAAAGATGAAATGTACATTCAAAGGGGAGAAGAGTTTCATAGCGGGAAAGATGTGAATGCAAAGGAAGTTTTCTATTCATGAATTTTGCTCTTAAAAAGACAGTACTATCACTCGTTAAAGCCGTCGAAAATAAATGTTTTTTTTCACCCAGTGTCGAATGTTTTAAGAGGTATCGAATTTCAATAGTATTCAGTGAACCTTTAATGTCCACCCTTTAGCTGTGACACGATGGGGAGTTTGTTGGTGCAATATTGATTAATTAAGTTAAATTGATGATAGAATTAGCAAGAACTCATGGAAATTCCACAGTGTCCTCTACATCAATCTGTATAATTTACTGTAAATAATAATATTCCTTTTGAAATAGTAAATGTCCGTCAGAGTCAAAACTATTAAGAAAAAAATACTCTTTCTTCTTCCTTAAAAATAATTGTCATTGTCAGTTTAATATCCTTTAAATCAGGGGCGGGCAACCTCCAGCCCGTGAAGGCTTAGCATCCGGCCCGCCACCTGCTAGGTTTTATTTTTGCAATCCGGCCCGCGGACCTACCAGTAAAACTCATATCATTTTGTGACACAGACGTAAAAGTAGGTTTCAATTAAGATTTACAGTGGGATAAAAATGTATAAATATCAGCGAGTGATGATGCATGTATATTTTCATTTTTCTTTAACTATTAATTTCAAATCCTTGGCCTGAGATAAAAATAGAAAAAGAGAAAGAGAGAGGCAAAAAGGAAACGAGAGACGAGGAAAGGGCATGAAATAGAGAACTTATGTGCGGTGTGTCAAAAAGAATGCTGGATCAACTTGCTACTTCCCCCGTCATTATTTTTTATGATTCCAAAATGGCTCTTCGTCGGCGCGTGTTATTACATCACATACAGAAGTCTCTTCAGAAAAACTAACAGATTTGTAGAGTGTTCAATACAATTTTTGTACAATTTATTAATGTAAACAAAATATAGTAATTCTGAGATTTCATTTTTCACTACGGCCCGCGATCTCCTTCCAAAAGTCTCACCTGGCCCTCACACTGAAAAGGTTGGTCGCCCCTTCTTTAAATAGATAAAGCAAATAGTTATCTTACTATAAAAATAATTGTTGACTAAATATTCTTCAAATCAATAAAACGAATGTCACAATTTAAAATGTATTTATTTAAAATTGTACTTTTAGTCGATAGGACGACATAATTTAATTTTGGAACAATTCATTTTAAAATGGATAAAGTCAGGATTTTTTTTTACCTTAGCAACATCAGATTAATAACCACTTTGCTAATTTGACGATTTCATTTTTTTTTTTAATGTGTGTGAAAGGTGATAACATATGTACGAACATGAAATACCTTAGCACATTATTATTAATTATGGAATAATTAATTAAAAGAAATTTGGGGTCAACACACTTAAGGCGACGAAATATCGCCACATTTTATTTTCACAAACAATTAATTCAAAAGGTCATATTTGTGTTTGAGTGACAACCCAAGAAGTCTCGGTTTGGATTATGAATATCAAAGTTGAAGAGGACATGTTCCAATCTGAATTTTGTCACCTTACAAGTTGCAATTTCGTTATTGTAAATTGAAAGGTTATATATTCTCAGGTTGAATTTAAAGAATTTGCTAAAAGCTAAAACTTGTGTTGGCAAATTAAAAATGTCACGAGAATGTACCTGTCACACTTGATTTGAAAGCTGGAAAAATTGTCTAGGTCATGCAGAGGGCCATTGGGGCTTTATTTCGGTATCATAATCAGCATTCTTAATTTTATTACATCCGGCATCCTAAGGGATCTTCATGCCAAATTTGGTGCAATTCTACCCAGACGACATTTTGTAAAATATTGAATGTTAGATATGTCGACTGGTTTCAGATGATATAGTGGATGTCATTTGAAGGAATTTAAGACAGACCATGGCTGTGTGAGGTTCTAGGTCACAGAGGGTCAATGTGCGAGACCAGACAGAAAGTCAATGACATAAGCATTCTGCCAGTGGGAGAATAGGCAGCATGAGAAACACGCAGCTAGATTTGAGTTTTGTGACAACTGGAGTTAGAGAGAACAGGACTGTCAACAGAGACAGACATATGATGAAAGTTCACCCAAAGTTTTCAACCACGGTTTATCTTGAAATGAATTTGACTATTGTAATTAATCTAAAATAAAGTTAAAACAGTGTATACGTAAAAGGATAATTTAGAAATAAAACAATCACAACGCTTTATGGTATTCGGGACCAATGAAAAATAAAATGATTTATTAAAATAGATTAATTATCAACGAAGAAGAAGAAGAAGAAAAAATAGAAAAATACGTAAATAAAATGGAAAAAACAAAATGAAACAAGTGAAATAAAGTTTTTGAAATAAATGAAAGTTTTACACTGAGTAAAATTCAGCAATTTGCTCGAAAATTATTCTGTGCCATTGCAAGAGGTCTATTAGTTTGGCAGTATCTCTGGTTGAATATAAAATATCTTGCAAGTTCAGAGTTTAACACCCTGAACTTGCAAGCTATTTTAAGATAAAACCGTGGTTGAAAACTTTGAGTTATCTCCCCCTTATTTGACTCTTCAGAATTAAAGATAAATTTTTTTTTCGGCCCTACGATGCATACGCACCAAACAGGTGTTTTTGTAAATTTGTCGTTTCTTACTCAAAATGGAGGACAATACTGGCGTCAATGATGACGTCTGCTATTTTCCAACCTCACAAATGAGTAAGTCAACCCAAATAAATTGTTTTGAAATTAGTCCCAAACAGTTTATTTGGGTTTACTTACTCATTTGTGAGGTCGGAAAATAGGAGACGCATTATTGACGTCAGAGTTGTCCGCCATTTTAAGTAAGAAACGAATTTTTTTTTAACCCTAACCTAATCTGTATGCTTTAAGTTTACATTTTTTTTCCGTGGCTTTCAAATCGTGAACTGCTTCGGCTATTTCTGGCTTGCTTTGTAAATCGTAATCGGAAACATTCAGGGCAAGTTGGGTCCTTGCCTATAGAAGCACCAAAAATTTAATAAGGTGCTTATCCAGTTTAGCGGATACTTTCGAAAAAATAGAAATAAAACAAACTGAGGAATATCTGTTTGATGTACGTACCTGTCACGGGCTGAATCGGCCTTTTGGCTAAGATCAAAGTGTAGTATCTGTTCCGATGGATACTGCACGCCTGTCCTGTGCAGTTCTAGGAGGTCCACCCTCCCAGGCTTCACCTCCCCTCTTTGGGGAGGAGTAAGTTTATTGCTTACTGTCTGAGGCGCTCCTACCGGGGAATGCCGACGGGGCTGCCCAGGCAATTTTTAAATGGCCAGAGTGCTCACCTCTCGAGCGCTGGCTTTTAACCCCACTTACTCGACCCAAGCGGTGGTCACATCTTACTTGTGGGAGTAAGATAAAACTGGCCTTGTGCCTAACTCCTAGCGAAGGAGTAAATAAATATCCTATACCAAAAAGAACGTAAATTAATCAAGTAGTTTTTTTTTTAATTTTATTATTATAAAAGAAAATTAAATTGTAGCGATTTACGAAGACGAAGTGCAAATATGATAGCCATTTTGAGGATTATTCAAAGGGGGATAACCGTAAATGAATTACGCTTATCCCCGTTGGAATAGATCAAAATGGCTGTCATATTTGCACTTCCTCTTCGTAAATCGCTAAAATTTCATTTTCTTTTATATATAAAAAAAAAAAAACTACTTGATTAATTTACGTGATTTTTGGTATAGGATATATTCAGCCCGTGACAGGTGCATACATAAAACAGATATTCCTCAGTTTGTTTGTTTTGTTGTTGTTTTTAGAAAGTGTCCACTAAACTAGATAAGCACCTTTAATAATTTTATATTGTTATCTCAAGTCTCGCAAATTTTTTCTGGAGCGTCTCGTTTTTTGTTTTTTTTTAGAACGGCAAAAGTTGTTCGATGTGAGTTATCTGCCCTTGCCATCAAAATTCCACCTCGGATTTTTGCTTGTTGTTGACAATATTAACTGAATCTGAATCCGAAAACACGAAAGGTTGGTATTTGTGTGTATTGTCAGTTTAAATATATTTAATATTTACTGTTTTGTCAGTTTAAATACACTAATATATTATTTGTTAAAACCTCCGCACTTATGTTTTCATTCATGAAATTAAAATTATTTCCCATGCTGTATGTTAAATGCTCTTCCTCGTAACTAGGTTTTGTCAAATAATAAACTCAGTCAAATCAATATTAATTTTTTTTGGGGGGGGAAAGGCTCGCTTTTTATGTTTACTTTTTTCATAAAATAAATAAAACGAACGTTAATAATAATAATAATTAATAATAATAAAACCATGAAAATGTTAATGCACATGCTATCACGGAACAACAAACGGCGATCGATTTGCCTTCTGTTTTTATTTATTTTTTAGGTTTCCAATATAAAAGTTTATTAAAAATTTGTATATCATTGTAGGTTAACAACCCCAGCCCCCCCCCCCCCCCCAAAAAAAATGAGATTATACCTTTTTTTTAAGCGAGTACGTGTGAAGAACCCGAAAAACTTGTCGGAAAGAAATTAAAAATTAGACTGGGGGATCAGTTTCGCATATAAATTTAACGTAAAATGATCCCTCCATTACCCGGCCACTGCAGCGTTTTAGGGCAGGAAGAAAGTATGGATATTAAATTAAATCTTTATGAATATTTTTACTTTGTTACGTCATCTGAAATTCCAAATCGAATAATTAAATATTTAACATCTTTTAGACACTAAAAACGTACACAAATTACAATTAAGTTTAATTTCACTCTGAGAATCGCCTTTTCGAGAAATCTTAACCAGCCGCTAATCTTGACTTTTATTCTCACTGTAAGAAGGAAGGAACAAGAAAGTCAATAAAGGTAGATTAAAAAAAAAGGCACTTGTGCAGTTTAATTGTTTTCATTTTAGGAGAGTTCCGCCAGCGGCAAGAGAAGAGTTAACAAGGGTCTCCTCATGTTAAGAATGGCTTTCTAAATTTGCCTTTTATTTCGATTATTGAATGTTTATTAATACCAATGTTAGATTTTTGAAACGTTTTAATTGCCGTTTCGCGTGTACAATTAAATTTGCTATAACTAACTGATATAATGTTTTATTTTTTATTTTTTTTACTAAATCTTGATTTAAGTAAAGATAAGTTATTTGACAATGCCGAAACTCATTCTGCTCTAAATAATTTATGTAACTGAGATAGGAATTAACTTGAATGTCAAGCATTTTCAACCCCCCCCCCCCCACCCCCAAAAAAGTAACAATTTGTCAGTTAACTTAAGTTCAAGTTTTACAGACAAAACTTAAGTAACCCCCTCCAAAAAAAGTTATTTCTCTTTAAATTGATAAATTAAAACAAAATTATAACAACAAATGTGTGTTTTTTTTAGAAAAGTCTTCGATCGATTCGGAAACTCTTATCAAATAAATAAATGCGAAATAGAAAGTTAAAGAAATGACAGTCATAATTTGTTGACACTTGACAGTCATAATTTTAATTTATGGATGTCCATATTTGCTATAATTAATAATTGTCATATTATTTGTTGAAGTTGAATAAAATTGATTGTGTTCCTCCAGTCAAGATTCTTGGTCCAGACTAAGATATTGGTTGATTTAGAATTTAATCTGTATTAATAAAACGATCAGACTATATCTCGTGTTTGTGTAACTTTGATGGTGAACGTGTAGCTTCCCGACATTTGTAATTTTATCAGAAAGACGATATGCAGAGTAGCTCAAAAATTGGATTAAAAAAAAAAAAGATTATGACATGCTGAACGTATTGGCGTTAAAATCAATTTAGTATTTAGTATGAAATAGGAGAAGAAAAAAACAACACTAATTTAAAACATACTGGCGTGGATCCAAAATGACCGTCTCTAAAACTAGTCGATATAAAAATTGGAACGGAGAAGAGTTCAGACGAAAAAAGTTGGGTATCTTTTACAATAATCCGCAGAGTGAAAATGCTCAAAAAAACAAATATACAACAAATAAAAGTAACTGTAACCGATAAAAGTTATTTTCCAACTTATCTGTGATATTTGTTTGTATTTTTACGCCGTTTCAACTGCTATTTAATAGAAATCATTATTTTTGTCACACGAACAGGGGGGGGGGGTTGTAAGCGATGTTTGAAAATAGGTTTGTCGGCGCCATTTTTTTTAGTAAAAATCCGTGCCTCAAAAAAACAATTTTTTTTTTACATCTAATAAAAACCTATTTATACTACGTAAAAATACAAACAAATGTCATAGGTAAGTAGGAAAATATCTATTCTCGACTTGTTGTATATTTATTTTTTTAAACCCGTTTCCGTTCGTTTTTTGGACCAAGTTCGCGATTCTGCGGATTATTGTAAAAGATACCCAAAAATTTAAAGTCTGGGTGCTTGTGAACCGTAGGGCAGAAAAAAAATTATCTTCAATTTTGAAGAGTCAAATCAGGGGGAGATAACTCAAAGTTTTCAACCACGGTTTACCTTGAAATGGATTTGACTATTGTAATTAATGTAAAAGTTAAAACAATGTATACGTAAAAGGATACTTTAGGAATAAAACAATCATAATGCATTCGGCACCAATGAAAAATAAAATGATTTATTAAAATAAATTAATTATCAAATGTAATGATAAAAGAAGAATGAATAAGAATGCCTTTCGTAAAGGTTTTATCAGCTTAAAATATATACACGTGTTTGGCAAAGTCAATATGGCGGAATCCTTAGTTCCGGCCAAAGGGGAATAACCATGACTCATTTCCTGAAGAGTTACAGTAATTTATTATAACATTTTCCCCTTTAACAATAATCAAGTATGGAATTACAGAAGTTAAATTTAGTCTGTTCTGTACTAGGTTAAAAAGTCCTTATATTTACTTGGAAATCGCCGCATTCTGGACGATCACCGCACTGACTCACAGGGATTTTTGTTCTCAGCATCCACATCGTGGCTAGTATGGATATGTTCAGGATCAGGTAAGGGATTCTTCTCCTCCACGTCGATATTGTTTTCGTCAGGTGGCGGTTCTTTATGGGCTTCAGGGCTTGCAGTATTGTTTTCATCGTGTTCGTCTTCTTGGTTTGAGGAGTTAGGGGCCAGGTCTCGCACATTGACAGTAGTTTCCGCACCAGAGGGTAGTCGTACATGAGCATAGTAGGGGTTGATGTCTAATAAGGTAGCAGGGGTTACTGGAGGGTCGAGCTTACTAGACTTAGTATGGTTTCTGACATATACTGGGCCTGGTTTCGCCCAAGTGGGAACAGAAGTTCCGGAGGAAGATCTACGACTATATTTGAACATTCTCTCATGAGGAGTCATATTGGTGGCAGTGCACAGTAACGACCTGATTGAATGGAGAGCGTTTGGTAGTATCTCTTCCCAATGAGGCAGTTTCATGTTGCTAGAGTGTAAGGTCGTTTGGATGGCCTTCCATAAAGTTCCATTGAGCTTCTCAACTTGCCCGTTACCCTCAGGGTGATACCTACTTGTTTTAGAGGTGGCGATACCTTTGCCACGTAAGTAATCTTTGATTTCTCCTGCAAGGAAGTCAGCAGCTCGGTCAGTGTGTATCATATCGGGCATGCCAAAAATAGCAAATAGTTGGTTTAGGCAATGGATCACGGTTTTACTAGTCATATCCTTACAGGGGAAGGCAAAGGGAAAGCGAGTATATTCATCAATTATGGTGAGTAAGTATTTGTTACCACGTACAGAGGTAGGTAAAGGGCCTTTAAAGTCGATGTTTAGTCGCTGGAAAGGTAATATAGCCTGTATGAGTGTTCCTTTGCTACAACTGGCAAATTTAGGTTTCAAATACTGACAGGAGGGGCACGAGTCTGTTATGTTTTTAATTTGTTCTAAAGAAAAAGGAAGGTTTCTTGTCCGGATGAAGTGGCTGAGTCGCGTGACTCCAGGATGGCATAGTGTAGCATGCAAGTCGCGGAGGTCTTGCAAAGTGTGCGTTAATGCAGAGATGCGAGAAAACGTATCAGCAGCTGTATTTTCCGTTCCTGGGCGGTAAGTAATGCTGAATTTGAATTGTGACAGTTCGATCCGCCAACGACATATCTTATCATTTTTAATTTTTGATTTTCTCTTATTATCGAACATAAAACTGACGCTCTTTTGATCTGTAATAACTTTGAAATGTCTCCCGAGTAAGAAGTGTCGCCACTTTCGAAGAGCTTCGACAATCGCAGCAGCTTCTTTTTCGACCGCGTGATGTCTAATCTCGTTCGGACTTAGTGTCCGAGAAAAGAATGCAACGGGTCTACCCTGTTGGTTCAGCGTAGCAGCAATGCAGTATTTACTGGCATCAGTTTCCACTACAAATTCTTTGTCCGGGTCAACAGTTATAAGGGTGGCATTACTTAAGTCGGTCTTCAGCGTCTGAAAAGAATTTAGAATAGACGGGGGTAGTGGAAACTCCCTGTTATGGTTCAGCGGCAGTATCTTATCAGAAAAATTTCGAATGAATTTACTATAGTAAGAGAACATACCAATTATTGGTTTTTGCGACTGTAGATTTAGAGGCGGTGGCATTTCAAGGAGTGGTTTTAGCCTCAGGTAATCAGGAGTAATTTGGTTGTTCTGGATTGTGTACCCAAGAAGTGTGATAGAAGTAGTAGAAATGATGCTCTTACTTTGGTTGAGTGTGATGTTGCATTTTTTTTGCTACATTATAAAACCTTTGAAGGTTGTAATCGTGTTCTTGTTGATCCTTTCCGCATATCGTGACATTGTCTACATACACAAAAGTATCTGTTAATTTTTCTCTTTCTACAATGTCATAGATGCATCTTTGAAAGGCACTCACTCCGTTAGTGACTCCAAAAGGGATACGAGTAAATTGGTAAAGTTTTCCATTTACTTCGAATGCTGTGTATTTCCGATCGGCGTGACTAATTGGGATTTGATGGTAAGCAGACTTCAGGTCAAGTGTTGTAAAAACGTTGTATCGAGCTATGTCATCAATCATTTTAGTAATGTTAGGCATGGGATAGGCATCCAGTTCTGTAAATCTATTTATGGTGTCGCTGTAGTCAACCACCATTCTTTTTTTTTGATTCTCGTTAGAGGTCACTAAAACTTGGGCTCGCCAAGGAGATATAGAGGGCTCTATTATGCCTTCCCTCAGCATTCTGGCAGTTTCCTCTTTAATAAAAATGTTGTCAGTGAATGAGTGACGACGAGATTTGGTGGCAATAGGGGTCGTCCGAGTAGAAAGATGAGAGAAGAGGGGAGGAGGAGAAATTTTGATACATGGAAAACTGTTACTCTTACCCATCGCTCCAATAACAAGTTCTTCCCTGGGACCGTCGAATTTCAACGTCACCGTTTTATATTGTTTTAGAAGGTCTTTTCCGACAATCATATCCGTGAACAGGTCCTTAATTACTTCCACCGTCATGGCGTGGTGGTTTTTACCGTTTAGAGAGATGTCAACAACAGTTTCGCCGATGATTTTAGCATGATGATTCGGGTCCGCCAATGCTACGGTTTTCAGTTTGGGGATAACAAAAAGTTTCAGCTTTCTTGCTGTATTTTTGCTAATGAACGTCCTCACGCTGCCGGAGTCTACCATAGCATTCACTACCTGCCCATTTATTTCGCATTTGGTGTAGGTGATGTCTTTGGCACCCGTTCCTAGTCAGGAGAGATTGGGTGGGGGGGAGTCCGGGTCGTACAACACAGCAACAGGAGAGGAGGATGATCTACATACCTTAGCCCAATGGCCATTTTTTTTACATTTTCTACACTCGGCATTACGTGCAGGACACATCGCCCGTGCATGCCGTGTGTTCCCACAGAAGAAACAAATTCCTTTTTGTAATGTATTTCCTTTTACAGCGGCTAAGGGAGTTTCTTCTGGTTGACCTACGGTAGCTGTTACGCTCGGGTGGTAATCGAAGCTGGCCGTATGCTTCTCCGCTTGTTCTAGGGATCTAGCCACTGTAAATGTCTCTTGTAGTGTCGAGAAAGGTTTTTCAGGTAGGCGCTGACGGATAGACGAAGACGAGATGCCGCTAATGAACGCGTCCCGTATATATTGTTTTTTGTTTTCCTCGGCACTTACCGCTTGAAATTCGCAAGATTTAGCGAATACTTCCAACTGTTGCATGAACTCGTCGATGGTTTGTGTCGGTTTCTGTTTACTTGTCAGGAGTTGATGTCTGTTAAATACAATGTTTGTTGGTTTCATATAAATAGCGTCTAGCGTTTCTATGGCGCCGTTGTAATCCGTGGCGTCGCTTATGATTTCGAAAATTGTCGCCGAGACAGAATTGATCAATGCGAAAAGATTTTGCGCATTGTTTTCGATTTGGTCGTTATTTAACGTGCGTAGGTAATATTCAAATGTTAGTTTCCAATGTTTGTATATTTTTTCCGAATTCGGAGCAGTTGGTTCTGTGTTAAATCTTTCTGGCCGCAGTAATTTGTCCATTTTTTTTTTTTTTTTTTTTTTTTTTTTTTCTTATTTTAAGATTTTATCAGCTTAAAATATATACACGTGTGAATATATAATATAACAGGAACGACGTAAAAAATAGTTGAGTAAAAACTATTTTTTACGTCGTTCCTGTTATATTATGTGTAAATACATGATGACAAAGGTTAACAACAAGGAATAAGGCAGACACATGCGAATGCTTTTAAGACTTTATTGAGACTACTCGTTTAGTAGGCGGAGGGACCTCTGCTGTTATGAACTGGTTAGTGTGGTGGTGGGAGGTTGCAGTCAAAGGGAATGGTATGAGATATAAAGGGGGGGGGGTAATCCTTATCTAACAGTTCCTTGTATAACCCTAACAGTCATTTCCTTTTCTTTAATTTAGTTTAAAATTATCGATTTAATCGATCTGTATTATTATTAGATACATAAAAAGGGGTTAAGACGATAATTTTATTTAATTTTCGAATAAGTTATATCTTAATTTTTTTCAGTTTTTAAATTTACAGAATTTAATTAAAAGCAAAGGTTAATGAAGTAAAGACATAACTAGTCGAAAATTTATTAATATTTAAAAAAAAAATATGGCTGCCAGCAATTCAGTTAAAATTTAAAGACACACTCTCTTTTTCTCTTTTTTTTCTCTCTTTCTCTTTTTTTCTCTCTTTCTCTTTTTTTTTCTCTTTCTCTTTTTTTTTCTCTTTCTCTTTTTTTTCTCTTTCTCTTTTTTTCTCTTTCTCTTTTTTTTCTCTTTCTCTTTTTTCTCTCTTTTCTCTTTTTCTCTCTCTCTTTCTTTTCTCATTTTCTCTCTCTCTCTTTTCTCTTTCTTTTCTCTTTCTTTTCTCATTTTCTCTCTCTCTTTTCTCTTTCTTTTCTCATTTTCTCTCTCTCTTTTCTCTTTTTTTCTCTTTTCTCTCTCTTTTTTTTTTACTCTTTCTCTCTCTTTTTCTCTCTCTCTTTCTCTCTGGGCTTTGTTCCAAACCATCTACTATGCTGTTGTCATGTTTCCTACTTTCACAAAATAATTCAGAATATTCAGTAGGTGGAAGGTACAAACAAATTGACGCTGTCATAGTGTCACTTGGGTGCGTTGCAAATTAAATCAAAGGACTAGAGGGGGCAGGGGTTTTCCGTTATAGTAATTTACTAGTTAATAACTCTTTATTTTATTTATATTAGTATCTCACCCCCACCCACCTCTTTCTTACTACATACTTATCAACTTAGTGAACTTAGACAGTTTCAACATTTCCTAATTTTGTTAAAGTTTTGGAGTGAGAATCACAGACTGAGAATACAAATACATATAAGCAAAACTTTTACCAAAAGAAAACATATGACCCCCCCCCTCCCCCTCCCGACATACAACAGTGGAAAGGAAACCAATTTGGGAGCTCTCTGTGAAGTTACCCTTTAGTCACCATTGACTCTGGAATGGTAGTAACTGTCAGCGTCCCTTTTATAAGTGAAATTGCATCTAGTCTCGGTATGCCATGAAACTACATTTTGTGACTCTCTCTCTCTCACTTTTGTTACTCTCTCTCTTTCTCACACTTTTGTGACTTCCTCTCTCACTTTTGTGACTTCCTCTCTCTCTCACACACACATTTGTGACTTCCTCTCTCTCTCTCTCACACACACTTTTGTGACTTCCTCTCTCTCTCTCTCACACACACTTTTGTGACTTCCTCTCTCTCTCACACACACTTTTGTGACTTCCTCTCTCTCTCACACACACTTTTGTGACTTCCTCTCTCTCTCACACACACTTTTGTGACTTCCTCTCTCTCACACACACTTTTGTGACTTCCTCTCTCTCACACACACTTTTGTGACTTCCTCTCTCTCTCTCTCACACACACTTTTGTGACTTCCTCTCTCTCTCTCTCACACACACTTTTGTGACTTCCTCTCTCTCTCTCACACACACTTTTGTCACTCTCTCTCTCTCTGTTTATTAACAGTTGAAGGTGATAAAGAAAAGAACAAAATTTAAATATTCAATTATAAACAAAAGGGAATATCACCAGAGTAATAATATGATTTTAATTTTTAGCAAAATTTTTTTTTTACTTCCATTTACATATGTGTTTATACTACATGCTACAAGTAGTTTTGTCATCGTTGCGATCGACTTGTGACATGGTGCATTGTCTTGGTGAAAGAGCAATTTTTTCTTTTTCATTTATGGCCGTTTTTTGCGATTTCTTCCTTCAAACTCATAAATAATGCTACATAATATTCGTTATTGATGATTCTTCCTTTCTCAAGGTAATCAATGAACAAAATACTTTGCACATCCCAAAATACAGAGGCCAAAACCTTAGCTGCTGATGTTTGCATTTTTGGTCGCTTTGAACGGCTTTCACCTGCTGCTGTCTACTCAGCTAATGGCCAAATTGATTCCGGAGTGGATCCATGTTTCATCCATTGTCATATATTGACACGAAACTACTTTTTGTTGTGTTGAAACGTTTGCAAACAACAATCTGAATCGTTGACGCGTTGTTATTTGTTGATCAATTATGAGCAAATACGGCACACACTTAGAACACAACTTTCTCGTTGACAAATGTTTGTGCAAAATGGTGAATACACCTTCGCCTTCTGATATCTTCAATTCCTCTACGATCTCACGCAACTTCAATTTATGATCGGCCAAAACGAGTTTGTAGACTTTTTTTATGTTTTCCGGGACAACTGCCGAATTTGAGCGTTCAGCATCATTTGTATGACCGCGTTAAGTTGATATACCACCTCCTAACCATTGTTTCCGATGACCCAGAGTCTGAATAACACTTATCAAGCCATTGCTTTGCCTGAACAGTATTTTTCCGTATCAGAAAGCAATATTTTATCAACACATGAAATTCAGATTTTTCCATCGCTTTGAAAATATGCAACAGTAACTTCACTTAAATAACTGTAATTTGTAAACTAATAATCCAATTGCGCTCAAATTTTGGCACGCGCCATTTGAAGGTAAGTACTTTATAAAAATCACATTTTTTTTATTAGTGGTGCTATCCATATATCAAACCTGGGACTTACTGAGTGATGTGTTTATATATATATATATATATATATATATTTTATAAATAAATATTAAATTATTAATACCTACAGACGCTAGCGTTTCAAGCTTATTTCTCTCATCAGTGCAGGAAAGTAACAATTTCAGACAGTCGGGAGGCGCGAACCCGGTTCAGAGTCAGCCTAGAATCTACAACCACGTCTTTTTCTACTCTGTCGTTATTTCCATGGAAGGTGCTCAGCTGAGCTCCAATCTCTGGTTTCACCTCATAAGACATTCACGGCAAGAACTCATCTTCAAATCCAGTGTACGCAAATGCTTGTCATAAACGGCACCAGAAAATATCAAACTTAGTTCAAACCATTCGTTGTTCCCCATATTTCGGTTGACAATAATTCTACCCCGATTAACCCTTGTCCTCGAGTGGCTCTTGGTCTTGATACATGGTGACTCAATAGTAAAAGAGGGTTGCTAACCTTAAAGTGTGAAGAAGGCACTAAAAGTGGCAAAATTGTTTGTGAGTGTATGCAATCAAACAAGTCACTATTTTACCCATATTGGGCGGGGGGGGGGTATTAGTGTGTAATTGTGCACAATAGATTTGAACTCGACATTACAGATTCCATAGTCTGGCCGTATCTGTTAGGCCAATCGCGCACCACCTTTTGATAATTGTGATGTCGTTTCGTTTATACATACCAAACTTTAGATTATTTGGATTATTCAAACCACTGCTCCTGCTCTCATCTTGGATGTTATTCTCACAACGTTTCGGCCGATGTAACCTCCGACCTTCTTCAGGTGCATCTTGTCGAACTCAGGAATCTTTATGTCAAATTCGGACATGTGGCACATCAGATAAAGTTATTAAGGTTTAAGTGACAGTTTTCTGGAGGTTGAAGGTTCAATCCTCACTACAGGCAATACTAAGAATAAAATAAAAATTACTTAAGAAGATTTCTACCTAGTCATGGCTGGCAGAATGAGAACAATCTACCCATGGATTAAGTCAATGATTTAGTTCGAAATTCCATACAGGTTTCTGAGTTCAACAAGATGCATCTGAAGAAAGTGGGAGGTTACATCGGCCGAAACGTTGTGAGAATAACATCCAAGATGAGAACGGTAGTCAAAATAATACAAATCATCAAACCATCATCTCAAAAATGTTGAAACCTAATACTAAACCTTATCCTGGGTATGACATGAAATTGCATCTGGTTGTGATGCCCCTTTAAGGGGTGAAGAGTCACCCCTTTTGTTGCCATTACTCCCATGTCCACTCTGACTGCGAGTGGTTGTACCTGTCAGGGTCCCATCTATGGGTTAAATAGAATCTGTCTTGGATATGGCACGAAATGGCATCCGGTGGTACATCATGAATAACTTAATTAAATCAAACACTATGAATAAATATTGTCTAACCCTACGTAAACTTTATTAATTTTGATTGCTTATAAGAATAATATGATGAATGTGTAATGTGAGCGTTAGAGCTGATGACCTCAGAGGAAAATTAAATCTGGACAGTAAAGGGCTATGTGTGCAAAACAGGAGACTTTGATGGTATGGCCATGTTGAAAGAATGGATTAGAGTTCTTGGGTTAGTAGAGGTAGAACAGTTTAGGTAGCAGGGTCAGTTTACAGGGGGGGGGGTCAAGGAAAACATGGGAGAAAGTGATAAGAATGGACTGGAGAGAAAGAGGGATACATAACGACCTGATTAAAGATAGGTTAGTTTAGAAGTCAATTTCTAAAAGTTGTCCAATGGATGCCAGCATGTAAAACGTACGTTAAACCGAATATGATGATGATGATGATGATGATAATGCTTCTCTCTTTCTTTCCTCTTTCTATCAATGATGTCATTAGCAGAAAAAAAGGTTGAGTGTATGGTTTTCTTGTTTTTGTACATTTGCCAAACTAAGTGATTATTCACCAATGGCCGGCACGAAAAGAACAAAAAGAAAGAAGCAAACTGACATTAAAAGTGGAGTTAATTGCGTTTTACCAAATGATTAGTTCATATTTTGTTGGGAACTGAACGGAGAGAGAACAGAAAGAAAAACCTGAAAAGCTGCCGATGGAATAAATAAGTAAATGGTAATTCCGAGAATCTTCCATTGCCAAAAACGCTTTGAAATTCTTCAGCAATTTTCTGAAAGTGTTTTTGCATCTTTCACTTGTACAACTCTCTTGAACGCTCCCAACAGATGTTGTTTTTTGGTTCTGTGCTAGTGGTCGGCGTTTTCATGAAGATTGGCTGTGCCCATTGAAATTCCACATAAGTAAGATAACATAATAAAATGTCAGAGGTCAAGAGGTCTGTATGTACGTATGTGTATGTATGTGGGTGTATGTGTGTATGTATGTATGTGTGTATGTATGTATGTGTGTATGTATGTATGTACGTAGGCAGGTAGAAACAGTAGTTGTTTTTTTTATTTAAAACAAAAAAATTTTTTTTGTGTGTTTTGTGTTCATCCTGCTAAATCAGGGACCCACACTGGATTTTTCCATCCAGATTTGTTTGCTTGCAACACTTATACTCTGATCGATGAGTCGCACCATCTGTCGCCAGTAGTAGTAACAATAGTATCAAGGAAATTGTGTAAAAGTTCTCATGCATGAGCACTGTTGAAATAAATACTGGAAATTTATGGTCACCAGTGTGACACTCCTTGATTTCTGTGCCTTTTTAAACTCCCTTCACCAGTGTGACACTCCATTCACCAATGTGACACTCCTTGATTTCTGTGCCTTTTTAAACTTCCTTTCACCAGTGTGACACTCCTTGATTTCTGTGCCTTTTTAAACTCCCTTCACCAGTGTGACACTCCATTCACCAATGTGACACTCCTTGATTTCTGTGCCTTTTTAAACTTCCTTTCACCAGTGTGACACTCCTTGATTTCTGTGCCTTTTTAAACTCCCTTCACCAGTGTGACACTCCATTCACCAATGTGACACTCCTTGATTTCTGTGCCTTTTTAAACTTCCTTTCACCAGTGTGACACTCCTTGATTTCTGTGCCTTTTTAAACTCCCTTCACCAGTGTGACACTCCATTCACCAATGTGACACTCCTTGATTCCTGTGCCTTTTTAAACTCCCTTCACCAGTGTGACACTCCTTGATTTCTGTGCCTTTTTAAACTCCCTTCACCAGTGTGACACTCCTTGATTTCTGCGCCTTTTTAAACTTACTTCACCAATGTGACACTCCTTGATTTCTGTGCCTTTCTAAACTTCCTTCACTAGTGTGACACTCCTTGATTTCTGTGTCTTTTTAAACTCCCTTTCACTAGTGTGACACTCCTTGATTTCTGTGCTTTTTTAAACTCCCTTTCACCAGTGTGACACTCCTTGATTTCGGTGCCTTTTTAAAACTCCCCTTTACCAGTGTGACACTCCTTGATTGCTGTGCCTTTCTAAACTCATTTTCACCAATGTGACACTCCTTGATTTCTGTGCCTTAAACTCATTTTTGACCATGCAATCAAATCTTTCTAGTTGTCCTTCCGTTTGTACTGCGATATCATCCATGAATGATATCAATGATATTGCCACTACAATATCATCACATCTACACGATTTTAATATCATTTCTATCACTAGAACGAATCGAATAACTGATATCATGCATCCAGTTGCAATACCAACTTCTAATCTTTGCCACTCCATTGTATACGTTCCCGTTGCAAATCTAATCTTAAACAAATCATAATACTTCTTCACCATAACTTTCACTTTTTTAGGGATCAAAAAGAATTCCATCGCCTGATCTATAAGGGCATGTGGCACTGACCCATATGCATTGGCAAGATCAAACTATGCTACTGACAAATCGCTTTTGTTGTTTTTAGCTTCCTGTATTTCGTTCCATATGGGAACGGCATGTTCAACGCATCACGGATACCAGGTATACCTGCCTTCTGATTTGATTCATAGATATATCCGTTTCCTGTTGCAAATGTGATGATTCTTTTTTTTCAAGTACTCCAAACAAGATTTTTCCTTCGATGTTTAATAAAGGCACTGGTCGGAATTGTCCTAGTTCTTTTGCATCCACCTTATTTGGGAAATATATTCCTTCCGCTATACTCCACCTGCCTTTTGGCTAAGATCAAAGTGTAGTATCTGTTCCGATGGATACTGCACCCCATAGACTGGTATTGTCTTGTCCTTCAGGGCTTGATTTACGCCGGTCTATGGGTCTGTCCTGTGCAGTTCTAGCAGGTCCACCCTCCCAGGCTTCGCCTCTCCTCTTTGGGGAGGAGTAAGTTTATTGCTTACTGCCTGAGGCGCCCTACCGGGGAATGCCGACGGGGCTGCCCAGGCAATTTTTAAACCCCACTTTCCCGACCCGACCTTGGGTCACATCTTACTTGTGGGAGTAAGATAAAAAACTGGCCTTGTGCCTAACTCCTGGAGAGGAGTAAATCCACCTCTCGGCAACATCTCTTCTTTGCCACATTTTTCTGATTAGCAGAAACAATGTCATTCTCAATTTTGAACCGTATTTATAAACTTTATAAAACACACCGTCGTTTCCTGGTGCACTCTTTGTTATGGCTTTCTTTACAAAATCGTCTACCTCTTTCTTTCTCGGGTCTTCCATATTGAATTTTCTCCCCGGTGCCGTTGCTTTCTTTAAGCCGTTAATCTTTGGCAATTTTACATCTTGGATCTGTGTAGGTTTTTTTTTTTTTTTTTTTTTCAAATTTAATTTAAGTGTTCCTCTATCGGGTATTCTAACTTTCCGCTTTTGCTTTCATCAAATAAAGTTTTTGCAAAGTTGTCTGGATCGTTCACAAATTCAATGCGTTAACTCTTGAACTAAAACTTATATGAACAGTCAAAGTTGCCCTTCCATGTAATCTTTGCGCTTTTTTCGGGGGGTTAATGGGATTTTGCCGAATAAACATTCGGCAAAATCCCTGGTTTGATCTGATAATTATTGCTTCCATTAATCTTAATTTTTATTTATCACAAGATGACATTACATTTGTAAGGATTTTTCATCTGTTTGAAGCATGCATTTTCAGTTATACACTGTTAAAATTGGCTTCTCGACCAATAGCACATAAGACGGTAAATTTTCTAATTTCCGACGAACTTTGAATGCTCATAACTTGGTGGCTAATTGAGCTACCAAAATAAATTTGGTACCATTGTTTATGGTTTTTAAAAATCTATGTGTCTACGTTAAAAGTTTTTAGATATAATGAAAATAAAATTTTGGTTTGGGATACCTACTTATACAAATAAAAACATGTTGTCTAGTTTGTTTTTGTTTTTTTTTTAGGTGAGGGGAGATAATATGGTACTTATCCAGATTAGGACCAAACCTAACCCTAACTGACGCCGGTTGAGTTCTAATCTGGATAAGTACCGAAAATAATTTTACATGAGTAATAAAATCGTCATTTATTAAAAAAAAAAAAAAAAAACACTGACCCAATGGGTCACTGATGGTCTACTCTAATATTAAAATGATAGAATTTCACTCTGATACAATAAAAACGTGCTATTCTGAGAGGGGGGGGGGCGCTAATATTTTTACATGAGTAATAAAATCGCCATTTATTTTTTAATTTTAAAAATTTATTTTCGAAAAGAAACTTCAAGTGTTGGTTTCTTATAAACCAACACTTGAAGTTTCTTTATGAAATTGGTTATTTTTAAGACAAAATGATTTTCTCTTTCCTTTTAATGTTTGGAAAATGTTCATTGGGGTTGAGATTGAAGGTAGGGTAGAATATTTTGTAATTTTATAGAATCACTCCCGTCTCCAATATCCGTAACCACAACGGTCCAAAAATACGTAGGAAAAAACGGTTTTAGGCCCGATTTGGAGACGGGAGTGATTCTATAAAAATACCGAATTGTTATCCCATTCTTTTATTCAAATTAAATAGACAATATCTATGAATTCTTTATTATTGAACAATATATGCAAATGACTGATGTTACCGTATGTATGCTACCTGTAAGTATAATAATTTATTTAAAAATCCCAAAAAACTACTTTATCGGAGTGAGATGTTACCTTTATATGACGAGGAAAAGTTGCCTTTTAAAAATAAAATGTCATCAACGGTAACTCCTACTTTAAGATTTCGGAGTTATGCCCCTTGCTTATCGCATTTTTAAATTTGAAAATGTTTGAAAATATTTATTTTTATTTGATAACAAACTTGATAACAAATATGATATCAATAATCGAATAATCTCCAATTTAACCAACGAATGATGAAATTGTTTTCGGTTTGCTGATTATGAATGACTAAACTATTTCAAATAATATATTTTCTGTTTCACACATAATGCAGTCGAAGCCTTTTTTTTAAATATTGTCAATTTTGTGGCTTTTTTTTTTCTTTTCTTTTTTTTTGAGAACATTTGTTTAAATTTTTTTAAAGAAATATATATATATATATATATATATATATATATATATATATATATATATATAATATAACTATTAGCTAAAGTACATATCTACGCCGGGTTTTTTATGAAAGTCCACAACTCTATAATAAAGAGTAATATGTATTTATTTGTATATAAATAAATATGTATATTTCCATCCCATCATGCAAAAGTTAGCAAGTAAAACACATACCCTTTTCAAACGGTCGGACGAAGCCGTTTCAAGTGATGAAGAGAATCAAGAAAGCAAATAGCAAGTCAGACAACCCCCGCCGCCTGGAATTAAAAACTGTTCCATTCTAAAAAAGTTAAAGGATTTATTTATTTACTAGTTGGGGTATGAAAAAATATATATTTTTAAATGTTCGATACACGTTATGTTGAAGTTTTATTTTTAAGATTACAAAAAAAATCATTGCAGCAGTCGTTTTGTTGATGTTTTCGAGCTCATATATGATTGAAGATTTTTCATTTGCATGGACGTACCTTTTCAACGATGGAGTTTTTTTGTTTTTTTTCTTGAGGTCATCAGAAATGATAATAATAATTTATATATAAAAAATTAAATTATCAACGTAATTCTATGATATTTTATATGAATACTAGTGCGAACACTGGCGAAGCTTAAATTTTTTCGTGTCATTTTTGACGGAGGGTGTGGACTAATAATAACTTGAGGATTTCATCAGCCGCCAAGTCTTGAACATTTTGAAAGTTAAATAACTTTTGTGTATCCGTAACAGAAGTTGTGTTTATTATTTGGTTCACGGTAAAAAATGGCACAGATAAAAATCGCACAAATGAATAAATAGGAAAAAACGGCACAAAGCAAGAAAATAAAACAGTGGTTCCCAACCATTTTTCTATATTATTACTATTATATATTATTTTTTATTATATATTGCTAGTTGTTGGCTGTATAAATAATAAACAAGCATAATAAATAAATCAAGGAGCGAATTTAGAAAAAAAAATGAGGGTTGGAGTTTAAGTTTTTTACTTTTAAATGTAGATATAATTTTCCTTTTCATTTGACAAACTTTTTAACGTTTTCCCTTTATGCATTGTATGTAAGATTTTGATAAACTTATTGTGACATTTTACCATGTGCCATTTTTTTCCTATTTACCCACTTTTTCCATTTTTACCTGTGCCATTATTACCTATATTCGTATTCATACATATTTTTTTTTTCGCTATAAAATTGAACTGTAAACTAAATTCACAAACTTTTATATGAAAAGCAAGTATTTGTTGAATAAAAAGAAAAGAAATGATATTTCTTGTGTACAGTTTAAATGTTTGATTGTTCCTAAAGTCAGGACTTTGTGTTAGTCCCGATGTTCCTTTTTCCTCAGGGTATAGTGATTTTATTCTCAATATCCGAAAACTAAAAATGTGAAAATATAAAGTAATATCGTTGAGAACTGTGACATAGTTTTGGTTACAGACATGCAGAGGCAAAAAATCTCGACTATGGCTGCTATATCCATCCTGAGTCTGACCTATAAAAAATAAGACATTGGTACCTTCAATAAGTACAAGAAGTTGGTGTCTAATATCTATGGTTAAAATTCCAGGCAAATTGGAAATATTTAAACTTTCAAAATTGTAGGTTCTTTATGCTTTTCTCACAACCCTTTCAAATAGTCTGAAGAAATTGAAATGAAAATGTGTTAGAAATGTTTGTTATTAGAAAAAAATGCATTAGAAAGCATATTTACCATGAAAATGAATTGAAATTTTTTTTTTCTTACTATGAAATTGCATTGAATTTTTTTTAATGAAAATAACGTCACCAATGAGACTAACCAATGAGAACGTATTATTTCATTTACTCCGGGATCATCAAAATGAAACGAAGAGGACATTTTTTTTTTTTAAATAATTTTTTTTTTCTTATTTTGAAATTAAAAAAAAAATGAAAATAACGTCACCAATGAGACTAACCAATGAGAACGTATTATTTCATTTACTCCGGGATCATCAAAATGAAACGAAAAGGACATTTTTTTTTTAAATAATTTTTTTTTGTAACAATAAAATTGAAATATGTTTTACTATTTTTTTCTGTTTTAATTATTTTTTTATCATTTTTGGGTCGTTTATTAATTGCATCCTGTTTTCTTTCAAATGTTAATCTGAAGGAATTGTTATTATTCAACATTATCAAATTATTTGAATTGATAAGAATAATCTGCTGAAATTAAATTTATAAATTTACCCGTTCACTATCACTTTGCAATTCAATTTCTATTCACTACTTGAAATCATTGAAACGAAACTAACAGATAAGAAAAAGGCAAAACTAATCGATAAGAAAAAGAAGACAAACTCTCTTCTTCTCTCTCTCTTTCCCTTCCTTCTGTTTTACTCCTTGTTCTTTTTTTTTTCACCTTCTTATTCGTTTTCTCCTCCTACCTCTTTTTCTTCATACTGTGAAGCGCATCGGACAAAGATACGTTCACTTTTATTATATAGAAGATTACTAACTTATTCAAATTGTTTTTTATCAATAACCTAACATTGTCTGTAGGACACATTATTTTTAATAAGTAATAATTATTTTTAATTAGTAATAATTATTTTTAATAAGTAATAATAAGACAGTAAATTCTTCTACAAAAGTACATAAAATTAGGGGTGGGACGTAATGGGTGAAAATTTCACATTCATGCGAGTAGTATTTTTTTGTGTTCATTTATACATAAATAACACTAAACAATCAAACATTTTGAGAATTTTGCAAAATTCAGAAGGTGCAAGCCAAAAATAGCCATTAGGGTCCACGGCACTCAAAATCCATCATTTTTCGGTGAAAAAGTGGTTTCATGCGACATTGCAGGTCCTAAAACATCCTCAAAAGCTATGAATGGATATAGTACTTTAATTTAGGACCATTTTCAGGCTGTGAAAGTGTTTTCATGAATGTAAATTAGCCAAAAACTAGTGGACTGCACCTTCTGAATTTTGCAAAATTTTCAAAATGTTTGATTGTTTAGTGTTATTTATGTATAAATGAACACAAAAAAATACTACTCGCATGAATCTGAAATTTTCACCCATTACGTCCCACCCCTAATAAAATAGAATTAAAAGATTTTACAAGTTTTTAATCAAATTGTTAATTATTTTCCATTTTTTTTTTTTTACAGAAACAAATGAGTGGTTTATATCTGATTGGTTGCTCAATTTGGGCATTTCTTGATATTGCTGAAGGCATTTCTGGTAAGTCTTGAAACCTATTCTGTCAAAGATGTCGGAAAAATATTTACATTGATATGCCGTCGAAAACATCGGTAACATGTATCTCTCTATCTAAAATAACAGAGTTAACAAGCAAGAATACTAAAACAATCATTTTTAAGACAGATAAGTTAATTTCTTGTGCATTTTTTGCCATTAGGTCCCATCATATGCTCGTCTCAGAAATAATTTACATTATATCTTTTAGATAGTTAATTACTTAATTAAATTATTTGTTAAAAGTATATATATATTTGCATCGTATACAAAATTTAGAATTTAAAAAAAAATTTTAAAAAGAATTGGTTTGGTGTTTTACAATTGCCAAACAATTAAAAAAAAAAAAAATTAAAATTAATATATTTTATTTAGTAAAAATAATGTCATATTTTAGTTGTTCCGTTGTGTGTGATAATAATGGTCTAGCTGAATATAGTATTTGTAAAAAGTGCAGAAATTGGAATCATTTTTTTATGTTTTGTTTTTCCACTGGATGAAATAGACATTTTTAAGAACTCTGACTCAACTGGGCATCGGACAAAGAAAGCAAAAAAGTAAAAGGACCAATAAATACAGCAATTGTTTACGCTAATAGGCAGAGGTTGCTCGGGCCGATGGGTAGAGATTGCCTGAATACCGACAGGCATTATAGAATCATCAGCAGACATAAACAGTAAAACCCGAAAGTGAGTAAAAGACAGAGGCTCAATTTGTCAGTTTGATATAGCATAGGTTATTTTCCCTCTTGTCGTGACAGAGGGGAAATATATATATATACATATATATATACATATATATATATATATATAATTATTTTGGTGCTTTTACACCATCCTGAATTGTTGGTGAATTAGAAACATATGTCTGTGGATAATAAATATTTATTTATAAAAAATAATGGTGCTTTTACAGTTTAACGGATACTTTAAATAAAACAAACTGAGGAATATCTGTTTGATGTACGTACCTGTCACGGGCTGAATAAATCCTATACCAAAAAAGCACGTAATTTAATCGAGTAGTTTTTATTTTAGAAAAGAAAATTAAATTTTACCGATTAACGAATAGCGTGGAAATACATCCTCCATTAAGACTTATTCAAGTGATATTCAAGGGAGATAACCGAAATTCATAATAAGCCTTAATGAGGACGTATTTCAACGTTATTCGTTAATCGGTAAAATGTAATTTTTTTTTATAAAAAAAAAACTACTTGATTAATTTACGTGCTTTTTGGTATACGATACATTCAGACAGGTCGTACATCAAACAGATATTCCTCAGTTTGTTTTATTTAAAGTATCCGCTAAACTGTAAAAGCACCATTATTTTTTATAAATAAATATTTATTATCCACAGACATATGTTTCTTATTCATTAACAATCATCAGTGTGGCTTATATAACTGTAACATCAGTCAAACGATTTGAACCCTGGACTCGAGTAATTCTAATCTAACATTCTTAACCATGACAGTAATAGTTCAAATGTGAGAGAAATAAACCCTATATTTTATTTACAAACATAGTAAGTCTCAGAAAGTGTTCGATCTGCCAAGGGAGAGAACTTTCGCAATGTCGCTTAATTAGAAACTTTTTGTATTTCTCTCAAAGTGCTCGACTTGAACAGAGCTTTAATAATTATTTTTTATAAATAAATATTTATTATCCACAGGCATATGTTTCAGGTTCACTAACAATCATCAGTGTGGCTTTATATAACTGAACTGCCAGTCGAACAATTTGAACCCTGGACCCAAGTAACTCCAATCAAACATTTTTATCTCCTTGGTTAGAATTTCATTTGATGTTTTGCTCTACTTGACAATGGCCTTTTGGCTAAGATCAAAGTGTAGTATCTGTTCCGATGGATACTGCACCCCATAGACTGGTATTGTCTTGGCCTTTGGGGCTTGATTTACGCCGGTCTATGGGTCTGTCCTGTGCAGTTCTAGGAGGTCCACCCTCCCAGGCTTTGCCACCCCTCTTTGGGGAGGAGTAAGTTTATTGCTTACTGCCTGAGGCGCCCCTACCGGGGAATGCCGACGGGGCTGCCCAGGCAATTTTTAAACCCCACTTTCCCGACCCGACCTTGGGTCATATCTTACTTGTGGGAGTAAGATAAAAACTGGCCTTGTGCCTAACTCCTGGAGAGGAGTAAATCAATACTTGACAAACTTAGAGTAGTGGTAGCAAAACAATAACACCTTCTTCTGTGCAACAGACCATGTCTGGGCTTTTAGGCCTCTTATATTCCTTCTTTTTTTTTTTAGGAGGGGGGGGGACATGGTGGAGATAGGGGGCCAGGACCTTTTTCTTTATCCAGGCCTGATGGCTGTCCGTGGTTTGCTTCTGTCGGGGCTGGAGTGACTTCCAAAGGCAGAAGAGTTCACACCATTGTTTACCTCTTCGCGCCTGGTTGAGTTGAGGGGCTCTTTTTATCCTGGGTACCGGCATATCAGTATTTAGTCTTGTTGTTGTTCATCTTTTTTATCAGTTGCTCATTGTCAATGGCTTCTTATTTGTTGTTCAAAAGTGCCCTTTATTAATAGAGGGAGTGCCCCCATCCGCAACCCGGGGGACGTGTTGGATGGCCTAAGGAGATGACGCACCATTTTTTATGAATAATTGATCAGGGTTTACTTCATATGGGAAGTATCCTCATGTCAGGGTGGCTTGACAAACTCGTGTACAAAGAGAGTGAAGACACCCGAAGATGATGTCTTGTAAGCATCCAATTTCTCTCCTCCTCCTTCTCCTCCTCCTCCTCCATTCTGTGTGCAAGAAACACAGATCTCTCAAAATTGGGGTAGAACCAAACTGAGACAGTAGATCTTTAACAAAGTGCTCAATATCCTATTGGATAGAGCTATATCAATAATAAATGATAATAAAATACACTTAGCTTTAATATTTTACTGCAGTTTCATGGTATCACCGATCATCAGAAATGTTGTACTATTTCTGTATTTTCACTCTTGAATGTCATCATGCAATTATTATACCTACACTTGAAATTATATTCTGTGGCCCCTATCTATACCTTTTGTTCATTGTTGATATATATATATATATATATATATATATATATATATATATATATATATATATTTAGGCAAACATTATTAAATAACACAAGTTTGATGCGACTTTTTTTTATTTTTTCAATTTTCCGAATTGTCCATCTAATGTTTCGGTCAAATTGATGTAAATATGATCCATGGGTTTCTTGTTTCTTGTTAACAAGAAACAAGAAACCCATGGATCATATTTACATCAATTTGACCGAAACATTAGATGGACAATTCGGAAAATTGAAAAAATAAAAAAAAGTCGCATCAAACAAAACCACTCTGTGTTATTTAATAATGTTTGCCTAAATACACACAATGTATATATAAGGAATATATATATATATATATATATATATATATATATATATATAGTCTCGGAAGTTTCTCAACCATTAAAACTATATAAAAAAAAAAAAAAAAAAAAAAAAAACTTATAGTCTCAAGTCTTCCAGTGGAAAATCACTCATGTAAGTCAATTTATTTTTTACAGTTATTATATTAGTTAGTTTCTAACACTATTTTAAGGGATCATCAGTTGTTTACCATGAAAAACTGTTTCGGGAATTTAAAAACAAGACAGTATTTAATTTCATGGCTTCCCAGCAGAGTTGATCAGACCCCACTTCCCTTAAAAGACAAAAACATAAACGTTCCTTATACTAAATCTACGTTTTGTTCCATATAAATGTTTTGCTAACTTATATTAGTTATTTAAGATACATAAAAAAAAAAAAAAAAAAAAATTCTTTACCTGTGCTGTTCGTCTGTCTAATAAAATTTATCCGTTACTCACAAAAATGTTGCTGCATTTTAAAGTGTTTGGACGAATCCATGACACTATTATTTAAGTGATTAATGTATTATTTTTAGTTTTATATTATAAATATAAAAAACATCAACACATCAAAAAATAAAAGATAAATAAATAAATATGTATATACATATATATATATATATATATATATATATATATATATATATATATACATACACACATACATATATATACCTTTAGTTCCTCCTTTTCTCCCTCGTCCTACTTTGTTGTCCATCTCCCCGTTGTTGTCAACCTCAAATAAATATTAATATATAT
>OY744531.1:16916924-17271924 GCA_963556195.1 Sepiola atlantica | reverse complement strand
CACTCAGCTGATCAACGGAAATAACTATTATCGCTCGTCCGCTCAACCACTCCCAGCTGATTACCCATAAACTATCAAACAACCCCATCGTCTTTCCACTCATAACACACTTGCGATTGCTTTTCCTTTTCGTCAATCATTTCCTCCATATTGTCTGGGGTTATGATTTGGGGGGGGGGGGGGGGTGCACAGTCCACAGCATCACAAATTAAAGAATTTCTTCACATACCAATTCTTTTAATAATCAGGAGTATTCTCATTTAATTTCACTTTCTAAGTACATTGGGTACATGGACGGCGGCACTTTACGGTCATCAATAATGAAGTTATATATGCATGTGTTTAACCGGCCCCCCCCCCACTTTTTAAGAGAGCCCCCCCCACACACACACACACTTTTATAACTGTGCCGCCGGTCCTGGGGTACCTTAAGAATAGATAGATTCAATATTCTATCGAATGGTCAATTGTGAAAAAGTCTAAATCATATAAACGTGGTTGTAAGTTTTTGTAAACTCTATATCTGAAGCAGTTTTTTTCTATTATAAAAATTAATTCTAATTAACGTTAAATCGGAAATTATCTCATCTTGTCTCAACAAAAGAAAATATAAATATGACCAATTTAAAATAAATTGAAATTAATTCTGACTCATATAATAAAAAAACTAACGTAAAACTAACTCTAAAATGTTTACGATATATACTTATTCATTTAAAAACACTTACTTATTCATTTAAAAACAATTACTTATTCATTTAAAAACAATTCTTTATTCATTTAAAAACTATTACTTATTCATTTAAAAAAATTTACTTATTCATTAAAAAAAAAAATTACTTATTCATTTAAAAACAATTTTACTTATTCATTTAAAAACAATTTTACTTATTCATTTAAAAACAATTTACTTATTCATTTTAAAAAAAATTACTTATTCATTTAAAAACAATTTACTTATTCATTTTAAAAAAAATTTACTTATTCATTTAAAAAAAATTTACTTATTCATTTTAAAAAAAATTTACTTATTCATTTTAAAAAATTTACTTATTCATTTAAAAAAAATTTACTTATTCATTTAAAAAAAATTTACTTATTCATTTAAAAACAATTTACTTATTCATTTAAAAAAAATTTACTTATTCATTTAAAAAAAATTTACTTATTCATTTAAAAAAAATTTACTTATTCATTTAAAAAAAATTTACTTATTCATTTAAAAAAAATTTACTTATTCATTTAAAAAAAATTTACTTATTCATTTAAAAAAAATTTACTTATTCATTTAAAAAAAATTTACTTATTCATTTAAAAAAAATTTACTTATTCATTTAAAAAAAATTTACTTATTCATTTAAAAACAATTTACTTATTCATTTAAAAAAAAATTACTTATTCATTTAAAAAAATTTACCTATTCATTTAAAAAACTAAATAATTTTTTTGTTATATATGGGTAACATTTTTAAAATATAAAAAAATATATTATTATAAAAGTAAACATTACATATAACTTTATCTTTCAATAAGATAAAAAAAAATATTTTTAGGAATAACAATTTTTACGATAAGATAATTTATGTTGATAATTAATATTCATGTAATTTATTTATTCTAATACAAGGGAAATAACTCTTTACTAAGAAATTGATAGTTATTTCTCTTGGATCTAATTAATTTCGAATAATTGAAAAAATAAATATAATTAACTCCCTTTAATTATCGGAACTCGCTAAAAAATAAAAATAAACAAAAGCTTTTGAAAAAATGTTAATAGTACAATTTTCTGCTTATAGCAAGAATAAATCTTAAAGATTTTGCTGGTAAAAAAAAAATTGTGGTTTTTATAGAATTTCTTATGAGAGATTTAAATTCATTTTTATTGTTTCTAATTTTCTTATAATAATAAAAAAAAGAAATGATAAATCGAGATTTTATTTTTTAATAATGTAAATTCTAAAATACATTGGTTTTGAAACAATATTTACTAAAAAAAAATGTGACTCATTGAGTTCGGGTTAGATTGTTTGAATCAGGAAAAAGTGAGTTGGCAAAGCCAGTTAAATTTTAAAAAATAAAGACAAAATCCGAAATTAGTCTCTTTCTGCTCTCTCTTAGCTATTTTTTGTTTTTTATACTAAAGAGTCACCAAGGCCAAAATCTACTCGGGGATAAGGGTTAATGAAGTTGTCAATTGGATGATGAACAGTGCTATGAGAAGATTTGAAAACGATGGGTGGAATTTGCAGAATTGGATTATTTCAGAGGACGGTTCAATAAGTATTTGTTGACATTGGACTGGAAGTGGTTCCGTGGTATTGTTCCATAGATGGTATGTTCTTGGAAAAAAACTCTGTCCATGGAAGTTCCATTTAGTTCCAGGTACACAGAGGAAGACCAGGAAATTCTTTGCAGTGGTGGTAACTAGATGAGTTCTTGCTGAGGATGTTTTACAGGGGGGGGGGGAGCTCAATCCATGGAAATAACGATGGAGTAGAGAAAGACTAGCAACCTCTCTTCTTAGAAAGGGGCTGTAAGGAAGAGAAAAGATCATCTCCCCACTAGATTGCGAAGTCGATTTTGTGCTCTATCAAGACAAGAAAGAGTGCTCCGAGCGGCACCTCCCCAGATGGGGCAGCAGTGCTCCATCTTAGGACGTATCTGGAGTTGGGTACTTTCTGGAGCAGTAGAATGATCTAACCATTTTTTCTGCGATCTTGTCAACAGATTTCATGTATGTCTTCCATTTCAGATCTAAAGTAAAAGTAATTCCTGGGAGCTTATCAAAGCTTCTTCAAGGAGAGAACCATTCATTTCAACTGAGAAAGAATGAGGATCTGAGCGCTGGTGGTGAAAGGAGAAAAGTTTGGTTTTAACGGTGTTAGAAGTAACAAGCCACTTTTCCCCCAAGAAGAGAGAGAGTCAGCAAAATCTTGATCACCAATGCTCTTCAAAGTGCTGCCATAGACAATTGTGTCGTCTGCATAGATGTCAACAAATGATCTCAGAATATGAGTTTGAAGATCATTAATGAAGCTTTGGAAGAGGGTTCGTCCGAGAATCGATCATTGAGGTACGTCTGAGTCGATACTATGTGTTTCGGACATTTGCCCGTCAGCAATTACTTTTATAGACCTATCAGAGAGAAAGGATTTTCCAAATTTGAGGTGGGTGGCATCCAATCATATGTAAGTTATCTCCCTTTCTCATAATATTTCTCAGTGCCAGTGTAAGACCATGTGCATCCCTATCTACAATCGCTGCCAACCCCAACGTTCTGTGTGCCGTAGTTTTCTTGCTTTCATCGTCGTTCTAGCCGTGTCGTGTTCTTGCCGATCGCCGAAAGTACAGCACCGGTTTACAAGTTTAGAAAACCAAACAATGCAACTCACAAGAAAAACAAACTCAGATACATTATGTATAGAGCAGTTGTAGTCTGGGTGTGTGTGTGATACCGTCGTAGAAAAGGGTCGTTCAAACGCTAACCTCCACATCTCGGTTAAGTTCCCGTATCTTAGCTAAGACCTAACTGAGATTTAATTGTCTGTCGAAGCCACCATCATCGTCATCCCTCGTCAGCTCATCTCATCACCTGCTTGTCTACACCGAGCTGCTCTTGCCCGACTCTGACTCCAAATCGACCCGTCTTCTCTCGAGTCGCCAACTCATCAACTGTCCCGTAAACTAACTTACTGTCTCAGTCACCGACAAGCGTTCACCTCTGAACAATACAAACTGACCACTCCCGCTTTTGTGTGCATTGATGAATCATTTCCTATCATTGTCTTTCAACCCATCCTACCTCCAATGGCTCCCCTCTCCCGTGAATCATTTTCCATCACTGTTCGGGGCTTCCCCCCCCCCTTCCTTGTAGTCCATAGTATCACACTAGAACTTATACTTGAGTGTTTGGGGCATACAATCAAGCAGTTGGTTCCAGGCTTCATCAGGGCATCACCAGACTTCTGCATGCCACTGGTTGAGAGATCAAGTTTTTTTTAGATTTCGGAGTTGAGAGTCAAATTTGTATTGTTTTCAGCCGACTCTTCCGCCTCTGACTCATTAATTGTGCTGCGTTAGTTTTATATCTGATTTTTAATTTTTGTTATGTTTCTTTTCTTTTTCTTTTTTCCAGAAAATAATGTTCATGGATCATCTAGCTCCTATCCTGCCATAGTTGCCATTGTCGGGGTCAGTGTGATCACTTTGGCCGTCATCTGCTGGACACTGATGTTCTTTTGTACCGATTGTTATAATGCTGAAGTGGACAGTATGAATCATCCTGCCTGCCAGTCACAGGGAGTCGGCATTGCCGTGTCCAGCCAAGCGACCCAAGAAGATGAAGGACAGGGCTTGAACAAGTATTTACACGGTTCACCCACGCAACAACCATTGCATCTCCATCAGTACCATGCGCCAGCCTCAAATTTACCGCCATACAATCCGTATTCTAATTTGAATAATAGCAGTCACTGTAGCAACATCTGCCCCACACCCTCAGCCCCTAATATGGGGCAGGTCCCTCCTGGCTATCAGAATTACCAGGGTCATAATTCGATGCATGGTTATAACCACCAATCAATGCTGCCGCCACCGCCTTCATATCCAAGTTTATCTTGAAACTTTCCTCATAAAAAAACGCAATCAATTTTTACAAATATTTAATTAATGATAATTAATATTTATTAATAATAATTAATATTTATTAATAATAATTAATATTTATTAATAATAATTTATTTACCAAATCTTTTTCACTGCTGTTTTACAAACAAAAATCGTTTTTAACTGCTTTTAACTAATCAATTTCATTTCTGCATTTATATCAATTTATTTTTTTATCTACTTTTTGCCAATTACACTATTAGAAAAATTAGTGATCATTTTTAAAAGAAATTATTGATTTTAAACAATGTTAATTTTTTTATTGATTTTTAAACAATAATAAAATTTAAAAAACAAAGTTAATTTTATAGGATCACTCCCGTCTCCAATTGGATGGGTTTTTTTTTTGTTTGTGGTTTTATGATTTTTTTTTTTTTTTAGAATGCTCTAAGACAAGATATGGAAGTTAATTCAGTAAGATTCTATATTGACATCGCCAAACCGGGTGTGGAATCGATAACGCAATGTGTATCTGCAACTGATTCCGGGATGGCATGCACATAGAGTTACCGTTATTTTTATATTTTACCTTTTTTTTTTTTGTTTGTCTTTCCAACCTGGACTTAGGTTTAGGGTTAATGAAGAGAATTTATTTATTTTTTATTCATCTATTTTTTCTGAAAAAATATTAAATAATACCTTTCATTAACCCAAACACTAAACTAACCCATAAAACCAACAAAAAAATACCCAATTGGAGATGGGAGTGAGTCTATTAAATTATTTTTTAAAAAAAAGACTTATTCATTTTCCTATTCCACATTTGAAGTGAAAAAAAAATTATTTTGTAAAGCAAATCTTTTAATAATATTGTCTGCTGCTTCTCCAAAATTATTTGCTTCTGTCCAAAAATAGTATTCTTATTCAATTTTTATATTATTATTTTATTAAAATATTATTATTTACTTACTAGTAGTTCTCACATGAGTCATTATTATTATAATTGTTTAGCTAATAATAAAAATGTGTTAATACTATACATATCATTATTATTAATTTAAAATAATAAAAAAAAAATACTAATTTCTTTTTCTGTTCAACAAATGAACAGGACAATGCCATTTAAAATCTCAAATGAAAAATATTATCTGCTGTGTTTTTCGAATTATTTTTTCAATCTCAAAATAGTATTTTTTTATGAGGGGGAAACTTTTTTTCCCCCAACAAAATCATTTGCTTTGAATCCAATAAGAAATTACAAAATTCTAGTTGTCATCAAATAAAAAATATGCTGACATTGTTTGAAATGGTTTTGCATCGGTTCATGGTTTCAGTTTTTAATTTTTTTCAATTAATTCTGTAAAAAACAAAAAATGAAAGACAAACTATTGATGTTGGCGCTACACCGATTCTATTGATGAAAGTCTTACTTTTCTTTTATACCAAATGTTTCTTATTCTCAAAGAATGCATGATTTTATAAACTCTTTCATACAATTGTATTTCTGTGATCAACTTCAATATTGCAGATTCTCAGTAGATTTGCATTTGTTCCTATCAACCTAATATCCGATACATTCCTAATGTTAAGGTCAAACACAAAACTATGTAACTACAATTAGTCTAGGCTCAATTGTACTCAAAATCAAAAATATAAAGCAAACCCAGTCTGTTTCTCAAATCTTTGTGATTAATAGTTTTCTTCCTACAAAATTAATGTTTGATTTTGGTTAGCCAGTTTTTATTGTGGAACATTGGTACATGTTTTTAACAACAAAAAACTCTATTTCTTTAAAAAAAACTTATCTGTCTCTGAACATTTTTCAAATGGACACCATCTTAACTAGATAGCAGTGGCAACTCTGCATACTTAATTCAGTACAAATATAAATGCCTAGCATTACAAGAGGTATAGCCAGCTCAAATAGCTCAGTTTGTTGAGCGTCAAACTGAAGATCTAAAGGTCCCGGTTTCAATCTCGGATCTTGGCATCAACTTTTTTCTTTATTGTTGGAAATCTACTATAATACGTTATTATTATTTAAATCAAAAATGCAATTATGTAAAGTACTAACACCAATGCATTTTCATTTCTCCATAAACAAATCAGTTATTTTAATATTTTATTATTAATAATTAAATGTTTATTCTCCATAAACAAATCAGTTATTTTAATATTTTATTATTAATAATCAAATGTTTATTATTCATAAACAAATCAGTTATTTTAATATTTTATTATTAATAATTAAATGTTTATTATTCATAAACAAATCAGTTATTTTAGTATTTTATTATTAATAATTAAATGTTTATTATTCATAAACAAATCAGTTATTTTAGTATTTTATTATTAATAATTAAATGTTTATTATTCATAAACAAATCAGTTATTTTAATATTTTATTATTAATAATTAAATGTTTATTATTCATGAACAAATCAGTTATTTTAATATTTTATTATTAATAATTAAATGTTTATTATTCATAAACAAATCAGTTATTTTAATATATATTATTACTTGAAGGAAATGAAAGAATGAACTTGTTTGTGACCCTTCAAAAGTTTACAGTAATTTAGAAACATTTAAACTGTTGAATAAAAAGTAATTTTAAAATTCATAGCAGATCTTTATTTAATTAAAAGATTTAAAATCTTGAAATTATTTACATTCAGTAATGTTATGAATACAGATTAAAACAACATTACCTTAACAACAAATAATTATAGTCTAATAACAATTTGATTCTGTTAATAATTTGATAGCCTAATAAAAATTTGATTCAGTTAATAATTTGATAGCCTAATAACAATTTGATTCAGTTAATAATTTGATAGCCTAATAACAGTTTGATTCAGTTAATAATTTGATAGCCTAATAACAATTTGATTCAGTTAATAATTTGATAGCCTAATAACAATTTGATTCAGTTAATAATTTGATAGCCTAATAACAGTTTGATTCAGTTAATAATTTGATAGCCTAATAACAATTTGATTCAGTTAACAATTTGATAGCCTAATAACAATTTGATTCAGTTAATAATTTGATAGCCTAATAACAATTTGATTCAGTTAATAATTTGATAGCCTAATAACAGTTTGATTCAGTTAATAATTTGATAGCCTAATAACAATTTGATTCAGTTAACAATTTGATAACCTAATAACAATTTGATAACCTAATAACAGTTTGATTCAGTTAATAATTTGATAGCCTAATAACAATTTGATTCAGTTAATAATTTGATAGCCTAATAACAATTTGATTCAGTTAATAATTTTATAGCCTAATAACAATTTGATTCAGTTAATAATTTGATAGCCTAATAACAATTTGATTCAGTTAATAATTTGATAGCCTAATAACAATTTGATTCAGTTAATAATTTGATAGCCTAATAACAATTTGATTCAGTTAATAATTTGATAGCCTAATAACAATTTGATTCAGTTAATAATTTGATAGCCTAATAACAGTTTGATTCAGTTAATAATTTTATAGCCTAATAACAATTTGATTCAGTTAATAATTTTATAGCCTAATAACAATTTGATTCAGTTAATAATTTTATAGCCTAATAACAATTTGATTCAGTTAATAATTTGATAGCCTAATAACAGTTTGATTCAGTTAATAATTTTATAGCCTAATAACAATTTGATTCAGTTAATAATTTGATAACCTAATAACAGTTTGATTCAGTTAATAATTTGATAGCCTAATAACAATTTGATTCAGTTAATAATTTGATAGCCTAATAACAATTTGATTCAGTTAATAATTTGATAGCCTAATAACAATTTGATTCAGTTAATAATTTTATAGCCTAATAACAATTTGATTCAGTTAATAATTTGATAGCCTAATAACAATTTGATTCAGTTAATAATTTGATAGCCTAATAACAGTTTTATTCAGTTAATAATTTGATAGCCTAATAACAATTTGATTCAGTTAATAATTTGATAGCCTAATAACAGTTTGATTCAGTTAATAATTTTATAGCCTAATAACAATTTGATTCAGTTAACAATTTGATAGCCTAATAACAATTTGATTCAGTTAATAATTTGATAACCTAATAACAATTTGATAACCTAATAACAGTTTGATTCAGTTAATAATTTGATAACCTAATAACAGTTTGATTCAGTTAATAATTTGATAGCCTAATGATACTGTAAGAATTAAATTTAGTTTCTAAAATTATATCGATATTTTTCCCCTTTCACTATGTCATTGTCACAAATATATTTTATTTCGATTCAGTTTTTTCCTGAAAATACTTATTCCAGCTAAGAAAACTATTAGAGTGGAGACATTTTCTCTTACCGAAACAGATTAAAGAGAAGTTATTGTCTCCAATTATACTGAGTTCTCTCCCTTGAGTTCTTCAAAAATAAATATATATATTAAATTATGCATCTTCAAGCGTGTGTGGTTTTCTCGCCCCCACAATAATTAATTAGCGTCAAGTACTAAAAACCAACTTTTAAAAATTTCCTTTTCACAAAATAATTTGATTACAAAATTAAAGTAAACAAAATTAATTTCCGTTTCTTCGTAAACAAGTCATTTTTGCTTTTTCTCACAGGGTAGGTACAGTTAGTATATATATGTATATATATATATATATATATATATAAGAGGAAACGTTATTTTAATCAATGAAACGGGCGGGTAGAAAAAAAAGAAGAAAATTGCTAAAATTTTCCTTATGGCCTTATCGTCTGACCCTCTAAGAGGAAACGTCAGAATGATGAATTAAAAACTTAACTTTCGTAATCAAATTATTTTCTTAGTTTTTAATTTATCATTCTGACGTTTCCTCTTAGAGGGTCAGACGATAAGGCCTTAAGGAAAATTTTAACAATTTTCTTTTTTTTTCTACCCGCCCGTTTCATTGATTAAAATAACGTTTCCTCTGAAATTTATTCTACCATTTTGTTGTATTCAAAATCTACTTATATATATATGAATATTTTTTATTAAATATTAAAGTGTTTATTACCTACAGACGATATCGTTTCGGGCTTTTTGCCCTCATCAGTGCAGGAGTGGTGGTTGTAGGCAGTCACATGGGATCGAACACAGTTCGTAGATTGGCTCTCTTAAGTTGTTCATATATATATATTATAATATAAAATGAAATAATAAAATAAGGTGTCAATCAAATTTTATTAAAATTCAAAGTTCAAGCAAAGTATCTTAACGTCCTTAACTCATGAGTTTTCAAAGATAAATCTTCTCCTCAGAGGACCATTACCATAGTGACATCACTACAGGTAATAAAATTACACTTTGAAAATATATAAAAATATATACAAAAATACATAAAAATATATAACATCAAATATATCAACCCAAAAACATACTTTTTGTTGAATCTATACAATCCATCCAAGTCATAGAGTTTAAAAGACATAATCAGGAAATATATCCAGAAGTCCAGAAGGCTGACTGAAAATTAATCCAGGTAATGAGTGAAAGTCCAAAAACTAGAAATTGAAAGAATTGAAAAAGTAGTCCAGTCGTGAGATGCGTCAGCAATCGATGAAGTGAACAGTATCCAATGTTTATGTTAGTCCGATAAATAAATCAAATCAAATAAAAAGTTCAATAAACTCACTCAATATATATATATATATATATATATATATATATATATATATATATGAACAACTTAAGAGAGCCATTAAGAAAGGAACTTCAGAAATGGTTATGATTCTCCATGATTGGGTTTGTGGAGACTATGGTAAAGTATCTCTGACCAAAGCCGGTCTTACAAGTCAGTTGCAGTCATCTTCAAAAAAAATCTGTGAACTATCTCTAAGGGTTAGCAACCTGAACCTATGCGGTTAACAGTGCCAATCTCTGCCAGGTTTGAAACGACATAAGAGAATCCATAAAGATAGAACCCAATCAACAACTTTTATAGGACAGCATGTCTTCAATTACTGCGCTAAAGAGTTAAGAGTCTGACGGACTTGAAAAGCCATATTCGATATACTCACCTGTGAACTAAATGAACAAGCGATGGCAATACTCGATATTGAGTTTTCTGCCATCATATATAAGTGAAATATTTTTGAAAATCAACACATGGTGCAATTTAAATGAAAAAAATCATTTATTTAATTTTTATTTGTTTTAATGATTTTTTTCATTTAAATTGCACCATGTGTTAATTTTCAAAAATATTTCACTTAAATACATTTTTATGCGTGCCTCAAAGATGTTGTCAATTTCCTTATATATATATATATATATATATATATATATATATATATATATATATATTATAAGTTAGTGTTTATTTAACTTTATAAATGCTCTATTTGTTATTGAGCACTTTAGAAAAAGATATTGGTTTTATCTTCACTTAGTCAATACATTTGAACTTGATTATATATAATTTCAAGTCTTCTCAGTATCAATTGATATTAATCTTAACTTTTTCCTTCTAAAATATGTTGTGTTTTTTTATGATCTAAATTGTTGGTTCTCAGCCTTTTGTTTTATAATTATTTGTCTTTTGACCCCTTATTCTCCCTATTTCAGAATGTCATCACTCAAAAAGTAAATTCTATTTAATATTGGAAATTAAAAAAATATTTTTGCTATAATAGGAAATACATTTCCTTTGATAATTTATTCATGGAAGAAGTCTCTTTTTTTTTTTTTTTGTAATCTGTAGAATTGTGGTGTGTGGAAAGATTATTATCCTCAGTTTGAGTCTGACAATTTGTGCCCTCATCATTAAAACTCTATGTGAGTTGGGGGAGAGGGGAGTAATTCTTTTTGGGTTGGGAGCTGTTGCTTCTAAATGTTATTATTGCGAAACATGTTAAACAAGTTGTGATTAAAAACCCGTTTTAATTCCATCTGTTGGAATCTCGTTTGAAAGTAAACATTTAAAACTTTTATTTTCTTCCCTCATGATAATCAAACGTTCATAATATTTACAACTGCCCTGTGATAATGACTCCACGTTTTTTTGGTTTTTTTTAAATATTATTATTATTATTATTTATTTATTTATTTATTTATTATTATTATTATTATTATTATTATTATTATTCATTAAAGTCAAATGGTTCAAACGTCTTATGTCAAGGGTTTTAATTAATTCTGTTTTATAAAATGATAAAATACACATAAATAAAATGTCAGTAAAAAAGAATACAAATATAACTGACAAATTATTTATAAATTTTTCTCCGGATAAAATCTTTTTTACTGTTTTCATTTGATAAAAAAATATTCATTGAACTTTTTCTTTCTTTTTGTTTTCGTTTTCAAATGTTTTTATTTTAACTTTGTTGGAAACTAGTGATTAATAAATCATGTCCAATCGATATTGTTTGGGAAAAAAAGGGGTTGTTTTATGCCAGAAAACAAACCAAAATATAATTCATTGAAGCTTTACTTTTTTTTTTTAATTTAAAAAAAAAAGTTTTCAAACATCTTGCTGCCCAACTTCCCACCCAGGTAGCCTCCCTATAAAATCTGACCCCTACCACAGTAGCCCCTTACGCTTCAGTGGCAATATACCCTTGTTTGGGGTGAATAACATTTTTTTTTTTTTAATATTTTTATTTGCAACCTGTGCTTCATAAATTGCTAACAATGGGTATTGTGTTTTGTTTTACGGTATATCAACCACAGTGGATTATTTTATGTGGACTAAAAATAAAAATTGAATAATCATTCTTTGTAATCATTTTGTTTACCAGAAAGATCCGACTTTCTTATTATTCTTTGTGTCGGAATAACTTGTAGAAAACAGGTGGAGTATTTATATTTTTTGTACAATCTTACTCCCTTCCAGAATCCAAAAATGTCATTTGGATTGATCTGCTGCAAAAAGGTCCTTCAGGTCACCCGCCTGTTAATGTCTTCAGAAAAGATTTCCATTAAATAAAAGGGGGTTAGTATGCTGTAAAACAGGCAACCCTTAACCTTATTTGCCAACAAGTAATCTATTATATAAGAAACAATATCTTGAACTAACATCCCATAAGAATTATGGGATTCTTCACCAACTTCTGCGCAGATTCATCCTCAAGAGAATAATATTTAAACAAAGAAGTCGCAGCTCCAGGGATCCTTTTCTGTTAAAATTACCTTTTCCGCAAAATTTGTACCATATTTTTCAAAATCCATTCGTTCAGTTCAGAGGAAGAAAAATGACTTTCTGATTTGAATAAGCAGGTTGAAAAGAGTTCAAAGTAAAGTTTTATAAAAATGGAAGAATTTATTTTTATGGTTTATTATTAGAAATTGATACTTTTTCTTGAAAATTGTTGTTTTAAAAAAAAGAAGTTCTTTTTGTGTGAAGACATTTTTACAGAAAGAATTCTTTGTGGATATTTACTTTTGAAAATCTTTAATTTAAAACATCGCCCCCCCCCCCCCCCGTAGCAAAGTCTGTACTCGTTTTCTCACTCTCTCTCTCTCTCTTCTCTTCTCTCTCGTTCTCTCCCTCTCTCTCTCTTTTTCTCTTTCTTCCTTTCACTCTCTCTATCCTTCTCTTTCTCTCTCTCGTTCTTTCCCCCCTCTTTCTCTCTCTTTCATTTTCTCTCTTTCATTTTCTCTCTCTCCCTCTCTTTCACTCTCTCTCTTTTTCTCTCTTTCACTCTCTCTCTCTTTTTCTCTCTTTCACTCTCTCTCTTTTTCTCTTTCTTTCCTTCACTCTCTCTCTCTCTTTTTCTCTTTCTTTCCTTCACTCTCTCTCTCTCTTTTTCTCTTTTTCCTTCACTCTCTCTCTTTTTCTTTCTTTCCTTCACTCTCTCTCTCTTTCTCTCTTTCTTTCCTTCACTCTCTCTCTTTCTTTCTTTCCTTCACTCTCTCTCTCTTTTTCTCTTTCTTTCCTTCGCTCTCTCTCTCTTTTTCTCTTTCTTTCCTTCACTCTCTCTCTTTTTCTTTTTCTTTCCTTCACTCTCTCTCTCTTTTTCTTTCTTTCCTTCACTCTCTCTCTCTTTTTCTCTTTCTTCCTTTCACTCTCTCTATCCTTCTCTTTCTCTCTCTCGTTCTTTCCCCCCTCTTTCTCTCTCTTTCATTTTCTCTCTTTCATTTTCTCTCTCTCCCTCTCTTTCACTCTCTCTCTTTTTCTCTCTTTCACTCTCTCTCTCTTTTTCTCTCTTTCACTCTCTCTCTTTTTCTCTTTCTTTCCTTCACTCTCTCTCTCTCTCTTTTTCTCTTTCTTTCCTTCACTCTCTCTCTCTCTTTTTCCTTCACTCTCTCTCTTTTTCTTTCTTTCCTTCACTCTCTCTCTCTTTCTCTCTTTCTTTCCTTCACTCTCTCTCTTTCTTTCCTTCACTCTCTCTCTCTTTTTCTCTTTCTTTCCTTCACTCTCTCTCTCTTTTTCTCTTTCTTTCCTTCACTCTCTCTTTCTCTTTCTTTCCTTCACTCTCTCTCTCTTTTTCTCTTTCTTTCCTTCACTCTCTCTCTTTTTTTTTCTTTCCTTCACTCTCTCTCTCTTTCTCTCTTTCTTTCCTCCACTCTCTCTCTTTCTTTCTTTCCATTCACTCTCTCTCTCTCTTTTTCTCTTTCTCTCCTTCACTCTCTCTTTTTTTCTCTTTCTTTCCTTCAATCTCTCTCTCTTTCTCTTTCTTTCCTTCACTCTCTCTCTCTCTTTTTCTTTCATTCCTTCATTCTCTCTCTCTTTTTCTCTTTCACTCTCTTTTTCACTCTTCTTTTTCCTTCACTCTTTTTCACTCTTCTTTTTCCTTCACTCTTTTTCACTCTTCTTTTTCCTTCACTCTCTCTCTCTTTTTCTCTTTCTTTCCTTCACTCTCTCTTTTTCTCTTTCTTTCCTTCACTCTCTCTCTTTTTCTCTTTCTTTCCTTCACTCTCTCTCTTTTTCTCTTTCTTTCCTTCACTCTCTCTCTCTTTTTCTCTTTCTTTCCTTCACTCTCTCTCTTTTTCTCTTTCTTTCCTTCACTCTCTCTCTTTTTCTCTTTCTTTCCTTCACTCTCTCTCTCGTTTTCTCTTTCCTCCTTTCTTTCTTTCTCTCTTTTTTTCTCTTTCTTTCCTTCACTCTCTTTCTTCCTTTCTTTCCTTCACTCTCTATCTTTTTCTCTTTCTTTCCTTCACTCTCTCTCTCTCTTTCCTTCTTTCTTTCTCTCTCTTTTTCTCTTTCCTTCTTTCTTTCTCTCTCTCTCTCTCTTTTTCTCTTTCCTTCTTTCTTTCTCTCGCTCTCTCTCATAGTTTGATGAGATCTGAGATTGAAACATGATTGTCTTCACACAGACTTTAAAGCTTGCGCCTGTGCATGCTGCTTAGACTCCGTGCCCATAAAACTAAGGGTTTTTTAAATAATAATTTTCACTTGTTCATCTCTTCTTTTTCGTGTTGGTCTTCTTTTGTCTCAAAAGACCATGGATGATTCCCTCTGTAAGGATGCTTGTGCGCTGAATATTTTCGAGTAAAGTAAGTACTGCACAATCATCAACTGCATTTCCCCGGCATTGTGGCAGCCCAATGGCAGGGAGAAATTCAAGACAACCAGGAGCAATGATGGGATAAACGAGGAACGCACTGGTTTTTGTTGGGAGTTTTCCTTCTCCCAGACTAGTTTCCCTACCAAGAGCCTTGTCTCGGGGGCGAGGATACTTTTCTCAAGTGTATTATAGAAAATGACTTTTTAAAAGCCACTTCCAAACATATGACATCTGGTATTCCCAAATGACCAGCCATCTAAGTCCTTACTAGGTTCAGTGCTGTTTAATTTCGATGATTCGATGAGAACCAGTGTTTCAAAATGATATTGCCATTAATTAGTCTCTTTATTCTCCAAAATCGCCATGTCATTTTTTTAATTATTTCTTCAAACATTTTTTTTTTTACTTTTGTGTTAAATGACGCATTTTTAATTTTTAAAGTTTCTTTGGTCATTTCAATGAGTTTATTTTAATTTTTAATTTTTTTTTTTTGAATTGTTAAAAGCTTGTTTTATTTAAAAATTATTTTTTATTAACAAACATTTATTTCTTTAAATATATATTTTTAAAATTTTAAATTGTTATACAAAACGTTGTGATTCTTAGTCCGATAATAAGATATTATATGGATATTAAAATATAAAAAGGTTTATCCATAAGTTATATCCATAAGTTATACGGATATTGCTGATTGAGAAAAACTATATACAATGTTATCTTGTTTTTTTTTCACCTGCTAATTTTTATCTTGAGTAAACATGTCGAAATTATTATTTGTCAACATTGATAAGATGCGGTATTATTATTTACATCTTTTGGGCTATTGTCTTCGCTTTGCTTATTATGTTGTCACGTTATGTCCCGTTATTTCCTGGTCTCCAAAAGGTCTTGCAGCAAAAAATAAAGAACCGAAAACAAGAAAGGTTTTTTTTTTATAAGCTTACAGCTTATTTGTAGTAGAATGGCAACATTCTCTTACAGATTCAGTCAACTCCCTAGCCACCGGCTGGAGGGAGGAAAAGGTGAAACGTCCGCTCGCTTTGATTATAAGTATTTCTATCTCGTTGTCTCTCATTTTTCTCATTCGGTCGATAATATAATTCCGACAATTGTTTTTAACACATTCCTCGAATCGGCATACCCCAAAATAAAAACAATACAATGTTTATACCTTCAATCATCTTCCCAACTTTTAAATTATCAAAATAATCACAGGCCAAATACAACGTCAACCCACACCCCTGACCTACATCTCGTTACTATCAAAGTTATCTTCTTCTTGGCTCATCCATCAAATGTTCGTGCACCATGATGCTTGCTCACTTATTGCGTCCAGAAGCTCCATCTAGTTTATAATTCTTATTTATCATTCTGTTTTTTCAATCACCCCGAGTAATCTCGTTACAATGTTAATAACTTTTCATCTGTTGTAAATGCTGCCCTTATTCAGGTGTTATTTGCCGTAGTCGGATTATATAAAAGGTTCAGGTTGAAATTCCATGAAGGTTATCAATTATGACAAAAGGCACCCGAGGAAGGCAGGGGAGTATAACGGCCGTAACGTTAACATAACAACAATCAAGATTAGAATAAGAGTCGGAAACATGTAAATAAAATTATAATCGTATTTCCCACGTTTACATTGGTTGGTTAAACTCAGTTCATCTTCGGCAATTTGGGTACTTTTATAGATGACGCACCATGTTTCCGTGACTTAGGCGTCGTCGACGTTCGGGCAGGTCTCGGAAGCGCCTGAGAGGCGAAAACTGTCAAACGCTAAACTGAAGACTAGCAGACGATAATAAAAAACCATAGCTAAACAGTTGTTATTAATTCGATGTTTATTTATTTATTTTTTAGAAATGTGATACTTAGAAGGCAATACAATGCAGAGGTGTGACGGATAGACACAAGTTGGAGCAAATAAGACATATAATGGTGGAACAAATTAAATAGTTTCACCCTTAATACAATGTATACATACACATATATATATATATATATATATATATATATAATTTTTTTTTTTTCACAAACACACATATATCTGTTTATCTACACAATTTTACAATGTTATGTAATACCTATATCAAGATGGTCTGGTGGAAACTCTGTATGATATAATATTTCAGGAACTCTTCTCTTCAGAACTGTGCTCAACTCAAGTTCAAGCGTGCATATGAAGGTGCCGTGGGATGCAGTCTCGCAGAAAATACCGGTTAAATTTGAATTTTTTTCATAACGAAAGCACTGTTTTAAAGCAAATGAATTTTTTTTTTCCAATCTTTTTTCCATGTTTTTTCTTCCTTTTATGACAGTTTCTGAGTTAGGGTTTAGTTTTAGGGTTAAATCTGGTTCAAAAGTTTTCTTGTGTACTGGTCCTGTCGCTGGCAGAAAGCAATTAGTCCTTCGGAAGATTCAACGAGCTGACAGCGATGATAGAAATTCATTTTTGTTATTGAACGCGATTAATTTCTTCCAAAAGTTATCGTCTGCTTGCTGTAGCCTGATTGTCTAATGCCTGCTGCAACCTGATTGGTTAATAGTTTTTTCAACTCTCGGGCGCTTCCAAGACCTACCCGAACGTTAACGACACGAAGTCACGGAAATGTGGTGCGTCATCTATAAGAGTGTCATTTCTCTGTATTTTTATTATTCCTAAATATTATTTCTTCTTCTTCTTCTTCATGGCAAGCTTTTGTGACTTTGTTATTGATTTTGATTGTTGATTTTGAATTAACATCAACTGAGCACAATAATCTAAACGCCTACAACGGGTTTAAAATTCAAAGATCTGGGATCTGCTCGTTTAACGAGAGCATTGTCACTGCTGTACACCTGCAGCAACACTGTAGACTCCTTGTCGCTTTCACGCAGAAAACATGGTAAGAACAGACACCATACGAGGGACAAGCTTGGCAACAACCTGAAAGACCTCTGATCCCATGCAAATGAACTTTCTTTTGTTTTTATGTTAGTGATCTTTTTAAAAAGTGTTTCTCAGTGAATTCCCAATTTCACTAAAGTTATATATACAGGTAAAAAAAATTTATTTATTTTTATTTATTTATTTATTTATTTTTTTTGTGTCTTATATTAGTTATTTAAAACTAATATAAGTTAGCAAAACATATATATGGAACAAAACGTAGATTTAGTATAAGGAACGTTTATGTTTTTGTCTTTTAAGGGAAGTGGGGTCTGATCAACTCTGCTGGGAAGCCATGAAATTAAATACTGTCTTGTTTTTAAATTCCCGAAGCAGTTTTTCATGGTAAACAACTGATGATCCCTTAAAATAGTGTTAGAAACAAACTAATATAATAACTGTAAAAAATAAATTGACTTACATGAGTGATTTTCCACTGGGAAGACTTGGGACTATAAGTTGTTTTTTTTTTGTTTTTTTTAAAAAAATTTTATTTTAATTTTTTTGGTTTTTTTTTAATATAGTTTTAATGGTTGAGAAACTTCCGAGACTATATATATAGTAAGTCATGAAAATATATTTATGGCAATTAAGCTACACAGAGCCTCCCGCATTTCATCCCCGGGGGGAATCGTCAGGCTAAAATGCATGGAGTTAGTTTTGCCGGGTGTTTTTATATACACGCCTAGCTAGTTAACCAATCAGATTCTTTGTTGTCCTCTTAGCCAATCGTTGGGCTTCTCACGAACAAAGGTCCGGTTAGTTTTACTTCCTATTTCCTATTCTATTCTGTTTTCTATGTGATGATTCATCCCGGTTTCTTTGTAGTCTTAGCCAATCGTTGGGCTTCTCATAAGCAAAGGTCCGGTTGATTTTATTATCTATTTCCTATTCTATTGCTTTGTTTTCTATAGAGTGACCTATCCCTGTTTCTTTGTTGTGTCAATATAATGGGTTGCAAAACAAACTCCATGCATTTTAGCCTGACGATTTCCCTCCGGGGCTGAAACGCGGGAGCCTCTGTGTAGCTTAATTGCCATAAATATATTTTCATAACTTACTACCTAGCTCTACTCACGTATCGAGCACTGTTGAAGTAAATACTGAAAATTGATACATGAAAAATTATATCTCCTTATAACATTTCATGTGAATACATGAAATAGTAATAATTATATATATATATATATATATATATATATATATATATATATATATATATATCAGTATGTATTTTTTAAGATTTAAATTATTTTCAGATCATATTCCAAATAAAGAGTAAACACAATGGTATCCAAGTCGTTTACAGATGTTTCCAGACGATGTTTATTTTCAGTTATACAATATAACATAAAATTTGTTTAAACAGTGTCTTTGTTCAGAACGAGATTTCTGGAGCATCTTCAGTTGTACAAAGAAAAAACAATAGCAATGTCCGAAAAAATGTTATCTTCGATTAAAACGAAACACAAACTACAAGTGTAGATCCTATGTTAAATACCTCACTATATTTTTTAATTTTTTTGATAGACTTATATGACAACATAACTGCATGATTCTGCACATCTTTCAAAAGATGGATCCGTTCTAAAGAAACAAGTTTTAAAAATTTGGTGACTGCATTTGTATTTTTTATTTATTGCTTAGCATTCGTGAGACTTCTATGAGTATTAATTCATGAAAATTAGATTTGTCCGAGTCAAAGTTCTTGTCTAATAAGAACCAAAACTACTCAGTTTGAAGGGAATGCTTCAGTTTGCTCATAAAATTTGCAGCATGCTTCCTCCGCTTGTCATTCTGGACTTTTCTCATCTTGTAAGAATGGTAGCAGATGTCTTCCTGCATTGCCTGATGAAAAACTTGTCATTGGCTATGAACCTCGTGACTTGCTGGAATAATTGTTAAATGAAACCTGGATCTACGCAAAAACTTTTGGGTTCTTTAATAATCAGAAAGATTAGGATGAGATTTCTGAACCGTTGTACCCTCGTAACTGATGCCTGACTCCTGATTCTCTTCACCATCCTCAAATTGATGCTGAAGCATATTGGAGCCCCCGGCATGAATACCAAGCAGCACATCTTACATTTTCCATAATTCTGAAGATTTGATTTAAAAAAAAATTTTTTTTATGGAAATCGCTCCAGACAAGGCATGAAGCCACTTAATGAAAGCTAAAAAAAATAAAAATACTATAAGGTCAAAAAATAGCCACCGATAAGTGTTGGATGGATAAATTCCGACACAGGAAACAGCAATTCTTCCCCCTTTGTCAGAAACATCACTCATTGAATGTGAGGACTACAAGACAAAATAAGGAAAGCGAGAGTTACGAGGTTGTTAGTCACTTTCTACTCTCATCAATCATAATGTTCATTTCTTCAGACTGCGTACAAACGGGTGTTCTCTGACAGGAAGTAGAAAGAATCAGCAACACATCTGAGCAAAATTCACGACTTCTTTCTCCCGACGTTCTGTACGGCTCCCACTGTCAGAGATGGTTGTGCACTTTCGGAATTGCTGTCTTTAGCTACACGTCGGCCATGCCAAAAAAAGGGGTTGACGCTTCATACTGATGTTATCAATTTTATTCCAAAAAACACCGTGAAAACTACAAAGTAAATGATGGATAACATTCAGTAAGGAAACAATATTATACATTTTAATAAAAAAAAAATAAACGCAAGAAAGAAATCGACAATAGAGTAAATTCCCAAAGGAAGGAAAGCTAATTACCGTTGTGCCCGTCTTAGCCGATATGTAGTGAATCGTCCCTCTCCCATTTCCGAGTTGAGAGATTAGTCTCGGGGTGAATAAAAAAATGGCAGCACAAAATAAAAAGGGGATTAATTATGAAGTTATCGAAACTGTTCCAATAACTACCTTTTTTGTTAATTTTACAACAAAAATTGTATATAATAATAATAATAACACTATATAAATCACTAAAGGGTCCATTTGGTGACAGTTACACTGTCTTAAATCGCGTATTAGAAATGGCTTGTCCAAGCAACTGGATTAATGTTTTCTTTTTCTGGTTTCCTATAAAAGTCGGTTTATTTTTGTAACCCCCCCCCCCTCAGTCTGATGAGAGATTTTAGCATGAAATTCTGCATCACTGGGTGAATTCAATGGTGGTACCAATTATTTTGGTTATGACCAGCTCTGTTCTCCTGACATTGAATACTTTTTTTGGTAGCTGCCTTTCTTCAGACTAATCATGTTTTAATTCATTCATTTTGGGCTAGCGGGACCCGTGGAAATTCCGCAGTTGTATCCTTCATCTGTCGTATACTGCTGCCGCGCTTAAAAAATGTTTCCATTCTATAGACGTCCAGCGTGAACGCAGACCCCACGATATTGTACCACCTTTGTTCAAACTGAAAAATACTTATATAAGTACTCTAGTTAATGTAGTTTCAGAATATAGGTGGTTAATGGGATATATCTCCAAAACCCTTGTATGAGTTTGTGACATATTTCCAGTCTATGAAAATCCGGCGTGAACGCAGACCCTACGATATTATTGCACCATCTTTGGACAGAACAGATACTGCACTTTGATTGTACGTCAAGAAATTTTATTTTAGTTAAAGTTTTATGTTCAATACAACAGCAACATCAGATGAAATGCAAAAAATTACTTTTTTTGCATTTCCTCTTCGGCCATCAGGCGATCCCATCTTTTAGGAAAAGGGGTGGAAGGTGATAACGTACATATGAACATGAAATTGCATTATTATCATTATTATTATTATCATTATTATTATTATCATTATCGTTATTATTATTATTGTTATTATTATCATTATCGTTATCATCATTATCATTATCGTTATGATTATCATTATTATTATCATTATCATAACGATATTATCATTATTATTATTATTATTATTATTATCATTATTAATAAGATATTTTTTTTTTTTTAGATTGGTTCACCATGACCCAAATTTTTTTAAATAGATTTTTTTTTTTAGAATTATATTTTGAGTGCGTAAAATTAGTGTTCAATATTTTTGAATCAAAAAGTTCTAATAATTTGATGAATTACGATCTTGAAAACCATTTTGCTACTCGTTGGCAAAATTTGATCTTATATTTTATCCGCTTGAAAAGTATTAACATAGAAACTGTTTGCAAGATCGTAGTCAACCAAATTATTGAAAGGAAATGTTTTTCAGTTGTAATAAGAGACCCTTGTTGATTTGGTAAAACGTCTCGTCTGGAAATCCTTTAGAACGAAGAATGCCAGAAATTTGGTGGTGTACTTGAATCGTCGTCTGCAGTTGAAACATTTTGCTCACTGACTGAAAGCAAGGTCATCCAGCGAGTGCAAAGATCTCAGTGTTATCATCCCGCAAGCAATTTTTCACTTTTTATAACAAACCTGCTGTGTTTTATATTCCTGATCAATGACACTTTTTAAAATTGAACCAATTCAAATTAATATTGTACAATATTTTTTTATTTGATGTAAACAGAATTGTTTTATTTTCTAACTTGTTGAATTGTTATCTAATAAATCTCTTTGCAAAATTGTCTGACTAAAGATTAATTGCATCTGTTGTTAACAACATTCCCTCTAAAGATTAATTGCATCTGTTGTTAACAACATTCCCTCTAAAGATAAATTGCATCTGTTGTTAACAACATTCCCTCTAAAGATTAATTGCATCTGTTGTTAACAACATTCCCTCTAAAGATTAATTGCATCTGTTGTTAACAACATTCCCTCTAAAGATTAATTGCATCTGTTGTTAACAACATTCCCTCTAAAGATTAATTGCATCTGTTGTTAACAACATTCCCTCTAAAGATTAATTGCATCTGTTGTTAACAACATTCCCTCTAAAATGCACTGCTGCACAGTCGTTGTATTTATGCTGTCACTAATTTTAATTTAAATCTATAACAGTTTCAAAATTCATCTTTATGCCAACAAAAGGATTTTCTTTTCTTTGTTTAAAAACGTTTGTCCCATCACTATTTACATAAAAATTTTCCCATTCCAATTTCATTTTTTTATATAAAGTTTTCAACATCTTGTCATCCTTTAAAAATTTTCCCATTCCAATTTCATTTTTTTATATAAAGTTTTCAACATCTTGTCATCCTTTAAAAATTTTCCCATTCCAATTTCATTTTTTTATATAAAGTTTTCAACATCTTGTCATCCTTTAAAAATTTTCCCATTCCAATTTCATTTTTTTATATAAAGTTTTCAACATCTTGTCATCCTTTAAAAATTTTCCCATTCCAATTTCATTTTTTTATATAAAGTTTTCAACATCTTGTCATCCTTTAAAAATTTTCCCATTCCAATTTCATTTTTTTATATAAAGTTTTCAACATCTTGTCATCCTTTAAAAATTTTCCCATTCCAATTTCATTTTTTTATATAAAGTTTTCAACATCTTGTCATCCTTTAAAAATTTTCCCATTCCAATTTCATTTTTTTATATAAAGTTTTCAACATCTTGTCATCCTTTAAAAATTTTCCCATTCCAATTTCATTTTTTTATATAAAGTTTTCAACATCTTGTCATCCTTTAAACATTGCTTTTTGCTTTTTCTTTTTCCCTTTTTTTTTTCACTGGATTCCAGACTTATAACCGTGTTTTAACTTTATCTCGCTATCCGGCATTGCCCGGCACTTATTTAACTATCGTTTTTGTTTACCTCTGAATATGCCAACATATCTTATTTATCGTGAATTATCCTCAGGCATATTCCTACTTCATTATCAACCTTCATCACCTACAAAATTACAAATGATCACTTCACTCTATGGTGGGAGATTGAGGTTGTTACAAAAAGTAGTTTTGACAATATTACAAAAAAGAAAAAAAAGGAAAAGAATAATAGAGGTTTAATTTTGAGAGTGTGACTGATTTTTCTTTATATATTAAATTTGGATTTAATCGATTGCACTGGTTTACAAAAAAATGAGGTAATCATAAAAAAATTTGAAAAAAGAATTACAGCTCCAATTTTTGTTGTGAGTGACTGTTATTTCCCTGTGTAAGCTAAACATATAATGCTCTTGTTTGATTTTTTTTTTACCGTCGTATAATCAAAATGATGGCGTTTACAAACACCTTTTTTGGAATTCAGAGAATTAGGTCAGTTTATGCTAACTTTATTTTTGTTGAAAATCGATCCAGACAAGACATGAAGCCACTTGATGGAAGAAGCAAAAAAAAAAAAAAACTACTTCAAAGTAAAAAAATAGCCAACGATAAGTGTTATATGGATAGATTCTGATCCAGAAAACAGCAATTCTTCCCCCTTTTTCAGAAACACCGCTCATGAAATGTGAGGACTAAAGGACAAAATAAGGGAAGCGAGAGTTACGAGACTGCCGAAAGTAAACCCAAGGTCCACTTTCTACTCCCTTTAAACTGCCCCCCCCCTCTAAAAATTGAACTTTAAAAAAATTATAATCTAAGAATTCTTGTGTTTAAGCGATACAATAAGTTGAAATTCTTCTTTTTTTTTTTTTTAAATAAAATATTTTTTTAGAAAGTGGAGTAGAAACATGACTTATTCACTTGTATGACTAATTTCAGTCTAATCTATAAGTACTATTATGACATTCTTCAAAATTGTCCGATTTATTCCCTGCTTCATTTGTTCCAGCTCGTTTAACTCGTTGGTCTAGTGGTCTTCATCAGATCGCTGTTCAAATACCTCGTCATTGTCTTAAAAAGTAAATTCATGTTAATCAGCATCAGTTACGACTTTTTTGACCAGATCGATTCTGTTGTTTATATTGATTTTTTCCCCCAATTATTTCTAGCATCAAATACTCACAAGAGGGACCACGTGAAGGTTGCTAACATCCATAATTGAAAGTGGTGTTATGGAACCGACTGAATTCGAACTTGGCACACCCAGGTCGTCAGTCTACAAGTGTATCCACTCCACCTCAACCACCTCCCTTTCATTGGCTTGGAAAGAACAGATACTACAATTTGATCTTAGCTAATCAACACAAAAGCTGTGTTCAGATCTAGACCAAAGGAATACAGATATTTAAAATATTTTTTTTTCATCTATTTGACCCGCCTCAAACTCATAAATACGTGACCGATAGAATCAAAAAGGTTGTCGACACCTGGTTTAAAAGAACCGTTCATTTGATTGATCATTTTTGAATTTATAAATCTACCCAAAAATATCGGCAAATTATTCCATTTTATTTTTGATACTCGTGTACAAAAAAAATAAAAATAAAAAAATTAAGTAAAAAAAAAAAAAAATCTTTAATCGAAAATATTTCATTGGAATGATTTAAAGAAAATTTATTTTTATTCTTTCAATATGATTCCGCTCCATTCCTTGAATGTTTCACAGTGACTTTGAATGTTAAATAATTTTACCCAAAGTATCAATAGTTCAACTCAATCAATTGAAAAAATTAGAGGGAATGTTGTTGGTAAAACAATTATATATATATATATATATATATATATATATAATTTTGTTTTGTATTATTCTCTACACAGTCGGAGAAGAATGAAAAAGGGATGTCTTTTCCCGAAATATCAAATAGTGATTTTTAATCACCCGGACAGCTAATACACTCTTGCTGTTATATATATATATATATATATATATATATATATAATTGTTAAAAGGAAAAAAAAACTATACACACATTAATGTTGTATACATTATAAATTATTTCGACCCTTTAATTAGGTCTCCTTAGATGTATAAACAACCACGTCAAAAAAACAAATATATATTATTTGATGTAATATTGATATGTTTTTATTTTAATCTAATCTTATCTTTACTGTGAATTCAAATAATAAAAATAAAAATGTTTTTTTGGTTTTCTTTCAGTGTTTAGTGAACTTGCAATGAAAAGTAAAATGCAGAGGATTTGATTATTTTTATTTTGTGCCACCAATATACTACAGGATTATGCACACAAAAAAAAACCCAGGAAATTTTCAATCTAAATGCTAGTCCCCGACTTTATAAACAATCAAGTAAGGGAGATAATTCTTTTTATACTAAAGGGTGTTCCACCAAAAATTAGGAAATTTAGTAGGGTGACCCGGGGTAATTCCACCCCATATGACTGGCTAACACAAAAAAATAGCTGAGCATGAAAAAAAAAAAGAAAAAAAAGTCACACATGTGAACACATGCAAAAAAAAAAAAAAAAAAAAAAGTCACACATATGAACACATGCAAAAAAAAAAGAAAAAAAAAAGTCACACATGTGAACACATGCAGAAAAAAAATAATGCAATGCACATCAGACTTTTGAAAGAATGGAAAATGTTGAGCCAAATTTTTTTTATTTTTTATTCAATTTCAATCTTTACAAAAATGAGGCAATTCCACCCCCTCGATCTCCACACTCCTAGCTTCTTTTGAATATCATAATTACAAATTCTGATGTCACACAAATTGTTCCCAAACATTGTTCTGGCTCAAAAGTCTTGTTTCTAATTTGGGGGAGATTGTAATCCTCTTCTTCCTCGCTGTCGTTAAGGCCCGAGCGTTTTGGTGGCCGCTAATCTTTATCTCTGTCATCGTCAAAGCTGACTCTGAGTCTTCACTGGTGTCTTCTTTCTTTTTTTTCTTTCCCCTTTTCATGCAAGTTCAGGCCCGCAATTCTTCCAAGAGGGTGGATTTCTCCCACGTGTATGTTTTATAAAAAACAGTTAACAAAGGTAGGTCTCAAATACAAGTTAACAAGTGTTTCAAAAGAAGGAACAAAGAGTTTTCACCTAATGGAATCTATTACCGAGTAAAAATACAATCATATACCACATTCATATCCTCACAAAAAGTAAACTCCAAACGGTAAAATCCATTATATTGAGATCTGGAATATTTTATGGGCATTCTTTGGTTCAATAAAGTCGGAAGTTTTAACTCTGAGCCAGGAAAACAATGTTCCCTTGTAGTTATGGGTGTTTGCTCCATCTTGTTGCCATGTTCCTTCATCTCCTCCAATTATTTGGTTTATGTTGTGGAATATTTGGGCGTGTAAATACATAATGTTGGCCTCAATCTAAATTTCTTGCTTTTTTTTTGTGGGATATCCTTTAGTATAAAAGGAATTATCTCCCTTACTTAATTGTTTATAAAGTCAGAGAATAATGTTTAGATTGAAAATTTCCTGTTTTCTCTAAGGTATCCTGTATATATAGTAATGGCTATAAAAAAACAAAAAAACAATGTTTTTCTCAAACATTTTCCAGCAAGGTTCTGTGCATTTTTCAAATTTTGTAGCAAATGTCGATTCTTTTCTAGAATAGTGGCTCCTCCAAGACATAGTGTTTTTGTTGTTGTTTGTTTAGGAGCCAAAAAGCATCGTGATACTTGACTTTGGCCTGTAAACTTTAATTATAGGCAGAAATTACTTTTGACATGACAGTTTCAAAGCTTCAAAATTATTTTAATTTTTGCACAGCGACCGTATATCTACAACAATGTGGAAAATGTGGTTGCAACTGTTGTTTTCGTTGAAGACTTGACACTCGAAAGTGATTTTGAAGCCTTTACCTATGTAATTTCTCAACTTTTTTCCACTTTAAAGCATCCTTTTAAAGTCTCACAGTGTAACACTATGTTTGGTGCATTTTTAACTTCCAAAAGCACATCAGTTAGTGGAAGACGTCCAGAAATCGTGATTTGCAATTTAGTATATTGCCCAAAAATGCGACAGCTGTCGGTTTTAAAATTTAGTAGTATTCTTTCAGTTTTCATTCATTTATGACTTAATAACAGGGATAAATCAACCTCAATATAACCCCTGACACCGTTTATACCCCCTATTGTTACAGGAAATTTAACTGTTTTAATGGCTTTTACCTCCAAAACAAAATGTTCTGTGAGACCTAACAGTTTCCACTAACTGCTTATCTCGGTCATTCAATGTATCAAAGAATATGTTAAACCAAAGTTCTCCAGCAACAGTTTGTGAACAAGCAGAGTCCAACACTGCCAAACCCAATGTCTCTTTCACAAGATTGGACATTTTTACATTAGAATAAGAATCATGTATCAATGTTCGATAACCTGAATCAACATTAAACAAAGTTTATCTGGTCTGAATCCACAACAGTGTTGATATTGTTTCTAGAATTGAAACTCGTACAATCTCAGGCAAAATGCTTAGTTGAATTACATATAAAACAACGCATTATATTACGTTGTCTGTCCGTAGGATAGATTTTATATCCTCTGTAATGTCTTTGTTGCTTGATACTTCTGTATCTATTGTAATTTACTGTTTCAACTTCTTCTTTGATAGCAGGGACGGTTTTACATTCTGTTGATGAAATATCAGAAAAACTTTCTCCAATGATCTTTTATTGTTGCATATGTCAAGCTTGAACATGTGGTTCTTGCTAATTTTTCGTTTTCCTCCGATACATTTGCTGCATTCAAAACAAAAAAGACCTGGACTCCTTCTGGCAGAGTAATTCCAAATTTCCTTAATTTTTGATACAGAAATTCATATCATACCAAAAATTAATTTATATTAACCCCGGCTGCCATTTTGTAGGAATAAAACTCCTTAACTGACATATATGCCATCATATTTTTATCTTGTAAGTAAATTTCATCTAATTTGTCTATAATTATATGCAATCCATTTGCTCCACCGATATCTATTATTGCCAATAATATTTTGTAGTAGTGACATTCAGTATATGCCTCTTCATTTAGCAAAATAGGTGGGTGTTTTGCAAAAGAAGCCATCTTTCTTTTAACTGTTTTTCAACATTTGCTGAACAAGATAATTTCGCATCGCACAAGACAGCTTTTGCTACCAACGTTAGTTTACTTATCACATAAATCTAATCATAGACACACGTCAGTTTGTCCAAACCGCCATCTTTGTTTTCCCAGTCAGTAACAATGACAACAACAAAAGAAATCACCCTAAGAACTTATCACAAAGGAACAGAACTCTTATATCCTAATACAAAGGGAGATAACTCGCATCGTAAATTGAGGTGTATTTTGAGGCCAAAAACAAATCATACTCCAAAAAAGGCATTGAATTGTTAAAGAAGCATTGGAATCAGTCTGCTTCTAGGATGACACTATATTGATGAAATAAGTCGAATTTTGCCTAAAAGTTGTTGTTTTATTAGTTAGGCCGGGAACTTATTGAGTGATGTGTTGAACTTATTGAGTGATGTGTTATGTAAAACTGACTTTCACTTTGAATCTAAAATGGAAGTCTTCCATCCAATCTGTTGCTAAGGTTGCTGGAAAAATGGTTGGATCATTCTACCACTCCAGAAAGTATCTCACCCCTGACGCAATCTTCTACCTGTATAAGAATCAGATACATCCTAAGATGGGGAGGTACTGATGCCACATTTGGGGAGGTGTCGCTCAGAGCTTTCTTTCTTGCCGCGACAGAGTGTAAAACCGACTTTGCCACCTAGTGGAAGATTATTTCTTCTCTTCCTTACAGAAGAAACGTTGCTAGCCTCTCTCTACTCTATCGTTATTTTCATGGTAGGTGTTAGAATAAGCTCCAATCTCTGTTTCTTCCTTGTAAAACCTTCACAGCAAGTACCCGTCTAGCTACCACTATTGCAAATGACCTTTCTTCGTGACAAAGTATCCGGGATCCCATGGAGATCGAGTACCCTGGTGACGTGCTAGTATGCATCTTGGTGGTGATGCTACGCCGACTGAGGGCCCTGTGACAAGACGAAGTGGAGGTATAAAACTAGTATATATTTGACGTAGAAATGAACTTATTCGGATGACAGAATGAGACGCCAGCTAGTTTTGCGGAATCGTGTAAGATATTCAAAATCAATTACCACCAGAGGCGAGGAGACAGTTGCCAGCTGGAAGGTGGAGATTAGAGAATTCCATATCGCATTTTTAATTCTGAAATATCAATAACGCAATATTATTGTTTGGGTGAGTGGCGCGTTTTTTAGAACCACAAGTCTATACGGGTGTTTTGAAGATGTCACAACCAGGAAGACACAGATATTTATGTAAGCCTGTCATCGTTTGTTTACTATGACGGTGGGTTATGGGGAAATCCCATTTATTTTGAGAAAAAAGGAGTGAGACGTCCGTCCCCACCATCCTTGAGAGAGGAGGGCAGGCAGGAAGAAAGAGAGATATAAAGAATGTGGTTTTTTCACGCACGACCCAGAGTTGAACTGACACCCAGGGGAGACCAAATTGGCATGCGCCGACGAACCAAACCGGACGAAATTCTAGCCACCTCCTTCGCCCGTTAAGTTTGTGACTTAGACAACCACTTGTGTAAAGAATTCGCACACACAGAGAACTATCGAAATAACTTAGCGAAAAAAAAAAACAACCCTTGCTAAAGACATTTACGAGTACGGTGGATATTAATCCTACCATTGACCAATGTAAAATCAATTCTTTATTTTATTAATAATTACTCTTCTATACAAAAAAAAAACCGACCGAGTTGTTGAACATTGTTCTTTTCCTTTTGTTCTGCTTTGAATGATCTTTCGCCCCCAGTGATCACTCGCTGCTATAAACAGTTTCAACGTGGGAGTGTGTTTGTAGCTGGACGAGACGACCAGATCAGCGACGTCATCATCATCGTTGCCATCCCAGCCTAGAGGAACTTGGATCTATTTTTTTTTTATTGCCACGATGATCTGCACGGCTGGGTGGTTCACACTTTCTTCCTCTGTGTACTTTAATCTAAGTGGAACTTTCATGAACAGAGTTTCTTTCCAAGAACTTCCCATCTATGGAACACAATACCATGAGACTGCTTCCCTGCCGACTACAACATAGTCGTCTTAAAGGTCAATGTCAACAAATACTTGTTGATCTGTCCTCTTAAGTAATCAAATTCTGCTTTTTTCACCCAATGTTTCCAATCCTCTCATAGCATTGTTCATCATCCAATCGACAGTCTCATTAATCCTCGAGTGACCTTTTGGCCTTGATAAGTGGTTACTTATTAGTATAAATATATATATATACATATATAATACAAGTGAAACAATAAAGATAAATATTATATCTATATATTATATCCTATCGTGTTAAGTCAATGCTCGATATACTAGATAGAGCAATAATATAAGATTAATGATGAACATAAGAATTGGATAAAATACAATAGTTATTAGATCATCAATTCAAACAAGAAATATAAAAAAGAAACTCTTTTCCTTAATCCATGAATTTTCAAAAATAAGCTCTTATCATCAGGGGAAAATCAGAATAATAAATCAGTAAAATTTGTGTTACTGTTTAGCAAATATTTAAAAATATAAGAAGTTGTGAGCCAAAAGATTATCTTCAATGAAAAAGTAAAAATGTGTCCAAGGAATCAGATCGATGAAGCAGATATAAGGTGATGATTGGAATGTCATCCATAGAATCCGAACAAGTAAAAGTTCCATATGAAAGGAATTCAAAATCCAAGATAAAAGTCATTTGATAATAAAATGATTCACCAAAATAAAAAAAATACAAATAGGAGGCTATAAAATGACCACTTTCTTTTTTTCCAGAAAAATTCAATATCAATCTTAACTTATCAAAATGATAAAAATGATTAAAAGCGATGATAAGAACACGGCCATCAGAAATATAAAAGAAAGGGCAAAAGGGTTGCTTGAGTTTCTACTCCTACAACACTGACAGAAATACTTTGCTTATACCAGTAATTGTAATAAAGAAATGCTCTGCTGAGTTGGCCCCTGTCCTCTCCAAACTATACAACAAATGCTTTACTGATCTTGTTTCCCTGATAGCTGGAAAATTACCTCTGTGGTACCAGTCTTCAAGAATTCTGGAGATAGAACTGATCCTCTAAACTACCGCTCAATCAGTCTACTCCCGATCTTTGCTAAAATCTTTGAATCATTAATCAATCTAGTGATAGTCAGGCACCTAGTTAATGCTAAACTTCTTTCTGATCATCAATACGGATTTAGACAAGCACAATCTACTGCGGATATCTTAATGGTAATCTCTGAATGCATATATCATACACTGGACAAGGCAGGTGAAGCTAGGGCGGTCGCGCTTGATATATCCAAGGCCTTTGACAAGGTCTAGCATGAAGGGCTTCTCATAAAACTGCACTCATATGGTATTACTGGACAAATATTTAATATAATTAAATCCTTCCTAACAAAACGAAAGGTTGTACTCGATAACCGTTCTTCTAAGCAACATGGGATAAATGCTGGTGTACCCTAGGGATCCATTCTTGGACCTCTACTGTTCCTGATTTTCATAAATGACCTTCCTGATGCCATTGCGAATGAGATAGGAATATTTGCTGACGACACCACGCTCTACTCTCGTCATGTGGGCAAAACCGACGCGCACATATCTGAGGCAATGGCTAAATCCTTAGAAAATGACCTCCAGTCTGTAGTGGAATGGGGTAAAAAATGGATGGTAACTTTTAATGCCGCAAAGACAAAGCTACTTTCCTTCAATAACTACAAGAAACCTCTTCAACCACCGATTGTCATGGCAAATAGCACCCTGCCTGAGAGTTCATCATTCAAACTCCTCGGCCTAACTTTCACAGATAACATGAATTAGAATAAATACATTGAAGACATTGCCAGGGCTGCTGCAAAGAAGGTGGGCTCTCTCTACCGTGCCAGTAAACATCTCATACTTGACATTATCCTATATCTCTACAGAGCCACCATTTGCCCATGCATGGAGTATTGTTGCCACATCTGGACTGGTGCATCATCCGCTAGTCTCTCCCTCTTAGACAAGGTCCAAAAAAGAGTTGCTAACTTGATAGGTCCTTCACTATCCATCAAGCTCCAGCTACTGTCCCATCGCCGCAATGTTGCATCCTTGTGCCTGTTTTACAAGTACTTCAATGGATTGTGCTCCTGATGAGCTAGCTGCTCTGGTACCCCCACGACGTAAATTCACTAGACCAACCCGACAATCTGCCAAATCCCATCCATACACTGTGGAGGTCCCCAGATGCCGAAGAGCTTTCTACTCCAAAAGTTTCTTTCCTCGTGCTGCTGGACTCTGGAACTCACTCCCTGCTCCCTGCTTTCCTGACATACAGAAATTTAAATCTAATGTAAACAGACATCTCGCTGTGCAGCTCCTAATTTAGGTTGACCTCCGCCCCCCTAAACCGTCACCCTTTTTTCTCAGTAGCCCCTTACATATACAGTGGCGGCCTGCCTTGTTTGGGGTGAACTATGTTAAAAAAAAAAAATGTGAGTTGGAAAGAACGTCTCCTTTGCTTGATAACTCCAATCCAACTAATTTAGATGCGGGGGGAAAAATGTATAAGTAGTCCAACAGAAGTGCATCCGCGCAAAGTGTTTTCATTGGACAATGGATCAATCACTCCGCATAGAAATATTAGCTCACATAGAAAGAAAATAGTCCATCAAAAGATAACAGCTACAGATATGAGAGGTCAGCCAAATGAGAAAAATGAAAAAATAGTACAGATGGCTTCAAAGTGCCCCACCCCAACAGTCAAGATTTTATTTAACCCCTACCCCATCCCAATTTAACCATAACCCCACCCTAACAGTCAAGATACTTCAACATTGAAAAGAGAATGCCTGGCAATAGCATATGACTTCCAGAAGTCTAAATCTTATTTTCTATGTTGAAGGGTAACAGTGGAAACAGACCACTCACAGCTTGAACAAATCTTCAAGATCTTGCATAAATCAATGATTAGAAGACCCCCCCCCCCGACACACTGTTAAATGCTGAATCATTTTTCTTTTAAAGAATTTGCTGAATTCCGAGAAGCACTATAAATTAGAGTGAACCGATTTCTCAAATGAAAACGGAGATTTCAACCTCGAATTTGATAAAATATTATTGTGAAACAAATCAAGTAAAAAAAGGGGAAACAACTACGATTTCATGTATTTTGATGACATTTTTTGTTAGTGAAATACAAATGTTTTTTTGTTAGTGAAATACAAATGTTTTTTTTAACGTTTTGAGTTCTTTTTGCTTTCTCTATTGTTTCCTTTTCTGTCCTCTGAGAATGTTTCTCTCTTTCTTTCTTACTCCCCCTCCCTCTCTCTCTAATACTGTGCACTGAGAATCTTTCTCTTTCTCTTTCCCTCTCTCTTTCCACACACACTGATTAGTCACATTCGGCGTATATATTCCCTGCCAATTTTCTCTCTCATCTTGGAGTGTTGGATTGAATCGTTTTCTTCAATTCCTGGGTGTTTGTATTTTTCCTGCTCTTGTAGATCTTTGATGTCAGTATCTTCATCAAGTTGTATGTTTTCCGTTTGGATCTTCTTCCCAACTCTGATGGAGCATTTGGCACATTTTTCCAGACCAAACTTCATTCCAATATCTTTGGAGAAGGTATGTACAACCTGCAAGAGTCGACTTAAATCAGCGTCTGAGCTGGCATTACAGCTTGAGATCATCCATGAAGAGCAGGTGGTTGACTCTCTTGTTTGGATCTTGTTGGCAGCCTTGGCTCAGGTTGTAGGCACTCTGACATTTCTTTAGTAGCTTACTTAGCGGATTTATCGCCAGGAAAAAGAGCAAAGGAGATCAGCTATCTCCCTGGAAGATTCCTCTTCGGATGTTGACTTCAGGAACTGTTATAGTCCCATTAGTGTGGTTCAATGACATGATTGTTTGCCACATCTTTATATGGATTACCGGATCGATCTTATATAATTCAAGACAGCCACGTGTAAGATATACTATCGTATGCCTTTTGGTAATCGATCCAAGCCATGCTTAGGTTTCTCTGCCTTTTCCTATAGTTCTCAAGGATGGTCTTATGAATCAACAACTGGTCCTTGGTGCTAAAACACTTTCTCCTGTTCTTTCTCGAGATACGCTCCAGAAGAGAATTGTTCGAGGTACGCTCCAGAAGAGAATTGTTCATATATTCTATCTGCAACTAGGTCAGTGAAGAGCTTGTAGGTCGTAGTGAGACAGCAGATCGGTCTGTATTTACTAGGGTGTTGTGTCTCACTCGTTTTGGGTATGAGGGTTGTATCACCTTTTACTAGCCATGCTGGTGTGATCTCCTCACCCCTCAACAGTCTGGTGAAGCAGCTACTGTAGTGACTATGAAATGCTGTTAGTTGCTTAAACCAGAAATGGGATAAGTTGTCGATGCCAGGTTTTGTGTGATTTTGGAACCGATTCAGCTTTTTCTTTATCATTCCAGATGTTATTTCTGGCTCTGGCATTTCAGGTTTGTTTTCATTGCTTTTTTGTAATTGTAAAGACAAATAAATACTGACGCAAAGAACTAAACCATCAAGCAAACGCTTCCTCTGCATTTTTAATACACCATTTGCAAGGTACAGATTTAAATACCTACCAACTGGATTAACAATATGTGTGTTTGGGGGGGGGGGGGTAAGGTTTTGTTCTACTGATTTTAGCAGTGGGAACGCGTTTTAGCACAAAATGTGAATTGTATTTTCTTATTTTTATCAGTTTCCAATAATAAATTTGTACGGCCTACACTCGTTTTCACGTTCGTCTTTTCACTTGATTGAAAGAGCGTATATGCTTCTACACAAATTATTCCAATACAAAAAACTTGAAAAAGATTGAAAATTTGAAAAACTTGAAAGCAGTTTGGACAAGCAACGTTTCCAGTTCTTTAAAGAGAATAAAATATTTAAAACTGACCCAAATTTTATCTAAATTATTATAAATACACCAACACTTTTTAGTCCTCAGAAGTTAAAACTGAAATAAGAAAGCAAGTTTTTATCATACCTTCGTTAAAAAAAACAATATCATAAAATGTCTCACTTGGAATAATAACGTGTCATAATTAATAATTTACATTTTCAAGAGAAAAATGACAGAATATGATTCTAATTTATGAAACACCAAGTTTCTTCCATTCTACAGTTTTTAGTATAAAAGTAAAAACAAACCTTTAATGCCCAAATATTTTTTTCTTTGATTTATTATCAAAAATCGGGTATATGTTACGACGCTCAGCAGAGGCGCGAACGGGGTCCAAAAAAAGAATGAGAAAGGGTTTAAAAACATAAATTTGCAACAAGTGAAGTTGACCTGCGACGAGAATAGATATTTTTCTATTTACCTATGTAATTTGTTTTTATTTTGACGTATTATAAATGGGTTTTTATTAGATGTAAAAAAAAAAATGTATTGTTTTTTTTCCCAAAGGCTCGCACAAAATTCAAGATGGCGATTCACGTGCTTCCTTACCAAATGCCCCCCCCCCCCCCCAAAAGCGGCCATGTTTTTCCCAAGTTACGGTGACAAAACTATTGATTTCTAATAAATAGCGGTTATAACGGTCTAAAAATACAAACAAATGCCACAGGCAAGTTTCAAAATAACTTTTACAGCCTACAGTTACTTTTATTTGTTGTATATTTGTTTTTTTAGCGTTTTTACTCTGCTGAGTCTCGTAAAAGATGCCCCAAAAATCTTTTATAAATAGAATATTATCTTATATGGAAAAAAAATTATTTTACAATATTCTAAGAAAATAAATCCATTTTTATTTTAGTCCTAAATTAAGGACCAAATTAAACTTTTCGAGCAAAATTACTTTAAAAGATTTCCTTGACTTTATCGGATAGTTAGAGCATTCATTTATACGATATATTTTATTTCTTTGTCTTATGTGTTGCTTGTACGATAAAATATATATGGGGCAGATGCTGTCTAAGCATCCACAAACCGAAAATCTCTCTCTCGATGACAAGTTAGAATCGTATCGCTACTATTTTATCCGTTCGTTAACATAAAGGGTGAGGATTTAGAGGAGCAGTGTTAAATGAAGAGAAATGAGCGGGAGGGAAATAGAGTGCGTATGAACTAAGAGTGAGGGGTAAAATAAAAGTGAAAACGGAGGAGAGACGAATGGGTCACGTGGGTTAATTCATTGTGGATTGCGACTAATTAGATGAGTTACAAAAAAAAAAATATTTTTCTCAAACATAACCTACTTGCAGACTTCATGAATATTGTGACATGTATTTTGTGATTAAAATAAGAAAAAAAGCCTTAGGGAAACACACGTTGATTAACTCAGCTTTAGAATAATACTAGATAATTAGTTTTCTTAATTTGATTAGATCCAGCATCCCAAGGGCTCTTTATGCAAATTCGATGCAATTCTAACCAATAGTTTCGAACACATAAGTGTTAAGTGTAACAGTCATAAAGTGTAATAGCCACCTGTTATGAAGAGTGCTTCATACCAAATTCGATGAAATTTTGCCCAACAGTTTTTTTAACACATAAGTGTTTATCAATAGTAGTAGTAGTATAATTCCCAGGATGCTTCATGCCAATTCGGGGGTAATTCTTACCAATAGTTTTGGAGCCTGAGTGTTTTTCGTCTTCTTAAGTAATTATTTCCAATCCTCTTATAGTATTGTTCATCGTCCAATTGACAATCTTATTAAGCCTTGTCCTCGAGTGGCCTTTGAGCCTCGATAAGTGGTGACTCATGAGTATTAAAAAAAGTAGTAGCATTTACAATTTACCCTCCACCCCCCAACACGCAGTATCTCAAGGATGCTTTATGCCAACTTTGTTGCTATTCTTTTGGGTCGTTTTAGAACCTATAAGTGACCAATAGACAGAAAAGAAATACTCAGTTCTAGTTGAAAATTTTGAGAGCCGAATGCAATACATGTTTCAAAATGCTAGTTTGGCATATTGTCAGGTCGTAAAACATTCTATTATCTACAGAAGACCGGAAGTAGACAGGTACTAGCAATTAAATGAAACTTTATAAATGGAACCCTTATCTGTTGGAGGGATGTCCTTCTAATGTCTCACATATCGGTCTATTTGAAAAGATTTACGCACGACAAATTGAAACAAACACAAGAATATTTAGAGTTGCAGAAAACTGACAGTCAACAGATTTTTCTTTTTTAAGTGCAAGAATGGGAAGAGAAACAGAGGAGAAAAAAACCCCAAATTATCCAGCGCAAGAAATCGTTGAATGGTATTGGTTCGCAAATCACTACACGATAACACATAACTGCTGTATCCGAAACAATTGTTTAAAAAAGAGAACACGTTAAAAAAGCACTAATTCTCCAAAATGCAGATGAATTCAAGTACATCCAAAGGACCCCTAATTCTGTTATATTAATCAATGGGGTGGGGTGGGGGTGGGGGTGAAAGCAAGTTTCCCAGGAGCACATATGTGAAGTGTTTGAAAGAGTAGATGTCGAGGGTTTCTGCAACTGATGATAAACATCCAGCCAAGATAGCCAACGTAAATCCCATAGTTGAAAACAAGTGCAACACTTTTCTGCCACCGATGAGAGAACACCAGATTCAGTTAAATTGGCAAATCCCCAACCGTGAAAGAAATGGGAAGAAAAACAAGAATAGAAATAAAAGGCAAAAGTAAAGATTATATATATATATATATATATATATATAAAAGGAAATTGTAGTTTGCTTGAAGCATTGCTGGTAAATATAAATGTAAGTTTGAAATCCGAGGCAGGAGCAATGTGATATAGGTACCGGAAGGTGGAACAGATGAACAAAAATAAATGAGAAGAGAAAATGGAATCTCAAATCAATTTATTAATATTTCACGGTTTAAATACCAGAACAGTAAATATAAAAAAAGTTTACTGTCAAGCAATTTAAAAGGTCCGGAAAAGGTAAACTTAAATTTTTGAGAGTGGAACCTCTCATTATCAAAAGCTAAAAAATATGACGAACTGTTAGTTGTGTCCATTTCGCCTTTTCGCCCACTTGGTCATATTATTGAACTTACATTTATATATATATATATATAGATAGAGAGAGATGGAAGGTGAATTGGGGAAAGAGAGAAAAGCAAAATTAAATAAGGAAAGAAAAGACAGAGAGAGGAAAGAGAGAGAGAGAGAGAGTAAAATAATGAGTGAAGGGGGAGAAAAAGAGATGTGAGGTACTGTAATTTCCCTTCAGCTGTTTTTAAAGCAAGAGAAGGCAGGCAGTTTTAGAAATTTTCCTATAAGACTTTTATTTTGTTATCAATGGTCAAAACAAATATTGCAAATTCTATTTCCAGTTTGGAGATCCAGGTTTGGACGATAGGGTAGGAGAGATGGTGGATTTTGGGCCGGGAAAGAATGGAGAAAAAAAAAATCCACTAACTGCTTAAAAAATTCTCAACATTTTTCTGTCTTGTCACACCTGTGTAAGAGATTGTCTCGGCTGATTTTTTCTATCAATTTGTCTTGAAGTAAAACTCTATAAATTAATGTATTTTATCACAGCTAAAACATCAGGCATTCCAACTGATTCAAACCAAAGTAATATTTAGCAAGACTAACTTAGTAATTTCTATAGAACAATAGATATCTTGCTGCCTACAAGAACTTCAGAGTCCCTATTTTGGTAAGAATAGTAGGATATACTGGACGGTGAAGGCATAATAAGGCAATTAGTCCGATATTTTTTTAAAAAACTTCTTTTCTATTGCAGGAAGATGTGACACAAGGTTGGAAGGTGGTGGAAACACTCCCAGACATTACCTCCTAACTCATGATGATGGTGGAAAAAACAGTGCTCCCGAAGCTATGAACAGACTTGTTGGCATTCCCAGGTATGGGCACCTCAGGCGATCGGTAATAAAATAACCCCTCCTCATGAGTTAGGAGGTAATGTCTGGGAGTGTGCCGGACCATACCTCATCCTGACAGAAGAGAGACTAGGCTTGTGTGATTGCGTGCCGAGGCAATTCTCGGCAAGTATGATCCTGTGATGAGCAACTAACTTCTGCTTTAAGTCTAACGTTTGCCAAAGATGTTGACATCACGTGACAGATTTTGTGTAAAGTTTTCAAAAATTGATTCACAGAAGATTGAGAAATCTTTACTTTTATTACCAAGTTTCTATCGCTGATCAAAGTGTAGTAATTGTTTTATTATTAGCAGTAGTGAAGAAACCTGCAGTTGCCCAGGAGCAATAACTTATAAAATTGAAAATTTGGATTATATACTTTTTTTACTCTCTTGTTTTCTGTTTCAAGGTCTTATTGTAGCGTAGTGACACAAAATAGACATGCATGTGGCCTCACTTGTTCCTTCTTTAGGGGCTTCCAAATATGAAAGTCTGTAATGTACTTCAAATGGTTGTCACATAGTCTTCATGGAGAGGATTCACTTGCAACTCAAGATGCAACATATAAAAAAAAAACTGCAAATCTAGACTTACTTGGTATCTTTCGGTAGTTGGTTGTTTTTTTTCAAGCAGTAGTTTTCTCCAGCAGTTTAAAACAAAATGAAGATTTGAACAACAAGAATTTTATATTAATATCTTTTATTGATGTGACTAATTTCTCTATGTACCAGAGCCCCACTAGGGGGAGCAAAACACAGCACGTCCTCGCTATCAAATTTTCTAAGTCGTTTTCTAATTCATTAACCGTACTTACCAAAATCTGTTTTTGTTTTTACACATTCCTTTCTAAACAAGCAAAATGCTTATTTTATTAATTCCACATCCACTCTACTAATCACAAACTGTTAAAACAACAGTCTTTAGATGCAACACAAATCTGCATTCCAATCGCTAACCTATATTTTTATAACCCAATTTCATAACAAAGACAGCTATCATCATCTTCGCCATTACTAGTTATCACATTAGTATAATTATTATTACTTTCTCATTCTACATCACAGGTTATTATTGTTACATTATGAAATTATTTTTAATTTGTTAACTTGCTTTCAAAGATGTGTTTTAAGAGAACAGATTCAACAGTACATACTGATAGGTTCTACAATCGCTCTTTTACCAATATTGAGCACTCTCCTCTCATAAATATAATAACTAATACAACTATATTAATATACTACTCGTCGCTACCCTGCATTGCCCAGAATTTGCTTTCATTTAATTTTGTAATATAAAAAGTATATTTTCGTATCCGATATAAGTAAATAAAGTTTAATTTTGTGTGGTCACCTTTCGACTGTTGTCGTAGCTCCTTACCGGATTTTACCAAACCAAAAACAGTATTAAATAATCAAAGTGGCTGAAATAGGATGTAACTTAAGAAAACAAACTAAAAAATATCAATAAAAAATGTTTATATTTATTTGATATTAAAACTTTGCAAGTTACTAAATATTTTGTTAAAAGAAATAATTATTTTCCTGTTATGTTTTCGGTTGATAATTCCATCTTTTTTATATTGGAAAATTAAAACGGCTCTTTTTTGGCATCTAATATAAATAAAAAAAGTCAGACCTAAATAGCATTTCATCTGACAAATCGATATTTGATTCTAACTCACTAATGAAATACAGAAATTTTCAGTTTGTGTTCTTTTAGATATAAAAAAAATTCCAATCGATTTCATATTCTATCCAACCTGATAATTATTTCAGTAATAGAAACTTATAGAGATTCACTGTTCATTTTTATTGGATAATCAATAGTAAAATCACTCCTGTTGTTAAAATTGCTAGATTTTGAATGCGCCGGTGTGACTCATCATAAAACTCTTTCGACTTCAAAATAGATTACAAAAACATAAATATTACCTAAAATACAAACGAGGTAAAAGAGGATTTTGCCTGTCATTCAATGTTTATGTTTTTTTTCTTCTTTCGGACGAATGACACAAAAAGATATAAAACACTTTGAGACGAAACTTACGAAACAAAACCATACACAGCCTGTTTATCTAAAAAGAATCTTAATTTGCACTAATGACAAAATACATAATTACACGTTAACAAGTTTTTTATTATAATTATTTATAACTAATTTTTCTCACATTTATTTATCCAATATTTCAATAATTAATATTCAGTGCTGAGCTTCCGGATCCTACATAACTTCTGGTTTCGCACGATACGCCCATCATATGTATTTTTACTTGGTACTTACTTGTTGTTCGCACTTACCGTTAACAAGTTACTTTCTTATAGTTATTTAGAAATACTTTTTTCAATATTTTTATTCAGATATTTTCATAATTATTCATTGCAGAGTTTGCATGTTGATGCTTCACAAGTTGCAGAGCGCACGTACGCATGATATGCAGAGCGCACGCATGATATGCAGAGCGTACGTATATGCAGAGCGTACACATGATATGCAGAGCGTACGTATATGCAGAGCGTACACATGATATGCAGAGCGTACGTATGATATGCAGAGCGTACGCATGATATGCAGAGCATACGTATGATATGCAGAGCGTACGTATATGCAGAGCGTACACATGATATGCAGAGCATACGTATGATATGCAGAGCATACGTATGATATGCAGAGCGTACACATGATATGCAGAGCATACGTATGATATGCAGAGCGTACACATGATATGCAGAGCGTACGCATGATATGCAGAGCGTACGCATGATATGCAGAGCATACGTATGATATGCAGAGCATACGTATGATATGCAGAGCGTACACATGATATGCAGAGCGTATGCATGATATGTTGCTAGAACTAACTGAAAAATAAAAAACTTGGACCAATAAAACCAAGAATTTTTTCTAAATATCTGCACAGACTATCTTTTCATAAAAAAACGAAACTTTTTTCATATTAAAGTCAATGACTTATAAATAATAAAAAAAAAAAAGGGAGGACATTCTGTAGGTTATTGTACATTATTTTTAAATTTTAGTAATCAACGCCAATGCAACCACACATAACTAAACTCCCGGGCAACACGGGATAGGCGCAGATAGTATATATATTTTGTGTTCATCATTCGGTAGTTATCGAATGACTATTGGCCGAGCAAAAAACAGTGTAAAATAATGTACACCCTTTTCCCCATCTCCCGCTATTGTTGCAGACAATGTCGTCATAGATAGTAGTATTAGTATCAAACTGCGTTTACGCTTGAAAAATGGAACGTTGGCTCTCTTCTTATTCTCCCTGTCAGTGTTGATCTGCAGATGTCTTAACGGTTGACCGGTTATGAAAATTTAAAAAAGATGACATTTAACAACATTATCTTACATTGTGTGTGCGTGTGTGAGTGCTTTAGTAATAAAAACAAAATTTCATAGAAAAATGTAAAAAAAAAAAGAAAAAAAAGAATCATTATAGAAATGAAGTCTTTATGAATATCTGTTATTTCAGTAAAAGGAAAACTTGAATACCAAATTAAAATAATAACAATAACAACAATTGTCTTGAAAATCCTTGTTTTGTTTTCTTACCCTTTTGTTAAGTAAAACTGAAAGAAGGCTGTTATCATCATGCAATCTTAAAAAAGTGTCTCTACAAAAAAACATGGAGGATTTAAAAGAAGCTATGGTGGAATTCATGAAAATTTAACAGAACCCCCCCCCCCCCAAAAAAAAAAACAAATAGTGGAAGGAACGTTCTGAAAAACAAAACTAATGGTTTCAATTGTTAGTGTTGAAAAAACAAAAATAGCAATGCAAATTCTTTTCCTTGGGATTTGGTGATAAATTCATTTGAATTTAAGTACAGTGAGGAGGAGGAGGAAACTTTTGTGGCTTTTTTTCGATGTTTTTTCAAAAAGATTGTGCTACAGGGTCGGACAAAAAGAAAGTAGTCTGTTGCTCACAAAATTGAGTCAAAGTTAACACGAAAAGTATGTGGACTACATATTTCCCTAGGATTTCTCGGAAGTATCTTTCGACGAGGCTATCTTAATTCTGAAAAGATCTTTTGGGAAAAAGTCTCTATTCAATTTAAGATGGCAAAAAAAGTTGGGAGTTTTACTTGGCTATTGCTGCGAGTATCTATAGAGAGTGTGAAAAGTTTTGACTGATATGTTGACGTGTTTGACTGATATGTTGACGTGTTTTATATATTTTGACGTGTTTGATATGTTGACGTGTTTGATTTTTGTACAAGAACAGCTCCAGACAATGGCAAAATTTTGTCCAAAACTCAGATGAACAATAAAAACATTAAGTTCAAATTGGATATTCGTTCAAATCTGACATCCAATAAATTAACAAATTTGGAAAAAAATTGGCAGATCTCATTGATGACGCAAAAGAATTGCTCATGACAGTACAGGAAACAAATTAAATTTTGAAGGTGAATTTTATACAAATGTGACATTTGTTTGTCAAACTATAACAATAAAAGAATTTGTTATGACACAGGCCGAGAACCTGTTCAGACCGAACTCAGTTTGTTGACCTTTTGAACAAGTCAATTCATTTGTTCGGTTAAAGTGTCAAAAAATAAATAAATAAATAAATAAAAAAAATAAAATTCACCTTCAAAATTTTATTTTTTTCCTGTACTATTATGAGAAAAAAAAAAAAATTTCCTGCAATATTTCGCCGAGCGTCTTGGCAGGTGAGTAAAAGCTAAAGCGACATTCAAACTTTAAGAGAACGTGGCGCTTATTTTTAGGCTGAACAAACAAACAAAAAAAACTCTTGCTGATGAAGCCTCCATTAGTAAAGAATTAGACCGTTTAGAAGAAATAGCCGTGTTGAACAAAACGGATTACAGTGAGTGGGCAAGCTCCATTGTTTACATGAAAAATGATAAAATTAAGATCTACACAAATTTTTATACACGATTGAACGATTGTTTGGAAACCAAATCCTAAATCGTGAAACTTTTTCCCTCAAAACTTGATTTATCTGAGGCACATCTCCAGATTCCTAGGGATGAAAAATGTGTGCAGTATTCAACCATAAATAAACATAAGGGTTTATATAAATTCTACAGACTGCCATTTGGGATAAAGGTTGCACCAGGCATTTCCCAACAAATTATTGGTTACAATTTTCAGTGACATTAACATTGCAATGGTCTAGATCCACCGATATCAAGTACAATAAAGACCACGACTCCCCAATGCATTACGACGACAAGCGTTCTTGTGGCCAGCAAATTGCTACGGTAATTTTTTTCTAAATATTCATGTGTTAAAAGTTCCTCTAAAGAAATTATTAAAAAAGATTCTAAATAAAACTGAAGTTCTTTTGTGGAAATTAAGAAAATATTAACGCCAAATACAAGTCTGGTACATTATGATCCCAATAAGGATATTGTTTTCGCAAGTGATTTGGGTTTAGTGGATGTAATTTTAACCGAAGAAAGCAACTGTCAAATAAAAGTGGTTGCACATATGTTGAGGTCAGCCAAACCGAAAAAGATTTTGCAACAAAAAACTTCCATAGATTCATTCATGGGAGAAGTCTTTTAAAAAATTTTTTTTTTATTTTGCTTCAAATTCCTGCACATATTGTAGATCAAGTTAAGAGATGGGGAACAATTATTAAATTATAATTTTAAGATGGATTTCTGTCAAGAATGTTGGGGCACATCGATTGCTTATGCAGGCTAATCCCCAACCCCAACCCTAATCCCCAAATTACGTGAAGCATTGGAAGAAGCTGTGATAGCACCCCCTGAGAATAGAAATGGAAATAAAGTGTCGCAACACGAGATGAGAATCACGCGTGATGCACGACAAGATGAGGAACAAAGTACAAATGTTTCAGAGAGAAAAATAAATAACTTATGGACCAAGTTTTCATTGGTGAAATTTATCCTTGGCCAAAGATGTCCAATAAAGGAATCCTGGATAAGATTGTATCGGATAATGGCATACAATCGATGACAAACGAGTTAAAATACTTTTGTAATTTTTTTCTATTGTACACATCACTAGCACTCCATATCCTTTGTGATCTAATTGCCTGGAAGAAAGATTTGTCAACATTTTCAAGCAAGTATTAAAAAGGTCAGACGGAAACAAATCCGTTTATGATATTCTATTGTAGAGTATTGATTTACTCCTCTCCAGGAGTTAGGCACAAGGCCAGTTTTTATCTTACTCCCACAAGTAAGATGTGACCCAAGGTCGGGTTGGGAAAGTGGGGTTTAAAAATTGCCTGGGCAGCCCCATCGGCATTCCGCGGTAGGGGCGCCTCAGACAGTAAGCAATAAACTTACTCCTCCCCAAAGAGGGGAGGCGAAGCCTGGGAGGGTGAACCTCCTAGAACTGCACAGGACAGACCCATAGACCAGCGTAAATCAAGCCCCGAAGGCCAAGACAATACCAGTCTATGGGGTGCAGTATCCATCGGAACAGATACTACACTTTGATCTTAGCCAAAAGGCCAAAGAGTAGCTGAACACCCCTACAAGATGAGCTGGTCTAAGAGCATTTAAACAGTTTTCAACTCATTGTTTGAACCGAATGATTAACCGTTTATTACCATATTTGGTGTCCTCAATTGTGCACCACATTTATTCCTTGGGGATAAACCACTTATTTGCGATGTGTGCCAAACTTTTAATGACTCAACAACAACATTTACCAGATTCTAAAATTTTTAACGAATTTCAATCATTTTTACATCCTTATGAGCGTTCATCTTAAAAGCCGATAAATTCAATCATGTAAACTCTATATTCACTACAGGAATTTGTTTCTGATTGTTTTAAAGAATTTACGGCTATCATCGACTTGCACTTATTGAACCTCTCCTAATAAACTTTGAACGTTTCAAAGAAAGCAGATACCTGCCATCTATGTTACTAAAAGCGTTGTGCACATTCATCAGACGCCATTGCTTCAACAAAACCAATTCCAATCAGTTTTAGAAGGGGAAAAATGTGAGTGGGAGGGGAAGGGGACAGGCAAGTTGTATTTGATGAAATAGCTAATAGGTTGTATTGGCATATCAGCAGTTTATTTATTAGTAGGGTTTTCGGAACCTATAAACAGCTTCTGTGCTTCATCGGAATGCTGAGAGAAAATTCACCATTTTAGACTTTCGAGCGAGAGAGATGTAATAGAGTGGAATTTTTCAGTTAGAAGTTGAGTAAGAGCTACGTGTCCCGGCAGTGATGTCACGAGCACAGGAAGCTGCTAAGTTGACGTGGCGAATGGGTAGAGAAGATCTTTCTCTTTCGACTAAACTGGCAGAGAGAGAGAGAGAGAGAGAGAAAGGAAAAGAAAGAGAAAGGAAGAGAAAGAGAGCAGAAAGAGAGGAAAAGAAAGAGAAAGAGAGAGGAAGAGAAAGAGAGGAAAAGAAAGAGAAAGAGAGGAAAAGAAATAAAAGGAGAGAGAGAGAGAGAGAATGCATTCTTTAATGCCTGAATTGATTGATTATAAAACATGTTTTCGGGGTCAAAGTAGAAAAAATAAAAAAATCCTGTAAAAGAAAAAACCAAAAAAAAAAACCCCCAAAACCCTGTAAAAAAAAAATAATAAAATAAAACAACAAATAAACAGAAAAGTTAATGCAGATGTTTGGTTGAATCAACAACAATAAAATAATGTGAAAAACCAATAAGACGCACACTGAAAAGGAAAACTGAGAAGCAAAACATTATGAAGGAAAGAAAAACAGAAGAAATGATTTGGTTTGTCTTTATTTATCATCATCATCATCATCATCAGTGTTTTCAAGTCCAAAGTTTTGATGGTCAAAGGATGATAGTCTTGCTTGTTGTATATTGAACTAAAAAGAGTATCAGTTACAAAAGGGCAGGGAGGAGGGGAGGATTTACTGTTGAGAGCAAATCTGGTCAAAGAGAAGTTTGGCTGCATTGGAAGAAAGAGAGAGAGAGAGAGAGAGAGGGGTCAAAAGTCACAACATGAGGTCATCTTGATCACAAGTGGGTCGAGAGAGAGAGAGAGAGAGAATCGAATCACAATGTGTGATAGCCAAGTTCTGCTGACAGGATGGATGATCAATGTAAAAAGGTGAGTGTTGGATGTCTATAGGATACACCTAGGTAGGCAGATGATAGGAGAGACTCATTTGCAACAGGGTTGGCGACGAGGGGTGGGGAATGATTCTGCGAAGACAGAAGTTTTTTTGTTTGTTTGTATAAAAAGAAAAAGAAACTTTTTTTTTTTAAAAAAAGCTCTCTTGGGCTATACCCCCTGTACACTCGTACCCCATACTCTTTGACAATTCACAAACTCCTGGACGTTTATTTTCAACAGTAACACATTAAGTAGCTTCCTGCTCTTTCTCTCCAAACACTTATGCACATACATACATACATACACACACACACATACATACATACATAGAGAATATTTCGTATTGAAACTTGTATTCACACCTACACATGTACATATATTCAAAGAAATCTTAATTGCTGTTGGATTTAATTCCCATATTTAAAAGTTTATATATCCAGGCTTGAAACACTTGCTCATCTCGCCACACTGAAGAGATGTGATACAGTGAAACAGTCTGTCTGTGGATGACTATATATGCCCTCCTTCCTCTTGTAGGTTGAGCACTATGATAAATTAAATCACCAGCTATCATTAGCGATAATGCAAAGCTCTTTATAAAAAACGAATAGAGTACTCTTCAGCAGCTGATATTGTGTTTATATAAACAGTAAAATTTCACTTCTTCATGGCTTGTGCCTGATCATATAGTGGTTTAGAATCTCCAACTGCCAAAAAAACCCCGTCAAGTTTTGATCTCAACTTGAAGCACTTGCTTGCATAACCACATTGAAGGTATTGATATATATATATATATCATTGAAGATATATATATATATATATATATATATATATATATATATATATATATATATATATATATATATATATATATATATATATATATACAGTTTTGGAAGTTTTTCAACCATTAAAACTATATGGAGAAAAAAAAAAGAAAAACAAAAACAAAAGACACTTTTAGTCCCATGCCATATATATATAATATATATATTGATATAAGTATATATATTGATAAATTACCAGAAATAAAAAAATCTTGTCATAGATGTTGACATGTATGTTTTAATTTATCATTTTCATTTCACTCTATCTTAGGAATATTGAGTGCTTTTTATAAAAAAGCAGAAAACCTTGAAATATATGTGTGTTTATATATTTTTTCACTAACAAATGATAATATTATATACGCTGACATCCTCACCCGACCCAACATCTAAGTCAGTTATTTTATTCAATAACGTTCATATAATGCTACACCCACTGCCATAATGAGGTGGTGGTGATGGAAGGGATGTAAGTAACAAAAATAAAACCTGCCGAGGGAAAGAGAGTAAAAACGATGCCAAACATATACATGAAACGAATGATGACAACAAAAAGGGTTCTAACGCAGGATCACCTGGATTCATTCACTGCCAAAAGAAACGCTTAAGGCCGTCCATCGATTCTGATAAGAATCTGTCCTTCCCTTCACTAAACCCCACGTCATCAACTAATGAGACATCAATTAAAGTATCTTTCTTGTTTCGGTGTCGGAACCACATCTGACTTCCTCTGTCGATCAGCATGTAAAGAGAAACGTATCATTACTGTGGAGCATTTTGCGGACTTCAGCTTCATGTTCTAATCAACCAATCAATCAATCAATCAACCAATCTCTCTCTCTCTCTATTCTGACAATTAGCTTTTCACTACTTTGGGCTTAGTTTACCATTTCCCTAGAATGTAAGAAAATTAAAAAAAAAAAAATTAAAAAAAAAAAAATCGGGTTCCAAAATTTTTATCAGTTTCCTGTTTCTTTTGCCAAATAAAATCTTAGCCAAACAGATGTCCATATATCAAACGTAGGAGATTACCAGAAGTCATACAGAAACAAAAGACCAATATTGTTTTGCCGCCATCTGTTTGTGGCAATTATTCTGGACAAAAGAGCATCTTTTATTATTCCATAAAGAATTAATGTGATTCAGTAGAATGTAAGAAAGATTGCAACAGCAACTTCCCAAAAGAAAAGAGGATGGTTGATGCAGCAAGTAGGGATCGGATGAGTTGCAAATAGTACTTAACACCAACACACCCGGGGGGGGGCAAGAGGGTTGGGGTAGCAGTAAAGTCAGATGATTTGTAATGAAACGGGGTTGACTTTCTGTCAGACGTGGTGTATGCTTGAGCAAAGACCTCAAAAGATGCGACGGTGCATGTTGAGTACGGATCCCGTCAAGTTACTAATTAGAATTCACAACTGCGTGAACGCTTCTGATTTCGCGTTGGCCACAGCTTCCTGGGCAATGGTTCAATGAGAAAAGAAAATCAATAAACGTCGAGGATGAAGAGGATAGTGAGAGGATGGTATGGCGATGATAAGTGAACCAAGGGTAGGGAATCAAACAGCAGAGACAGCAACTGAATCGGCGGTGGTTTTCAAAGGTTGCCAGGAAAACCGTGCATACATTAGTTAGACTCTGATTGGTTATATGGGAGTCGGGGGGGGGGGGTGGAATTGGAGGGGGGGTGATGAATTAGAATTATTTCTAATTATAAACATTATAAAGGAGAAAGACAATCTTCGTGGCAGGTTGAGTTGGTTCAACACCTTTTTTGTTTCTTCTTTTGGTTCTTGGATAAAAACAAAACAAAAAAAAAAAAAGAAAAACAAAAAGAAAAACAGAAAACAAAATGAATAACGGGGAAAGAAAAAAAAATGTGTACCAGCAAAAACTCAGTGACTGTTTTCAAACAAGTTACAACAATACAACTAAATTATGAAGCCGAGAAAAAGTATGGAGGCCTATATGAACCTTGTGGCTGTAAGAGAAAATGAAGAAGCTGTGATAGAGAGACCTAATGGTTCACTGTAAATCCACCCATTTTTTTTTGTTTGTTTTTATTTAGTTCTTCTGCCCTTCTCTCCTTGTCCTTGTCGTCGTCATCGTCATCATCAGTGGCCGCCACGAACAGAGACAAGAACCAAGTAAATGAAATATAAATAAAAAGGTTTCTTCCACAGAGCGAGAATGACTCCGCCATAGATTTGAAGGTTTATTTAACCAATATATAAAAAGAGCATTTAGAAAATATTTCTTCTTTTGCATGAGGGGAAAAAAAAAAATTTTTAAAGATAGAAAAAAAAAAAAAAAAAAAAAAAAAAAATGAAAACAATCTTAATTTCTTTTTTTTTTTTAAATAAATAAAATGATTGAAAAAGAAGAGAGAAGAGTAGAAAGAAGTTTTGGTCAAATTAAAAACTTGCACTTAGTGCAAATAAATATCATCCTCAGGAATAACTAAGGACTTTATATAAATCCAGAGCTTATAAATCAATATACATTTTGTTAGGTGTGTACTCTTTTTTTTTTGTTTGTTTGAGGGAGACAAAGTGTGTGTGAGAGAGAGAGAGAGAGTAGGGGTGGGTGTGGGTTATGGAAGAAAACACTTAATTTTTAGAGAGAAGAGATGATGAAAACAAGTTCTTGGGAAAACAAAAACACCAAGAATTTTAAAGATGAAAAAGGACAGAAAATTAAATACAAAATTAAGACATGTACAAAAGAATATATACTTTCATTAGATTTGTATTAGCATGCGTGTATGCATGCATACGGATACGCACACACACACGCCCATGCACACACACGCACACACAGAAATGTGTATGCATTTTTGTAAAAAATACAGAGAGGGTGGGTACGTATGCTGGCTACAATCATCGGATTTAGAGAGAGAAAGACCTGCTGATGTTCGGACTGAAAATCAACCCTTTTTGAAATGATGACGCGCGTGTGTGTGTGTGTGTGTGTCTGGGTAGGTCATGTGCTAAATGTCAAAAGGTCAAAAGGTCAGCAACTTGAAGACATGAGGATGAAAAGTGAGAAGAAGAGGAAGGAGAGGAACAGCTTCGGAAGTCTGAACATTTTCTTCTTCTTTTCTGTCTAATTTGTCAGAACGTCTTTTTTATTTTTTTGCGTTTTTTTTCTCTTTCTTTCTTCTCTTGAAAATCTTTTATTTACATTTGTATTTTGAATCTTTGCCTTCTTTTACTTCTCAGCATCGTTGGAAACACGCACACATCCATACATATGTATACACACACGCACACACATAAAGAACAGTATTCATCTATCTACCCATCACTACAAGTTGTAAATAATAAAGGTGATAGGTAAGATAGACTGATAGGTAGGTAGGTAGGTAAACAGCCTCAGTCAGTCTATACAGATTACCTCTTCTAGAATTTGAATATCATCGTCATCTAAGTCACTCGGGTTCGGACTTTGTCCAACCTTTTGTGCTCTGATCTTGCTGCTGCTGCTGTTATACGCATTGTGCCAACTCTTAGTCCTCTGTGGATTGCTGTAATACTTGTTATGTGACAACGAGGATCCAGCATGGTTATTCTCCATCAGGTCCTCATTGAATAGTTTGCTCCCCCGTGCAGCTTCGACACGACTAATCACTTTCAACGGGTTGGAGTTACATATATCTGGGCCGCCTCCCGACATAAGGTATTGCTTCAACACTGGCTTCTCCCGGTGACTCACAGATTTAATGATGGGAGCATACACATGTTTTGGACTGATCTGCTGCTCCCCGGGACTAGACAGACAACGGCTGCCATCTGCAAATTCAGAAGAGGCCAAGCTGCTGCTGCTGCCGCCGTGATGATTGTTGTTCAAATTGTTGTTGTTGCTGCCACCAAGGTTGTTGTTGTTGTGGTGGTGGTGGTGATGGTATTTGTTGTAATTCACAATCACACGCAAAGGCGTGTCATCGATGGTCTTGCCGCAATTTAAGCTATTGGCAGCAGCAATTGAAATATTTTGGTCACCGAGGCGGAGATTTGGATTAAATGTGTGAAATGGTTGGGGTTGGTGCGCCGGTTTTGGCTGCAAACAAGGTAGGAATCTGAAACACTCAGTTGGAGGGCACTCACATGGCCCACGTTTACAAATTGTACATCGCGTCACATATACGTCCTCGTCTTCTGAATCCGAAGAAATAGTGTGAATGGACACGTTGTCATCACACAGTCTATTGTGAACATTCGATGATTCCCCGGAAGCAGGGCGCTGTGGCTTATTTACAAGCTTTAAAGGTTGCTCCTGGCTGGGTAAGACGCCGTGAGCAGTTAATCCATGATTACTGTGCATTCCTAAACCGGGAATAGCCTGATCCGGTGGAGGACCGAGGACAGGGATCACAACAAGGGGCGGGGGCGAGATGGTGCTTCGGGTCTCCATGTGCCTCACTAAGAACTGGGGGGTCAGGGCATGATTGGTCAGGTTTCTGTATGCCTGGTGTGGCAGTGACGGAGGTGGGGACAACGGGGAAGATAAAAGTTCAGGGTTTAATGAACTGTAAGGGTTGATAAAGTGTGGAGGCACCTGATCTGGTTTAGGAGCGGCCCGGTTATTTAAAAATCTTGGATGCTCTGTCGCATGCCTCATGTTGAACGCATGCGAATCATTCAGCGGGTGTTTCACAGAAGGAATGAACTGACGGCTATCAGCAAGTGGTTTAGCTTTCGAGGTAGAGTTGTTAGAGTAAACACTCTTGTAGATGGTCATTGGATGTGGCGGCTTCCGCACTTTTTTATGTACAGGACTCCCCATTTTGTAATAATGATACCCTAATCGTCTCATAGGCCCAGCTGGCCTATTTGTGGGGAAAGATTTGGAGGGGAATTTCTGCGGAGACCAAGGGTGCAAACTACTAATATTTTGGGAGTCCTTCAAGTATTCACGTTTTGATGTCCATAGAAGAATTTGATCATGAGTTAAAGGTTGGATATTAACCCGAGCATCACGTTTTGGAGTTGTCCATTTTTTAATTTCCTCTCGACTTAAGCGTCGGAGGCGAACGCTGCATGATTTAAGTGTGCGTTTCAGCATGCGGCTTTGCTTATTAAGTCCTGTCTGCACACGTTTCATAAACTCCTTTTGTTGGGCTTTTGTGAATTTGTATTCGTGACTGAATTTTGTGTTGGTCTTTTTAGAGTTTCTGAATGTGATGGGGTACATAATTGGCCTGGTACGCAATCTCTCTAAAGCATCGTTTTTCTCTGGTGTCTTGCAGTACTGTTCAATGTCCGGCAACGCCTGCAATGTGGTCTCTGCCTTGACATGTCTTTGGATCCGTAAACCAAGCAAAGACGAAATATCAATGCAGAGCAGAGAGTTTGTTTTCGAACTCTTCTTAAACGCCTCAATGTCCTCGACATTGTTGCTCGTAGCACTGTCACCGCTGTCCACATCATTCTCTGTACTGGTCGGGTAGCAGAGACGCTTACGATGGACTCCTGGCTCTCCCTCCCGACTTAACTGAGAAATGAGTGACTTTGGGGTCCGTGGTGAGGTTTGCTGAACCGAATCATGGGGTTCAACATCAATTATTTGACAATCAACATCCGTGTTTCGTCTCGACTTGAGCTTTTCAGACTTTAATTTCTCAGCTTTGTGTATTTGGACCAAGCGAAAATATTTCAAGAAACTATCTTTACCGATTCTGTGTCGATCATCATCAGTCTGGTGACGGGTAAGTGGACGTGAACGACCTCCTCCTCCGTGGATTGGCAGTATCTTGTTGGGGGATCGGAAGGGATGAGGTGGTGGTAGAGCAGGGGGAGGCGTTTGCATACCAGGTTGATTATCTGGACGGTGACTGCAGGCATTTTGGTGAATGCGCATTGCATCTTTATTGGTGAACTGCCTTTCGCAATGGTAACAGATATAAATCTCCATAAAACTGGCACAGCCTGAAAAGGAGAAAAAGGAACAAAGTCAAAATAGAACAGAATCTTAGAAAAAAAAAAAAAAAAAAAAAAAATTAGAAAAAAAATTAGAAAAAAAAAAAATCAAAAGTTTTCTACATCGGAAAAATTTGGTTTGGTCTGTTAGATTCGTTTTTTTCCTTTAAACTTTTGTTCGCCTCCAAACAAGGCATATTATTGCCACTGAAGTATAAGGGGCTACTGGGATAAGGGCCAGATTTAAAGGGGGAGCAACATGGATGAGGAGTTGGGCAGCAAGTTCACAGCAAATTTAACTTTCTGCATGTTGGGGGAAACAGGAAGCAGGGAGGGAATTCCAAAAGGCAAGCAGTTCTAGGAAAAAAAACAAAAACTATTAGAATAGAAAGTTTTTCGGCATCTAGGAACCTCTACAGTGAAGGGGTGGGATTCTGCTGCTAGCCGGGTAGGTCGAGGGTATTTACGTCAAGGGATACAAGTGCAGAAGGTTCATCGGAGCACATTCTGTGGAAGTACTTGTAAAACGAGCACAGGGATGCAACACTGTGACGATGCGACAGGGGTTAGAGCTGGGCAGACAGTGCAGGACCTATTAAGTTAGAAATTCTTTTTTTTTTTTCATCATTTTACGGCAAATCAACCCTTTAGGGGTAATATAATGCCAAAGCACAATACTTATTATATAAATGATTTTTTATATTAGATTGATTGAACACAAGTTGCTATTCTACCCATTGCTGGGGGTGGGGTTCATACCTTTCCAAACACTATTAGTGCATAAATGTCTACCAATAGATCCTATAGTATTTTAACTCTTATGCCTATCATGCACACTCGCCTGCATTCGAAAAGAGAATGGGACGAGGTACGAACAATATATAGAAGGACATTTCTCGCACTTTATCATTAAACTTTGTAGTTTTTGTGAACACGTTTTGAATAAGGAAACGTTATTTAGATTATCTATAGCCAGACACGTATCATTATTTTGTGTTTTTAATGTTTTGTCATGTTTCACCAAGCGTATTCGGGGGCGGCGGGGGTGGCTTTCACTTGGAAATGTTGTCTGTTGAACTTATCAACACTCTGAGAATCTCAAACAAAAAACAAAAACATTATTCAATCTACAGAGGCAATTCTGATCTAACGTGCATTTTTAATTAAGTTTTGATCGTTTTCGATACCGTTGTCGACTATAACACAATGGAACGTGCTTTAAAAAAAATCTTTTTTTTTTTTAACATAATTCACCCCAAACAAGGCAGTACGCCACTGTAGACGTAAGGGGCTACCTAGAAAAAGGGTGAAGGTTTTTTTTTTTAGGGGTGGATGTGGGGGGGGGGGGGTGGGGGGTCAACCTTTTAAAAATAAAGATGGCGTGCAACTGACAGCAGACTTACTCGTACTTGTGTCAGCTTCCACCTTGAGGAGTTTAGCGATCCTCATGTGACTTTCTTAGCCAATCATGGTTGGAGAATGACGCGCCACACGTCAAATTATTATGAAGTATGAGCAAAACGGGGGTGAGATTTTGATGATATTGTGTGTTACGTCAGACGTACGAGTACCGAAATTGTCTTGTTCACTTTGGGGTTTCACTTCAGCAAGACAAGGCGTCGCTCCTGAGCGGCCATGCCCCCCCCCCCCCTCACTCAACACTGGATGTATACGTGTATACAAATATATGAACGATAAAGACCTCAATCCTCACCAATGTTTCCTGAGCTCAGAAAAAATAAAAACATCTGAACCATCGGCCCTTTTCGTTGCAATTATTTTGTCCCAAACATACCCAACCAATGTAGGAAACAATTAAAGATGATTGACCAACTGTCGAGACAACAACGCAACACCCATAGATCTGAGGTCCGGGTCTTCAGCTGGCATCTTGTCGTCCACTTCTCCCATCCAACAGGGGGTTCAAGTGTATTCTTTGAGAATAAGAATAACTAGTGGGACCCATGGAAATTCCACAGTTGTATCCTTCAGCTGTTGTATATTGCTGCCATATTTTTTAATATTTCCATTCTATGGACGTTTGGGATGAACCCAGACCCCACGATATTATTGTACCACTTTTGTTCAAACTGAAACATACTTATCTGAGTACTCTGGTTAATGTAGTTTCAGAATATATCAAGTTATGGGGGTCTATCTCCAAAACCCTTGTAGGAATTTGTGACATATTTTCATTCTATGAAAATCCAGCGTGAACGCAAACCCCACAATATTATTGTATTGTCACAAATAAGAGAAAAATAGCAAAAAAAGTTGAAATTTTTGCAATTTTGGCGGTGTGCACCACAAAAAACGGATTTTCACAATTTTGGATGATGGAATTACACCAAACATCATGATTTTCACACCTTCTTGCACTGTGGCGAATTATAACCCCTAAAGTCATGCTCAAGTTGTTTATATAGTTGAGACCTGGTTTGGTGAAGGCTTCCAGCCATACTTTTCATAATTTTTCGGCTTGGGGGTGCAAAAATGTGCAAAAAATGCTAAAAAAAATGGCCGTAAAAAGTGAGAAAATAGCAGAAAATTGTGAAAATCACCCTATCGGACTTGTTGTGGGGGCATTGGAACCTCTGAAATCTTGTCTAAGTTGTTTATAAAGTAGAGACCTTATCTAGTGAAGGTTGTTCAGCCATATTTTGCAAAATATTTGGGATTTGGGGTGGGGGGTGGGTCAAAAAAACTCAAAAATAGCCGAAAAGGGCGAAAATAGCGGGAAAATGTTAAAATCTCGCCTTCTTGGACTTGTGGGGGCATTGGAACCTCTGAAATCTTTCTCACGTTGTTTATAAACTTGAGCTGGTCTAATGAATGTTTTTCAGCCATATTTTCAAAATATTTGGGATTTGGGGCTCAAAAATGACTCAAAGAGTTTAAAAAATAGCAGAAAATTGTAAAGACCACACCATATCAGATTTTGAGTTTGGTAAGTCATGAAAAGTCAGCTCACACCACCAATCAAGCTGATCTCTTTGACTACATTTTACAACGGGAAGGTCAAGTGAAGCACATAGCGATGCACTATGAGTGCAGATTCACGAAATTGGGTTACTCAGCAGCATGCATCATCCAATCATTGCCATATTTGCGCATGCAACTTAATGAGTCACATTTGAGCAATCAACTTAATGAGTCACATTTGAGCAATCAACTTAATGAGTCACATTTGAGCAATCAACTTAATGAGTCACATTTGAGCAATCAACTTAATGAGTCACATTTGAGCAATCAACTTAATGAGTCACATTTGCGCATGCAACTTAATGAGTCACATTTGAGCAACCATCACATTGAGATAGTACGTATGTTCCTCGACTCTGAATTTCTTATCACAGAGCTCCAGGTGCTTGCATATTTCACACATGTTGTCACTTTGCCATTTTTGTATTTTGTCAAAGTGAATTCACAGGAAGAACTTCTTGAAATGTTTCCTCGTCACTTCAGTGATCTAAAATGTGGTATCATGGACACTTTAAGCGAATATCGAATTGAGTACTCACATGTCGATGTGACCCAACCAACGCCTGATGTTGCACAGCAATTACTTAAGAAGATGTGTGAAGACGCCGCTACTGTTTTGGAACGACAAGCCGGTCGAGAGTATGGCTTTGGCGAAGGGGTCAACTTGAAACCAAGAGCAACACCGTTGCATCTGCTGTCACCAGAAGAACGGAATACGAATACATGGTGCATTGCTTCGTGCGAGGGGAAGAACTCTGATGGGACTTACGACATGCATTACCTGGCACGAGTTCAAAAAGGGTCTAACCTAAAATGAAAGCACCCCCGACCGAGTTGATAAGGACAATTTACGAGAAGAGGCCATTGTAGAGTGTGTTGTTGATGGAGACTGGGATGTGTCGCAGGAAAGGAATATGACTTTCACATTGCGAAATCATGTTTATATTTCAGATATGGTATGAATTTGCACTGTATTTCATAGAAATTTCTGCATTATTTTCAAACTTTTTCACCAAGTCTTTTCAGATTGATTTTCCAGTTATCAAGCAGATGCACATATAATAATAATGATGGTGTTTTAGAGCATTTATCCATAAGTGGGCCAAAGTTCTTGGGAACCGAAATCGTGTACAGTACGTAGTGTGTAGTAGTAATACTATTGTGTTGCTTTTGTGGTTGCCCTCATTTAGGGCTCACTGTTGTTTTCAGCCTACATTTTTTTTTTTGGGGGGGGGGGGGCAGGTCTTTACTTAATAAACAACTTAAACGAGATTTTAAGGTTACAAGTCCAAGAAGGTGCGATTTTCACAATTTCTCGCTATTTTTGACCTTCTTTGGGACATTTTTTAGCACTTTTGATCCCCCAAGCCCAAATATTTTTTAAAATATGGCTGAAGAACATTCACTATACCAGGTCTCAACCCTATAAACAACTTAATTAAGCTTTCAGAGGTTCCCATGCCCCCACAAGTCCAAAAAGGTGAGATGTTAACAATTTCTCACTATTTTTGCTGTTTTTCGGCAATTTTTTTTAGCTTTTTTGACCCCCAATACCCAAATATTTTGCAAAATATGGCTGAACAACCTTCACTAGAGCAGGTCTCTATTTTATAAACAACAGACAATATTTCAGAGGTTCAAATGACCCCAAACGTCCGATAGGGCGATTTTCACAATTTTCTGCTATTTTCTCACTTTTTAAGGCCATTTTTTTCGCATTTTTGCAGCCCCAAAACCCAAAAATTATGAAAAGCATGGCTAAAAGCCTTCATCAGACCAGGCCTCAACTATATAAACAACTTGAGCATGACTTTAGGGGTTATAATGCGCCACAGTTTAAATTAAATCGAAATACATTTTATTGTTCATTACAACATGCTGCAACGATCCACTAAACGAACTGACAACCCAGAATCAAATATTGATTGTGTGGGAAGAAAACTATCGATGACAAAAATCGAGAAAGAGGCCGACTTTACTTTATATATTAGATTGTATGTACTTTGAGTGTATCCAGAAATCCGAACCATTTGCAATCCCGAGTATGCCAGATATTTGGTACGGTACATGTATAATCTTTTCTAATTTATAGTTATGTTACTTTGTGAATGAACACCTTCAAATAATGTTTAGAGTTTTTTCAAAGTGAGGACATAAGAAATCAATTGAAATACACCAATTAAATATCACATGGCTTTTCGATAAAATGGATGGGCCAAGAAGAAGAAAGGCAACTGTGAACAATAAATTGCCTTCAACAACAAACAATTCATTCGTTATTTGTTATAGAGCAAAAGTAGTCTTTAAAAATCTAAGTATTATAAAATTTACAAATAATTTCTAAATGAAACATTGGCCGATTGGTTTCACTGGCATATCAAACCTTGTGCGATTCCGAGTAAAATAGTTATCGTAAATAATTAATAGTAGATGAATATTTCCAAAAAGTAAATGAATACGACAGAACTTGAACCCGGTTTGCCCAATTGATAATCTTAACAGCAACAAGCACTACACCATTTTCACCTTCATTTAAATGGTATGGAAACTACATGAGACATTTTAAATGGTATGGAAACTACATGAGACATTTTAAATGGTATGGAAACTACATGAGACATTTTAAATGGTATGGAAACTACATGAGACATTTTAAATGGTATGGAAACTACATGAGACATTTTAAATGGTATGGAAACTACATGAGACATTTTAAATGGTATGGAAACTACATGAGACATTTTAAATGGTATGGAAACTACATGAGACATTTTAAATGGTATGGAAACTACATGAGACATTTTAAATGGTATGGAAACTACATGAGACATTTTAAATGGTATGGAAACTACATGAGACATTTTAAATGGTATGGAAACTACATGAGACATTTTAAATGGTATGGAAACTACATGAGACATTTTAAATGGTATAGAAACTACATGAGACATTTTAAATGGTATGGAAACTACATGAGACATTTTAAATGGTATGGAAACTACATGAGACATTTTAAATGGTATGGAAACTACATGAGACATTTTAAATGGTATGGAAACTACATGAGACATTTTAAATGGTATGGAAACTACATGATACATTTTAAATGGTATAGAAACTACATGATACATTTTAAATGGTATGGAAACTACATGATACATTTTAAATGGTATGGAAACTACATGAGACATTTTAAATGGTATGGAAACTACATGAGACATTTTAAATGGTATGGAAACTACATGAGACATTTTAAATGGTATGGAAACTACATGAGACATTTTAAATGGTATGGAAACTACATGAGACATTTTAAATGGTATGGAAACTACATGAGACATTTTAAATGGTATGGAAACTACATGAGACATTTTAAATGGTATGGAAACTACATGAGACATTTTAAATGGTATGGAAACTACATGATACATTTTAAATGGTATAGAAACTACATGATACATTTTAAATGGTATGGAAACTACATGATACATTTTAAATGGTATGGAAACTACATGAGACATTTTAAATGGTATGGAAACTACATGAGACATTTTAAATGGTATGGAAACTACATGAGACATTTTAAATGGTATGGAAACTACATGAGACATTTTAAATGGTATGGAAACTACATGAGACATTTTAAATGGTATGGAAACTACATGAGACATTTTAAATGGTATGGAAACTACATGAGACATTTTAAACGATCCCTTTTTGTGTCTAACTTAGTTGTAAATTGTTTATTCCATATTCTAAAAGCATTTATGAGAATCTTATTTTTATTCAATAAGGAAACATTTTTTTTTAGGATTAGTACAAATGTGAATTTTGACAAGGGTAAAGGGGAAGCATTAGATATAAGTAATTACAGAGGTTTAAAGTTGATCGATCATTTCCTACAAGTGATTGAGAAAATAATTGAGCAGCAAATAAGTTCAATAAGCATAGATAAAATGCAGTTTGGTTTTATGCCTAGTCAAAGTGCCACTGGTGCTATAATTATTCTGAAACAAATGCAAGTACCTTGGTAAGAAAGAAGAACCTGTATTTTGCTTTTGTGAATCTAGAGAAAGCTTTTGACAAAGTGCCAAGGGAGGTCGTCTAGTGGGCTTTGCACAAACTAAGGGCAACTGAGTGGTTGGTGAAGATTGTTCAAGCAATGTACAGAAATTCTTACAGTCGTGTTAGAATTAACAGCACATTTGGTGACAGCTTTAATGTTGAAGTAGGAGTACATCAGGGTTCTGTACGAGTCTGTTGCTTTTCATTTGTGTCTTAGAAGCATTGTCCAGAGAGGTCAGTATGGGTTGTCCCGAAGAAATGCTGTATGCTGATGATTTAGTACTTGCTTTTTATTTGTGTCTTAGAAGCATTGTCCACAGATTTTGTATGTGTTGTCCATAAGAGATGTTGTATGCTGATGATTTTGTACTTGCCTGTGGAACAATGGATGACCTACTTGTTAAGTTAAAGACTTGAAGGAATGCTATGGAAAGTAAAGGTCTGAAAGTGAATGTTACCAAGACCAAAGTGATGATCAGTGGTTGTAGTGTTGGAATGCTCCCCAAAAGAGGAAAGTCCCTTGTTCAGTTTGTGGAAAGGGAGTCGGATTCAATTCAAATATTTTGTGATAAGTGTAAGCATTGGGTACACAAGAAGTGCAATGGAATTACTGGTAGGTTGAGAGAGGATAACCAGTTTATATGTAATAAGTATAAGACAGTGAAGATGGATGAGAACTCAGATGTGGAGAAAGTATATCTGGATGGCGAAGCTATTGAGGTTGTCGAGAAGTTTTGTTACCTTGGTGATACCATTAGAGCATATGGGGGAGCAGGTGATAATGTGATTGCAAGAATTAGGAGTGGATGGAGTAAGTTCAGGAAACTTCTGCCATTACTAACCAACGGATCATCACTACTGCTGACCAAGAGAAGAGTCTATCAGGCATGTGTATGAAAGGGTTGAGGACATGCATGAAGAGAAATGATATGAGAGATGCATAATGTGAGTCTTAAAGACAGGCTTAGTTCTTGATGACCTCAAAATCTGGACACTATATGGAGATGTGTGCAGAAGAGTAGACTTTGATGATATGGCCACGTTGAAAGAATTTATGAGAGTTATTGAATGTTGTATAGAATGTTGTATAGAATGATGTAGAACAGTTGGAGTAGCAGGTTTAGTTCAGAGGAAGAGGCCAAGGAAAACATGAGAGGAAGTAAGAAGGATGGACCTGAGAGATAAATAAAGACCTGTCCAGAGATAGGTTACTTTGGAATTCAATTTCTTAAAGCCGTCCAACGCATGCGGACATTAAACCGAATATGATGATGATGATGATTGTTAATTAATAAGATCTACTTAATTGAATTTTCAATTTGTAATAAAAATTAATTTCATTTACACACAGAAAAAAAAACGTAGTATTCTCTCTACTCATACGACAAAATATCATTACTATGTGAGGTTCAATCCGGCTGACATCAGTCATCTTAACTTGTTTTGTGTCATAAAAAAATAGCAATAGTTATTCCAGACTGTCGAGATCGGAGGTTTCGAATGCTAGGACTTTGAGTCAGATTTTTCAATTTATGAAGAACCAGCAGACAGTCTGAATACTGGAAGACTAAAATAATGAGTCGTAATTTATGGAATCCTAGAAGTCGGAATCAGACGTTATACCTTCCGACTCCGCAACCTTGGTTATTACAATGATCAATCATTTTAAAAATGTGGCCTCATGGTTAATTAAAAAACAAATTTCCATGAGGTTTTCTATAAATTACATGAAAACGTTGAATGGATGTGAAACTACAATAAACGTCTTCATCGAACTTATGTTGAAAAGACGATGAGCGAAAAGGGTTTTATGTAGCGGTTTTCTCTCTTCATCAGTGGATATCGCAACAACCTTAAGAAAGGGTAAGCAAAAAATGCCATCAATCTGGAGTTGGTCTTAAAGTAGTGAGAACCATCTGCAACAAATCTTGCTGTCACAGTCAGAGAGAATCTAACGAAAAATTCAACGTTGGTCACATGACAGTGCATAGCAATTTGAAGAAGAGCAAGCAAGCGTCAGTTGAGTTTTACGATGTTTTGAGCCATTGCTAGTCTCGTCAACTCCAGGTGATTTAAAAAAAAAAAAATATTTGGGACAGTTATTGAGGAATAAAGATTTTTTTTTTTCTTTCTTGACAATGTTGTTGTGTCGTTAGTCGCTTAGTTGTGATGATAAAACGAATCGACACGCCAAGAAGCAATCTTTGTCTTGTTAAGTGTATGACAGAAAGTGTAATGAATCAGCCATTAAATTTGAAGAATCACAACTGAAGTGAACAGAAAAAGGATCAATACTCATCACAATAATCCATCTTCCTTGGCAACTTTAATATTTTAAAAATTTTGACGTTGTAAGAAAAAGCTAAAGGGCCATCATAATCCTCGTCATGAATAATATTCGATTTAATGTCCGTTTTACACGCTGGCATGCGTTAAAAAACTTTTAGAAATTGACTTCCAAACTAACCTATCTCTGGCAAAATTTTTATTCGTCTCTCCTTTTCTCAAATCCATTCTTATCACTTCCTCCCATGTTTTCTTTGGCCTTCCCCTCCCAACTGACCCTGCTACCTCAATTGTTCTACATCTACTAACACAAGAACTCTCTTATTCATTCTTTCAATGTGACCAAACCAACACAGCCTCCTGGTGTGCACACATCTCCCTATATTGTCCAGATGTACTCACCTTTATTTCAATGTGTCTTATATGAATGTACTGAATTCTGTTTGACTTAAATGTGTTAACTTATTGATATACACTGCCTTATGTCTTGTCTATTGATTTCCCACTGTAGAAATTCTTGAAATCCCAAACTGGCTGACTAATTATTAAATTAATCTAGTTCTTTCTAATGTATCAATACTAATAGACGAGGCAGCCAGTCTTAATGATTTCTTTCACTATCTTTAAACATATACCCGGTCAATGATAAGTGAACAATAAATTAAAAATAGAGAAATGACATTCTTACTTTGATAGTGAAAAAAAAAAAAAAAAGAAAAAGTAAAATATCTTCCCAACTGCTTGAAAAAGAAGATACCCCCCCGCCAAATTTTTTCCACTTAAAGGACTCTCCTGTTTTTGGTAGTCATTCGAGACAAAACGACCGACTAAAAAGATCCCCTCAAATCCGATGGAGAGATAAGCACTTTCTTTTATTTCCTATTTTATTCTTTATTCTCTATTTTATTTTCTCTCCATATTCTAGTACTCACCTTTTATTTCAATGTGTCGTATATGAATGTACTTAATTCTGTTTGACTTAAATGTGTTAAATTATTGATATATACTGCCTTATGTCTTGTCTATTGATTTCCCACTGTAGAAATTCTTGAAATCCCATGCTGACCTGTAGTTTTTTGTTGTTTTTTTTTCCTCTTTTTCTCATTTCTCTTATTTATACTTACTTGCGAGAGGGAAACCTATCTTCAACTTTCTGTTTCCTCTTTAGTATACAAAGAACTTATTTTTATATGTGTGTATATGTGTATGTGCATTGTATATGGAAGTTTTTTTTTTTAACCTGCGGGGGATAGGAAATACCCGACTAGTACATGGGCGCAGGCTATCTTTACCCCTCTCGGAGTGTTGGACCCATAAGACCTTGTAAGGCTATCCATCTAAGAGAAGGAAATCTCTGACAAAAAAACCTTGCTACCAGCTACTTACGCTGTGGCAGTAAACTGTTGGGGAGGGAGGCCTCCTTAGTCCTGATCGACAACCTTCCTAGAGTTGGAATCTCGAACAAAATATCCGGTTTGCAAACCTACAATTGCTTAAGGAGTAGATAGGTCCTGCCTACTGCCGTCCCTTGCACTCCTTCTTTGTTTATTAGTCAGGCGCAGAGGTAACAGCACTGGGACCCCTCTAAACACCCAGTGCCTAGCCTTGTTTCCTTACTAGGACAATGAACGCCGTTCTCTTTCTCTCTATTTGGGCAACTTGGGGAAAGTTTTTTTCGTCACTAAGTCTTACATGACCAGTCTGGGTCTCTCTTGTTCCGACAGGTTGAGGGTACAGGTTAGACAGCTTGTCTGGCTGCTGTTTCCGACTGACAGGACAGGAGCCCAAACTCTTGGGTAGCGCTAAGAACGGCTGCTCCATCATCAGTTGCATAATGGGTAGTAGGAGAAGCTAGGGCAGTAGCGCTTGATATATCCAAGGCCTTTGACAAGGTATGGCATAAAGGGCTTCTCCTGAAAATACGCTCATACGGTATTACTGGGCAATTACTTAATATAATCAGATCATTCCTAGACAAAAGAAAAATCCAGGTTGTACTCGATGGCCGTTCATCTAAGCAACATGACATAAATGCTGGTGTACCCCAGGGATTGATCATTGGACCTCTGTTGTTCCTGATCTATATAAACGATCTCCCTGATGACATAGTGTCTGAGATTGGTTTATTTGCTGACCACACCACGCTTTACTCTCGCCATGTTGGCAAAACCGACACAATCATATCCGAGGCATTGGTTGAATCCTTAGAAAATGACCTCCAGGCTGTAGTGGATTGGGGTCACAAATAGTTGGTAACTTTTAATGCCGCTAAGACAAAGCTCCTTTCCTTCAATAACTACAAAGAACCTCTCCAACCACAGATTGTCATGGCTAATAACACCCTACCTGAGAGTTCATCATTCAAACTCCTCGGCTTAACCTTCACAGGTAACATGAATTGGAACAAATACATTGAAGGCATTGCCAAGGCTGCCGCAAGGAAGGTTGGCTCCCTCTACCGTGCTAGTAAACTCCTCTCACCTGACATTATCCTGTATCTCTACAAAGCCACCATCCGCCCATGCACGGAGTATTGTTGTCACATCTGGGCTGGTGCATCATCTACTAGTCTCTCCCTCCTTGACAAGGTTAAAAAAAGAATCACCAACCTAATAGGTCCCTCACTGTCAACCAAGCTCCAGCCCCTGTCCCATCGCCGTAATGTAGCATCCTTGTGCTTGTTTTACAAATACTTCAATGGATTATGCTCCGATGAGTTGGCTACTCTGGTGCCCCCTCGACGTAAATTCACTAGACTGACTCGACAATCAACTAAATCTCATTCATTCACTGTGGAGGTCACCAGATGTCGGAGAGCCTTCTACTCAAATAGTTTCTTTCTTCGTGTTGCTGGCTTCTGGAAATCCCTCCCTGCCCCCTGTTTCCTCGACAGTACAGACATGCAGAAGTTTAAAACTAATGTAAACAGACATCTTGCTGTGCAGATCCCAATCTAGGTTGACTGCCCCCTACCTTCTCCCCTCTTCTTTTTTCTCAGTAGCCCCTTACGTCTACAGTGGCGTCCTGCCTTGTTTGGGGTGAACTATGTTTAAAAAAAAAAAAAAGAAAAAAAAAAGACGTAATCTTCCTCTGAGGTCACCAGATCTAAGCCTGACATAAAAACTTACATTACACATCCATCATATCATTTCTTTCCACACAACGCATGTCCTCAACCCTCACTGGCCAGGTTTCACTTGCATACATCAATCATCACACTTCGTACATATTCCTGATAGACTCTTCCCTTGGTAAAAATGGTAACACATTGCTGGTTAGTAATGGCAGAAATTCCTTGAACTTACTCCATTCATTTCTAATTCTTCCAATCAGACTAGCAGTTTCAGCCTGTAGCACATACTTAAAAAATTTAAAAACCAATCACATAAAAATGGGTCACAAATATCTAATACAATGTGTCTTTGCTTTAATATCTCTATGTAACAATAAGGGGGGTAATTCAGTATATATTTAAGCGAATGCAAACATCAGCAACAGCAGACTGAAGTATTAGTATTATTTGTAATGTAAACAAGACAATTGCTTGTTTTTCTTTTCAAGTGAACGGATACACTAGTCTACACCCTCCATCAAAAATGATGGAAAAAAAAAATATGCTTTGCCAGTGTTTGAACTAATATTCATATAAAATGATAGAATTACGTCAATAATTTAATTTTTCATATATAAATTATTATTTTTTATTTTTTCCCCTCCCACAGTGGTAAGATGTGACATAAGGTCGGAAAGCAGTATTTAAAAGCTAGAGGATGAGCACTCTGGCCTACAAAAAATGCCTGGGCAGCCCTGCCGGCATTCCCTGATAGGGGCGCCTCAGGCGATTAGCAATAAACTAACCCCTTCTCAAACTGTGAAAAGACAAAGCCTGGGAGGGTGGACCTCCTAGAACTGCACAGGACAAACCCACACACCAGCAAAATCAAGGCCCGAAGGCCAAGACGGTACCGGTCTATAGGGTGTAGTATCCATCAGAACAGATACTACACTTTGATCTCAGCCAAAAGGAGGCCAAGAGAGGATTTTTTTGTGTTCATATATATTATATATAAATTATTATTATCATGTCTGATGACCTTAAGAAAGAAAAAACACCACCCGTTGACTTTTTATTTAGAGTGGGTGGTGTGGGGGATTTCTTTCTGAATTTAGTTCAGACAGCGGGGTAAGGTTGACTTGCTATTTGCTTTCTCGCTTCCCTTCAACACTTGAAATGATTTCATCTGGCACGTTTTTTTTACTCACTAACTTTTTTTGTGATGAGATGGAAATACACACACATTCACTTTGTATTTCTAATTTTTATTATCATCTCCTTATTGGTACTTTTGTTTTGTTTTTTAAAATTTTTAATTTTACCTTTATTATTTCTAATTTTACCGTTATTCTATATTATTAGTTAACTATTTTATTTTTTATTTTTTTTATTTACTTATTTATAATTTTATTAACTTTCTTTATATATTTTTTTTATATATATTTTTTATTCATTTATATTTTTTTATTATTATACTTACTTTTATTTTTATTTTATTCTATTATACTTCATTCTTTATTTTATTTTTTATTTCTATTTTTTTAATTTCTTTTTCTTTTATTTTATTTTTCCTTTATATATTTTATTATTTTTTTATATTTTATATTTTATTTTATTTTATTTTTGGTTCTTATTTTTATTTTCATTTTATTTTTATGTTTATAATATTTTATTATTATTATTATCATTTTATCTTTCTATTTTTATTTTATATTTGTAACTTATTCCTTTTTCTAATATTTGTCTCTGTGGCCCCTCCCGTCAATAGATGTTCCTCTACGACGAGCTTGTTATTTTTTCGTTGAATTTCTGTAAGACATGGTGCTAAAGGCGCTGATGAAGAGACCTTTTGGAGTAGCTTTGTTAATTTTTAAAAATAAAATAAAGTATTTCCAGAATGTTTTGGAAACGACCGTACACCATACTAGACTTGATGTTCTAATTCTTGGAACAACTGTAATGTTCTAATTCATTAAATCCTCTTATATATATATATATATATATATATATATATATATATATATATATATATATATAACCCGAGTTAGAAAATGATCGACACAAATATAGAAAGGACAGAAGAGATATGTGAAGGATTCCATTGAAAATCGGTACGGAATGAAAGAGTAAAAGAATCTCACCAGATCCATCCTGATTATTATTACAGCCGGGTGAAGAATCCCAGCGAGTAGTCACCTTGTTGCTGACATCATCCTGCCAAAAGAAAAGAGAAACCGAGAAATGTTTTAGAAAAAAATAAAATTCGCTTTAGAAAAGTAAAAAATAAATGCAGAACAAATGATTTGATGGAAAACGAAGCGAGAATTTTGCAAACATTTCAATGAAAATCGAGACAAATGGATTTTTATGAAATCTGTAGAAGAAATAACGCAGAGTTGGGTGCATGTTTATTTGACTGCCCACCACACGATGGGGGCAAAGTTAGACACAAGGTCAGTTTTTAATGCGGTGAAAATCCAGCTGCACCCCAAAAAACACTAAGAATGGGAACAAAAATACCTGTATAGTCCTGTCGATATTCCCCACGAATGAGGGCTTTTCAAGCGAAAGGCAATATACCCCCCCCCCCCCAAAAAAAAGACGAGGTAATACCGGATATTTTCACAATTCAGTTGCCTTTCCATAAAGTCAAAGACACAAGGTCAATTTATAATGGAGAAAATCGAGCTCCTGGAAAGGGCCACGCTTTACAAAATACCTTTATAATCCCGTTGGTACTCCTTCACGCAGGAGAGAGTCTTAGTTGACGTGTAATAAATCCATATACTCTCCGATTTATTACTGTTTTACGAGAGTAAAGTTAAATAGGGTCGGTTTTTAAGGTGGTGAAAATCCAACTCCCCAAAAAGGGACCCTCTGGATGGGAACAAAAATATCTATATCATACTGTCGGTACTCCCGCATGAAGGAGCCTCAGGCAACAAGCAATACCCCGTAAAAAGCAGGAGGTAATTTTTAAAATTGCATGTACATCAGCTCGTAATCATTTAAAGATCTATGTTCGCAGAGAAATTATTGTCAAGTTAGGCAGGATGTAGGGGTCAGCAAGGGGTCAGGCAGTTAACCTTTGAGGCCGTCGTTTTTCTGTGAGAAGAATAGCTTAAAGGAAATGACATCAGAGGACAAAGGACACAAGCGCATAAAGCTTGGAGTCAAGCTTTGGAAGCCCTGAGACTGAACAGATATTACACTTTGATCTTATTTCGAAGGTCAGACAAAAAATAAAGCCTAGTTATTGTATGGCCGTTGAACAAACGAAACCTATGTATTGTACATTATGAAACATTAAATTAGAGTTTCTTTTCTCATTTTGCAATAACCTTTGTCTGCCATTAAAAAAAACAACTTTTTTTGTGAATAACGAAATAAGAGAACAATAAAAACAAAATGGTTGACAGTTCCAGACGTGAACATGCACAATAAAAACACAAATTACATTTGTGGATGAAGGTTTAGCTCAATGGTTCCCAACCCTTTTCAGCCCATGAAAAACGATTTCAATGGACCTAAATTTTAAATGATTCTTCTAAAGTAGGAATATGTTCTTTTTGTATTCCGTCGTACTTAAGGTTAAATCGAAGTCACTCACAGTCAAATGTTTTCAAACATGTAGAAGCCAGCATCATTTCTTCCCCTACCACATGGATGGTGGAATCTGGCTTTTCACCTGTTTTGGGTGTTTATCAGAAGCATTCAAGGCCAAAGGAAGTCATTGGCTGAATGGACGAAGACTCAAATCTTTTATCCTTTTTGACTCAAATTTACATTTTTAGGTTTATCCTTGTTTATTAAAATAAAAAGTTGTTTAGTTACATTTCTGTGAGATGGCTACGAATTCTCTCTGTGGACCACTGAAAATTCTATATGGACCACTGGTGGTCCCCCTGGACCACATTGAGAACCAGTGGTTTAGATGGACATGACGTCATTTCAAATAAAATTGTTACATTAGTACAAAGTATTTGGGGAGAATTTTTTTTTAATTTTTATTATTTACTTTTCCATTAAACAAATAAAACTATCAATTATTGAAAACTATTAAGAAAAATCTTTCAGAGAAAAAAAAAAAATCTCCAAATATTTTTCTACCTGCCAACCTCTACTGTTTTTCTTTTCTCTTGAAATTGTTTTTCTTTTATTAAATCGTATTTGGCAGGTAGTAATGTATATAGATAACTAGAATGGAAAGAGCGATTATGAGGAGGGAAAAAATGAAGACAAAGGAGAGGGGAGAAAGGAAGACAAGGGGAGAAAGGAAGACAAGGAGAGGGGAGAAAGGAAGAAGGGGAGGGAAGAAATAGCTAAAGATAAGAAATAATTTAATAAAAAAAAAAAACCCAAAAAACAGAAATATTAAAGAATGAAATAGTTTGATTAATTAAACAAAATTATTGGATAAAAATTTTTTTAATTAAATTTTATAAAAAGATTTAAAAAAAAAACACAGAAAGAAAGAGCAAAACAGGAGAAATCCTGTTTGTTTTTTTAAAGGTTTCCAATATTTGCAATATTGTGAAAATGGCATAGTGTAATGGTTATAGGTGTGGACTGTGGGTTTGGCATGCTGGGTTCAATTGTGGCTCCTGCATAACTTTCACTTGGAAATGGTATGAATGCATATATCCTCCCTCCAGCTATGGATTAAGCAATAGAGTAGATTAAACTCTAGAGCTTTGATTGTGCAACTAATCTAAGAGAAGGAAAACTCTAAAATGACACGAATTTACCTCTGCTTATCCTGGCATCGTTTCCGGTTGTCCTGGATGCAAGCCGTCCAGGAGAGACACAGTTTGGGATCGTGTAACCTTTGCTTCACTAGATTCCTATGCATGCACCTTTACAGAGAGTATCCATTGTCTCTCAAAACTGAAAGGAGACCTATTATGCAATTTACACAGTTCCAGCTTCATAAAAATAAAATTCATTAATCTAAACAAACAAAAATAAAGCTCTAAACAGGGTTGCGGAGCCAGACTTTTAAACTCTCCGATGAATCGACAGACAGTGTAAATATTGGAAGATTTTAAAATAACGAGTCAGAGTTTATACCTTCAGATTCTGCAACCCTCAACGAAACAAAAACAATAATCATAATAAAAAAAAACTTTCTCGTAACCTTCCACCTAAATACAGAAGTTGGTGTAAAGAAAAAATATCCTGCTAGCAAGCCAATCAATACATCCCAAAATATTTATACTTGTCTTTCTTTAACTGAATAATGATACCATTATCATAAATACTTATAGACTCCAAAACTATTGGTTAGAATTGCATCAAATTTTACATGAATAGCCCCTGGGATGCTGAATGTAGTAAAATTAAGAATAATAATTATGATGGTTAAATAAAGCTTAGAAAGCAGCAGCTTCCAATCCTTCCTCACTGTGGTAGGAGCAGTGGCAACGTGGTAGTGTCAGAACTATGCCGCCTGGAACTCAGATTTGTTGCAGTCCCACTCATGGCAGACAAATCTGGCACCCAGTGATATTAGGGTTGCAACCTATCTAACAGGGTTCTGGCGAAAATTCAGGAGTTGGCATCGAGATCCATCATCCTCTCGTTATCTGTGCCCCTGCATGTGGCCAGCAAAGACGTGTCAAGTGCAAAACTACAAATCAATAGAGTGAGGGTCGCAATATTGCTTCTGTGCATGTGTAACCGACATTCATTTGTGTTCTGGGCCAAACCTTCCCCGACTTTGTATGCAACCGCTGGGCCTTGCTGCTCTGTATGTTAAGGGTAAAATTCTACAATCTTCCAGGTCTAATGAATAGCGGTGGCTAAGGAGGAGGACTTCATACGAACCAGACAATTCTGAGGCATGATCTTTGTGGGCTTTGTGCATTTGATTAACAACAACAACAACAGCAGGAGGAGCGAGACAAAGAGTTAGTCAAAAAGTTGTCCTTTCGGCAACTTTTTGTGCAATTATTTTAATTAAAAACAAAATAGATGTTTTAATGGAGTTAAAAAGATTCAGGCATTATTTTTAGCTGCTTTGTACAACCACTTACTATATGATAAATGCTCAAAAGAATGATGAAATATAGAAAAGAATTGGACTCAAAATAGAAATCAATAGAAAAAGTGAATGCATGAAAAAAAGAAAAAGGACAGTGAATGAAATTGTGGTTCATTAAAATCAAAAATGAAAACACTAAAACCAAACAATTTTCTAAAGAAACCATTTTCTCAAAGCCTTGCAAACATACACACTAGTACATCAATCCGTGTCACAAAGGAAAATAGCTCTAATCTGATAGTATCTTGATATTATTCAACCAGGAATTTACCTCAAATAATCGCAAACTTTGTTACCAAAATGTGATGAGAGCTGATAAAATTGAGAAAGTCAAAAGCAACTATAACGTCTTTTATCATATTTCGAAAATTGTATTTAAGATCCTTTAAAAAAAAAAACAAAAAAAATACAACAGGTTTCATGTAATCAAATAAACATTCATAGTAGTTATTAATCAACTGGCCCTAAAATGTCTTGTTAAATGACAAGTGATCTTCTGATATTTTATCCTAGTATGTAACGGAAACATAAAAAATGACAGCACACAAGTAATTTCGGTTTCATGACTCGTTTAGTGGATCTTCATAAACAACTTTTACAAGTAGTTGGTAACGAAACGTTCAAATAATTTCATTGTATCATAATTCAAGGTTACACTCCTTCATGCAAACAGGAAGACACATTCACATCTGTCCACAAAACGATAGAGTCAGACAATTTTTTATTTCCTTTTATCACGTAAAAATGTCCAGAAGGCTGACCAACAGTTAACAAAAACGAATCCATTTTTAAGATGCGTCTATTTAATTTGTGCATTTAGCGATGAAAAGCGTGACAGACTGACGACGCCTCTCCTTAAGGATGCAATGACACATCTCACTCCTTCTCTCTCTATTTTTTTTTAGTTTTTTATTTAAAATTTTATTTCTTATTTTTTTATTTAAAATTTTTTTTATGCAAGTCGCTCTAGGCAAAGCCTGAAGACACTTAATGTAAGGAGGTAAAAAGAACAACAGATAATTATCGCAAAGACAAGAGATGTTTATTGACCGTAATTTTGAAAATACCGAGGTAAGAGGAAAAAAGTTAGCAGGAAGAGAGTTCCGAAAGCCTGCAGTTCTTGTAAAAAAGCTAGTTGAATCGGAAGATTGTAGCGAAATATCAGAACAGTAAATTGATGAAGACCACTAGACTTACGAGTCAAACAAGGTGGAATAAAGGAAGCAGGGAATAAATCAGACAAATCTGAAGAACACGTGCAATAATAGTACTTAAGAGACTGAGACTAGTAATATCACGTCTATGAGAGAGAGGGTTCGAAGAAGAAGAAAGGGGGAGTCAACCAAATTACAGATACACTTCTGAACCTTATCAAGAACCCTCAAATGGGACAGAGATTCACCAGTCCAAATATGACAACAGCACTCCATAAAAGGTCTGATAGTAAATTTGCAGAGAACAAGAATAGCCTTAGGTGTGAGAAAATGTTTGAAGCGACAGAGTAAATCGACTTTACGAGAAGCAGAAAGAGCAATGGATCTAATGTACGAACTTTAATAAAAATTTAATGAGAAATAAAAACCAAGAAGTTTCAGAGTCAGTTTCATTAAAAAAAAATAATTTTTTTATGGAAATCGCTCCAGACAAGGCATGAAACCACTTGATGTAAGGAGCTAAAAAGAACATCACTACTACTTCGAGGTCAAAAACTAGCCAATGATTAAGTGTTAGATGGATAGATTCCGCCCCAGAAAACAGCAATTCTTTCCCCTTTGTCAGAAATGCTTTATACTCTCCTTTAATGTTACCTTTCCCGTGTTTAGAAATCAAACATTTTTTTGATATTTCGCAAACTCACTCTCCACTTCTCATGGTTCAGTGGGTCAACTGTCTCCAAATTTCACTCTGTATGGTCTTGTCCAATTACTTGCTTCCGGTTTCCCTCGTCTGGCCAATCTTCCTGCGATTAAAGTCATCCATGCTTCTGTAATGGTTTATCCCATATGACCGTACCAGTGTAACCGATTCATTTCTCTGATAAACTCTATGCAAATCCACTGACCTAATCTGTTGTGTTTGGTCAGATTTATCTGAATAAAAGATTATCAGACATCTGCTGCTGTGAAAATAGATCCTTTGATGCATCCAGACATATCGTTAACGATCTTACTGGAATCATTGGTTATTTCAGGTTTTTTAACATTACAGGTGACCCAGCCGGAGTTGACTAAATCCTAGCTTGTGCCCTGGCGACAAGTTACTATATTATGACTCTGTGGTTCTCCTCTCCCATATTTTCTTGTGTATAACAGGACCCCATGTTTCTGAAGCAAAAAAAAAGAAAAAAGAATAACAAACTGTAATAAATAACGTCCTTGTTTATAATATGTCCCCTTGTGGTAAAGATGTACCCATATTATCCATTAAAATCTCAACGTTGTATCTATATTTTACTAAAATATTTAAACAGGAGACTCTGTTTGTTTGGTTACACTGAAAAAATGGATGAGAGTTCTTGAGTTAGTAGCTGTAGAACAATTGAGGTAGCAGGGTCAGTTGGGAAGGGAAGACCAAGCAAAACATGAGAGGAAGTGATGAGGATGAATTTGAGAAAAAGAGGGATAAATAAAGACCTGGCCAGAGATAGGTTAGTTTGGAAGTCAATTTCTAAAAGCCGTCCAAGACATGTCAGCATTGTAAAAACGGACAGTAAAGCGAATATGATGATAAAGAAAATAAATGAACCAGTCATTGTGAGTTTCTTCTAATTTCAGTTTAAAAACTAATTTTCAGGAAAAGAAGTAACGCGACATACTGTGACATAATACATTTGAAGGTGATAATCAATCATACTTTTCGGTGTGATATGAATGTATCATATTTTTACATATGAATGTATCATATTTTTACATATGAATGTATCATATTTTTACATATGAATGTATCATATTTTTACATATGAATGTATCATATTTTTACATATGAATGTATCATATTTTTACATATGAATGTATCATATTTTTACATATGAATGTATCATATTTTTACATATGAATGTATCATATTTTTACACATTAATTATCATATTTTTACACATGAATGTATCATATTTTTACATATGAATGTATCATATTTTTACATATGAATGTATCATATTTTTACATATGAATGTATCATATTTTTACATATGAATGTATCATATTTTTACATATTAATTATCATATTTTTACATATGAATGTATCATATTTTGACATATTAATTATCATATTTTTACATATTAATTATAATATTTTTACATATGAATGTATCATATTTTTACATATTAATTATCATATTTTTACATATTAATTATCATATTTTTACATATGAATGTATCATATTTTTACATATTAATTATCATATTTTTACATATGAATGTATCATATTTTTACATATTAATTATCATATTTTTACATATTAATTATCATATTTTTACATATGAATGTATCATATTTTTACATATTAATTATCATATTTTTACATATTAATTATCATATTTTTACATATGAATGTATCATATTTTGACATATTAATTATCATATTTTTACATATTAATTATAATATTTTTACATATGAATGTATCATATTTTTACATATTAATTATCATATTTTTACATATTAATTATCATATTTTTACATATGAATGTATCATATTTTTACATATTAATTATCATATTTTTACATATTAATTATCATATTTTTACATATGAATGTATCATATTTTGACATATTAATTATCATATTTTTACATATTAATTATCATATTTTTACATATGAATGTATCATATTTTGACATATTAATTATCATATTTTGACATATTAATTATCATATTTTGACATATTAATTATCATATTTTTACATATGAATGTATCATATTTTGACATATTAATTATCATATTTTTACATATGAATGTATCATATTTTTACATATTAATTATCATATTTTTACATATTAATTATCATATTTTTACATATTAATTATCATATTTTGACATATTAATTATCATATTTTTACATATGAATGTATCATATTTTTACATATTAATTATCATATTTTTACATATTAATTATCATATTTTTACATATTAATTATCATATTTTTACATATTAATTATCATATTTTTACATATGAATGTATCATATTTTTACATATGAATGTATCATATTTTTACATATGAATGTATCATATTTTTACATATTAATTATCATATTTTTGCATATTAATTATCATATTTTTACATATGAATGTATCATATTTTTACATATTAATTATCATATTTTTACATATTAATTATCATATTTTTACATATGAATGTATCATATTTTTACATATGAATGTATCATATTTTTACATATGAATGTATCATATTTTTACATATGAATGTATCATATTTTTACATATGAATGTATCATATTTTTACATATTAATTATCATATTTTTACATATGAATGTATCATATTTTTACATATTAATTATCATATTTTTACATATCAATTATCATATTTTACATGTGAATGTATAATATTTTTACATATTGTCATATTTTTACATATTAATTATCATATTTTTACATATTAATTATCATATTTTTATATATTAATGGAATAGAAAAGTAGAATAAAAATTCTCTTTAATTATAAAAAGAGAAAAAAAAAACTTTTTAATTCTAGCGTTCCGTATTTGGCTTTTTAGTTTACATACCGAAGCTAAAAAAAAAAAAAAAAAAAAAAAAAGGTGTGGTTATAGAACATACAATTATTTACAAAACAAATTTGAACATAATCCATCCTGGGGAACGCCGGGTCGGTACAGCTAGTTTTAAATAAATAATTGTACTTCCCAGAAAATTGTTTTCTTTCTAAATAAAATAAAACTGTGAAAAAAAAAAAATGATTTTAAAAAACTAGTATGCCGACAAAACGATAATTTGTTTGAGAAAATGGGTATAACACTTTTAATATCATTATTTAGGAGTAGTAGTAGGAGGAGGAAGAGGAGGAGGAGAAAAGAGAAAGAGAATAATATCAGCTCGGGGAAAAAACTTTTTCTGAGAAAATAAATAGAAATTTAATAATTGGGAATTTGTGGGAAAACTTCTATCTAAAATGATCATTAAGCATAAGAGTATTGGAGAAATGAATAGAAATGTAAACATTGATGGGAAAAGACAATCATAAAATAAGCTGATAAGTGCTAAGAAAAGCAAATCTATTGCCAAGCCATAAAGGACCTCTTTTATCTGTAAAGCAAATCGCAACAACTAACAACGGTTTTAATAGAAGCTGGCTGGTCAGAATAAAGTGTGTCGTTATATGTGACTCATGCAGTCAAAGGTAATATGAGAATTATCGTTATCTGGTTTAAGATCAAACTTGGTTTATCTCAGCAAAACTACACCGTCACGATGCGAGTAAAGAGCACAGGGGGAAAAATGATGTTTGGCGATTATCTTCTCGCCGGATGAAACTGAAAAATTATCCAAAAGGAAGCCATGTTTGAAGAAATCTTTAAAATAAAATAAAATAGCAAAACAAAGCTCTGGTTTTATATAGGTACGTTCCATCTTATAAAATTGTTATTTAAAAATTTTTTTTATATAGATTTTAAGGTGTGTTATAAAGAAAGATAACGCAAGAGATTCTTCGAAATCATTTATTCCTCGACCCCTAAAAGTGATGTGCTAAATTGATATTTCAGGCTAATCATATAAAATATTTAATTGATTGCCCTTAAAAGGACCTCAGTAGGTATCCCCAAACCAAAATTTTATTTTCATTATATCTAAAAACTTTTAATATGGACACATAAATATTTGCAAAACAGAAACAATGTTACTACATTTATTTAGGTAGCTCAATTAGCCACCGAATTATAACCATTCAAAGTTTGATGGAAATCAGAAAATTTGCTGTCTTGTGTGCTTTTGGTTCAGAAGCCAATTTTCAGTGTATAACTAAGAATGCAAGCTTGAAAAAAGTGAAAAATCCTTACAAACGTAATGTTGTCTTGTGGTAAATGAAAATTATAATGGAGGCAATAATTATTAGATCAAACCAGCCTAAACATTGAGTAAATTCCCATTACCCTTTGAAAAGATGTGAAAAATTGACACGGAAGTGCAACTTTGACCGTTCATATAAGATTCATTTCAATAACTAACACAGTGCGTGGCAAGATGGTCAGAGCCCCGAAGAAGGGTTGAAAGGTTTTAAAGAAAAAACGAGTACATTACACTTCGAAAATCACAATCGAGAATTGTAAATTTCTTTCGTTGAGGGTAAAAAAAAGAAAAAAAAAGAAATATATAAATATATATATATAAATATATATATATATATCAAAATCTGTTCTCATAGTCAAACCAGAAGTGCACTCGTTGGTACAAGATTATGGAGTTGGCTGAGGTGAGAATGTCAGGAAAACAGAGTTAATAGATGACCATCGGCCAACTGTAGTTAAAGAGATGAATCAACAATGATGAGAGAAAAGGAGACAATGAAAATTGAATGAATTCTGTGTTTTTTTTTTAGTTTAAAAAGGGAAAGAAAGCAAATTGCTAAAGATACGTCCAACATTGTCACTAGAGAGATAAGGCCAGTCAGAGGATGGCGGGTGGTTGTGACTAGCGGTTAAATGGACGAATAGAAATGGTACATATGAGTGTGTGGGCAGGTTTGCACAGTGCCACCTGCTGAGAGAAGTGGGCAGAATGACGAATAGTGGAAGAATGATTCGGGAATGCTGGGTTACCCTGCTGGATTCGGGCTTCAATATAATGAGCTGCATTTTGCAGCAAAAACACTCCTTTCTGATTGCTCGGGGAATTCACGCCGGTTGACATGAGATAGAGGCTTGGGATTGAGTCTCTGAATTGCTGAATAAGCCCTCTGTCGTATAACATCTCGACTAACGTTTCTGCTAGAATTACCAAAAATCCCCAGGTTAACTCGGAGCATACGTCCAAAAAAACACTGAAGAATTGATTCCAAAATACGAAACTGATATTCATGTACAGCTGAGTTCTTTTTTTGATAATCTATATATATTTCTTTTTCTACTAAAAGAGTAGCTGAGTTGTTTTGATTTTGTACCTGTATGAAATGGGCTTTATTCCATGCTGACCGCATCGTACTCGGGGCTTCTGATCTTAGTCACAACATGGGAGGAGTTTGGGACTGACCAGCGAAGACGATTCAACAGTAGTCTTCATCAGCAGAGAAACGATATTCCACTCAACATTACGACGTCCTGAGGCACGGCGACATCACATTAACACTGGGGTCTATGGGGCAATGTTTTAATTGAAGTTTATTAATATTATTCATAGTTCATTAAAGATCAAGTTGGATTTTTCTTTTAATAGTAAATCAATAAAAATAAAACTCGGATTTTGACCATGTAAAAAGAGACGGAAGCCCAATTTGATGATACGGCAAAAACTTTTGTAGTACTTCATTCACTAAAATTTTCAACTTGGATTCGTTTTTATGAAAGGCAACTTAAAACTCTACATTAAGCCAACCATATTGACGAGTGGCCCTTTTTCTTTAAGACGGAACCTTCTTTATATGCATAAGGACACACAATATCACACGCACCAAATTTGAAAAAAAAAAAAAACAACAACTTTTTTTTCATGTAAAAAATAAATCACCCGTCACCAAAAATAGAAACCAAACTTGAAGTATCCCAGAAAAAAAGAAAACTCTTAATAACACAACAAAAGAAAGAATCGTACATTTATGAAGAGAGCAAAGATGAAATTTGTTTACGTCGGAATTTTATCAAAATGACCCACAAAATAACCAAGATATTACAAGTTGAAATTGAATGTAATTCCACTATATTTACTTGTTTTCACTCTAAACTAAGCTAGTTTGTGATACCTACTGGCAAGCATCAAGATATCTTTTTTTTTTTTTTTACACGTCGTAGAAATAGTGGTGCAGTAATTAATGCAAAATTTGAATTTGGCGTCCTGTGTTCAAGTTTTGCTGGAACGATTGCACTACTACCACTAAAACTGTTGGGAAAGGTATGAATCCATCTCTTACCCTCCCAGCTTTGGTTAAAATAGTAGGGTAGACTGGACTTTAAATCTAAAGTCTCGTTAAGGCAACTATTTTGAAATTACATGTGGACCGGGTAGGTATTCGCCACGTGGCACACCTATACAGTCTTAACTTGCCTGGTAGAGAGAGCAGCGGTTGTTCTCCAAAATACACGATCCACTTCAAATAAATGCATGTATAGAGGTTGTCCAATGGTTTTGACCGTCATCCCCTTGAATCGACTACTACTTTGTAGTAATAACGCTACGGGTTCTATCTCTTAGATTACTTTTAGAAATGAGATCTAAAAATTTGATAGAATTCTTTCATTTGTACTCCACTTAGAAATGACACTTCCAGAATGAAGGCTCCATGACAAACGAGAAAGATGTGAAATTTTAAAGCAAAAAAAAAAAAAAAAATCAGTTGTAATTTGTTTGTTTCTTCTTCTTCTTCATCATCATCATCATCATCATCATCATCATCATCATCATCATCATCATCATCATCATCATCATCATCATCATCATCATCATCATCATCATCATCATCATCATCATCATCATCATCATCATCATCATCATCATCATCATCATCATCATCATCATCATCATCATCATCATCATCATCATCATCATCATCATCATCATCATCATCATCATCATCATCATCATCATCATCATCATCATCATCATCATCATCATCATCATCATCATCATCATCATCATCATCATCATCATCATCATCATCATCATCATCATCATCATCATCATCATCATCATCATCATCATCATCATCATCATCATCATCATCATCATCATCATCATCATCATCATCATCATCATCATCATCATCATCATCATCATCATCATCATCATCATCATCATCATCATCATCATCATCATCATCATCATCATCATCATGTTTTGGTATTTAAGGTGCTTTGAGTGTCCTGGGCAGCAACAGACAACATCTCATGCCTGCTTTCTTTGTGGTTCGATCCAAAGGATTGATATACAGTCAACTCACTTTCTCGGTCTACTATGCTCCCTAGTGCCTGGGATACCCAGTTGTGTCATGGAGTTGATGCATGCTGTACATAGCCAAACCACGTGAAACACCGAGTGCATAAGACACCCCTAATACCAAGTTTCTGATGAAGCACGCTTGAAGGGATCCTTTCTTCTAGTTTGCATTATAAAGAAATATTATCTGCATTTAAAAGAATTTTTTAATTGCTAAAATACTTTCTATTTTGTGCTGCATAATCTATTATTTTAGTAAATCTGATTGAATCAACGTTTGTTTCCGAAAGCCTTTTTTACTAGATACTTCAATGACAGAAAATACATGTTCAAATATTCTTTAGTTCTGGGATTGAGTCAGGCTTGAAAAGAAAATCCATTTAAATCATTCTAATTAGCTGTAATTTATAATTAACTGAACAAGTACCTTAGCTATCTATGTATTTCTCTTGCACTCCTCTCTCTCTATGTTGATTCAACCACTCTCTAGTATTTTTAATGTCTCTGTGAGCATTTAGAGAAAGAATGATTCTTTTTTTCAGTGTTGCTTTATTTTGCCATCTAATTTACATAGTATGTTCGTACGCACTATGTAAATTAGATGGCAAAATAATACATTTCTAGATCATCCATAATGATGATAGATAGGTAAAGAAACTTATTATTTTTAGTTATGCAAGAAGAATGCCTTAACAGATATGCCACAGTTCACGAATTAAACTAGAACAGATAGTGGTGGTTGTTATGACCCAACGGGTCACAGATACGTCTAGTGGTTGATTAGTTGTAATTTGTAACATCCAAATAATGAATGATTTCCCTTTTTTCCCTTCAAAGAACTGAAGAAATTTTTTTTAAGAAAAACGGTTGTGATTATTTTTTTTAAAACAAGAAGCAATATTCGAAAATAAAGAAACGGTGTACTTAAGTATTCTAGATGACTGTGCTGAATTGCAAAATCGGTTTCGGCATTGTATGGAAGCTTCTAAGTGTTTTAATCCTAACCAGCGAGACTAGCCATTTGTTTCAGGTTTACATAATAGTAGGGGTGGGACGTAATGGGTGAAAATTTCAGATTCATGCGAGTAGTATTTTTTTGTGTTCATTTATACATAAATAACACTAAACAATCAAACATTTTGAAAATTTTGCAAAATTCAGAAGGTGCAGGCCAAAAATAGCCGTTAGGGCTCCACGGGACTCAAAATCCATCATTTTTAGGTGAAAAAGTGGTTTCATGCGACATTGCAGGTCCTAAAACATCCTCAAAAGCTATGAATGGATATAGATGGTTAAATCTGATATAGTACTTTAATTTAGGACCATTTTCAGGCTGTGAAAGGGTTTTCATGAATGTAAAATAACCAAAAACTAGTGAAAAATAGTCCAAATTAGCCAAAATTCTCCGTTAAGCAACTTAATTGGTTCCCAAGCCTCTACAATGGTTATGCATGGCTGTAGATAGTTGAAACTGACAAGACACTAAGGTTTAACACCAGTTTTGGGGTTTTAGGAGCCCCCCAAGGTAGAAATGAGGGTCAAATTTCAGCCAAAATGGTTAAAAATGATGAATTTTGAGTCCTGTGGAGCCCTAACGGCTATTTTTGGCCTGCACCTTCTGAATTTTGCAAAATTTTCAAAATGTTTGATTGTTTAGTGTTATTTATGTATAAATGAACACAAAAAAATACTACTCGCATGAATCTGAAATTTTCACCTATTACGTCCCACCCCTAATAATAGTTATCAAGAGGTTTGTTGTTTTTAATGTTATGAAAATGAATAGAAAAAGAAAAATGGAAAGGGTGTGTCAACAATGAACTGATTGTTGGTCAGAAAAAACATGCGGCCCTTACCCAACTTTTTCTTTCATTAATAACAAGTTCACAAGGCAGAAAACTGAGTGGTACCGTAGATGTCGATGCTTTAGGTGGAGCGGGTGAATATGTATCTTCATGCAGTAAGCGCTCACTCCCAAAATAATTGTAGCAGTTCCTAATTAGACTCTCCATGTCACTTGTCCAAGAAGGCTGAAACAAATACAATGCAAGAAATACAGAAATAAATACTTCATATGCCGAAACACACATGAATGACTAAGTTAGTCGACTGCAAAGATGTATATCTTTATATGCATCTGATAGCACAGATATTACATTTGGTAAATACTAGTGAAATTAGTTATTAGTATTATTATTATTAATTATTATTATTAAGGAAGTAAAGAAGTCACATGGCTTATTCACCAAAATCATTTGAATGAATAACCGAATGGTCTTCTGATTTAAAACCTAACTTTTTCACAGAATCATTAGCTCTTTGAAGCATGAACTTTTAAAAAGACTTCATATTACATATTAGAAGTGTTAGATGCATAGATTCCGATCCAGAAATTCTTCCCCCATTTGTCAGAAACATCGCTCATGGAATGTGAGGACTAAAGGACAAAATAAGAGATGTTAAAAGTTAAGTGTAGATCTATGATTAGCCGAATGCAATACAGGTTTCGACCATAAGTCCACCTGTTGCCTAACCTATGGGAAGTGGATCGGATTAGTTCATTTAATCCTGTGATGTGGAAAGGATTTGAAGTTAGATTCCAGTTGCAGACGTTAGAAAGGAAACGTAAAGTGTCATCGGGAATTCTTATTTCAAAAAAATAGATATCTATTTTAAAGTAAATATAGATAAAGAATATTTAAACGTTTATATAAATAAAGAATATTTTAAAGTTTATATAAATAACGCTGTTATCTCCGTCATAAGTACATGAGCTATCCGTTGCGAGGATAAAAAACAACAGAAACTATCTTCGACCCTGATTCATGAGAAATAGAGTCGAACTACCCAAACAGAGAGGTTGTATAACACTTTAGCATTGCCATTTCTTTATTCAGTTTCTGTATGGTTTTGTTCTTTGAAATAACAAGATATTCCTACGTCAAAATCCACAACTATAACAATTCTGTTACGGAAGCAGAAAAAGTCTGGCACTGTCGATTCCATTTATTGTGAAGATACACAAGAGCAAAGGAATGCACAAGTTGAGAATTGGTCAAGAGCGTTGGATAGAGAGATAAGAAAAGAAACAAAAAAAGACGGCCATCACTTTTGGAAAACTTCTACCGCAGGAACTGTATTAAAACAGGTTTTCAAATAGCCATGTTCCTGGTCAGTTTTTAATTTGGAGACAACCCAGCTCCTCAAAAAAAGGGAATCTGAATTGGAACAAAAATAAAAATTGGTGCAACTTCGGAAAAGCCTCAATCAGAAAAACAAATAATAAATAAAAATAAAGACATACTGGTATTATGTAGGTGACCGTGACGGAACAAAGACATCGTACACCAAAAATTGCGTGAATTGATCAAGTAGTTTTTGTTTATCACATATAATCAAATTTTGTCATTTTTATCCATGCTCGCTTGTCTTTGAAAAACAAGGGACGTAAGTCAGCCCAGCGTTACAAGCCCAGTTTGTCGTGACAAGTGAGCGTGGGAAAAAAAATGACAAAATTTGATTTTCTGTGATAAACAAAAAAACTACTTGATCAATTTACGTAAATTTTGGTGTACGATATCTTTGTTCCGTCCCGGTCATATACATAATACAGGTATATATTTATAATTTGTTTTTCCTTATAGAGGCTTTTCCGAAGTTGCATCGAAAAATTTCCTTCTTTACTGACTGAGGAGAGAAAAGATGAAGTGTAGTATCAGAACAGATACTACACTTTGCTCCTCGTCAGAAGACCAAGACTAGTCACGATTTTTGTTTTTGTTTGCGTCTTTTATAAGAGACGATGTCCGTCGGTCTGTCACGCTTCAGTTTGAAATAGCATTTCCATCGTCAACAGCGTAGGTTTAATGGACGTATCTGAAGAATATCCATTCTTTTTTTCTCTCTTGCTCTCTTTCCAAGTTTCGCGAACAATTACGTCACGTAGAAGGAGAATTGTCGAGCAGAATTTCGTGTACAAAATGTCTCAGTGTTTAACCAATCATCAGGTTCCTAACAACAATTCTATGCGAATTGTAAAGCATTGTTAAAAAGAAGGAAAGACAAAATAAAACTTCTTCACCAATAATAATAATAATAATCTTTTCGGTTGTAAGCGTTTAGTTCTAAGTTGGTACACAAGGTTAATAGACAATTTAAAAGAAATTAAATCACTTATATTTCAAACAAGTAAAAATAAAAGAGGATTCACATTTATCGGTGCAAAACTTAAAGCTAAATGTGCGTAACAAAAGGTGAATACAAGGTGAATCTGTTAACGCGGAAGGCAGACATTTTGAAGAAATTTTAAATATGCATCAATATAAATATGAGACTTATTTCGAAAAAAAAAAAAAAAATCTCATTTTGTTTTCTAAAACGAATCTAAAAATAATAGAATATGCGTGAGGTTTATCTGCTTGACAACAGGGTGCTGTGGTTGGAAGTTTTAGAAGGAGTCGGAATCAGACCCGTAAGAATGCTAGGAGTCGGAGTTGAATTTTTAATTTGACTGATTATTACCGAATATTAGAAGACTTTAAAAGTAAAATTTTTTTGAATTCTAGTAGTCAGAGTCGGAATTTTTGTAATCCTAGGAGTCGGAGGCGTAATTCTTGGAATCGTCGGAGGCGGAATTCTTGGAATCGTCGGAGGCGGAATCGTCGGAATCGGATATTTTGGAATTCTCGGAGTCGGAGTCAAAATTTTTTTTATAGCTTATACCTTCAAACTCAGTAATCCAGCTTGACAAATGTAAAAAACATGCATTATTTGAACATTTTGACAGGGGCTTCCCTGGGAAATTCTAATTCAATTTTAATAACAAAAATATTTAATGGTCCTTATCTCATGGAGAATCAGAATATCAACTAAACAATACAAGTAATCACAGTAAGAGCTAAAAAATTAAAAACGATCTTGAAACCAGGGTTACGGAGTCAGAGTCAGAACCAGAGGTTTCGTAAGAAGAAGTTGGAGCCGTAAGAATGTTAAGAATCGGAGTCGAATCATTTAATTTCGCATAAATCAACAGACTGTCTGGTCTATCTTATATAAATAGAGTTTGTCCGTCACTCACAATTCTTTAAATGCAATAAAGGCATTGCGGAATTTGTCTCATTTCGAAATATCAAAGATCTACTTCTAGAAATGGAAAATATTGTATTAATAGTAAATAATAAATTCCCAACAAATAAAGCGGATGCCATGACCGGAAATCGAAACCAAAACCTTGAGATCTTCAGTTTGACGTTCTACCAACTGAGCTATTTGGACTTTCTTATAAATAAAGCTTAAAACATTACCATAACAAAATAATTATAGCTTTGGTGTGATGTCATAGATTTATGATTTACGTCATGTTTCAAAGCATGAATTCAAACATAAGCAATAATAAAAAATGAATAAATGAATGGGTAAACATTATCAATAGTGTTGGGAATTATTTTAATAGTCACAAAACCATTTATTTTGCTTTAACTACATATTGGCGCTAAAAACAATATTTAATATATACTAGAATTTGGGTCTGTCTAGTATAACAAAAATAAAAAACAAAAAACAAACAAAAAACCAACATTTTGATTGTATTAGTAACTAGTTATACTAATCCGGCATTGCCTAGTAGTGCTGTCATTTTTATTTTAAGTAAGAAAAAGAAAAAAGAGACATGCTGATGCCGAGACACATGATTGAGAACAGGACCTTTATTTCTTCAGTCTGAATCTCTACCAGCTGACCTATTTCGCTGGGATATATATATATATATATATATATATATATATATATGATTATTTTTATTTACACAGACATGTACAAAATCTGCGACACTGGCATGTCGATGTTATCAATCAACAGTTATTATAAACTGAGATCTCATCAGGGAGAGTTAGAATCCGATCTTAACCTCAGATCATATTTGGAGAGAATATATATATATATATATAATAGATTCCAAAAACCATTTAAAAGTTTTGGAATCTGTCTCCATCGCTTTACGTAAACCTTCCTTATGACGGTAGGAGTTTGTGAGAGCGCTAACTCTTTTTGGGGAACTTTGAACCCACCCCCCGTTTTTTTTTTTTTTTTTTAAATCCCACGCTGTGCCATTTTAAACGACTATTAAATTAAATTCATTTTAATCGCGTTTTAGTATTTGCTGGCACTTCAATATTTTCCCCCCTTGCTCTTCATTTTCTTTGATATATTTGATTGATTATACTGTCGGTTTCTCCTGACGAGATGATAGTCGAAAGAGCTCTAGAGGGTTTTCCGCAAATCATTTTCAAAAGCACATATATATATATAGTCTCGGAAGTTTCTCAACCATTAAAACTATATTAAAAAAAAACAAAAAAAAAACTTATAGTCCCAAGTCTTTCAGTGGAAAATCACTCATGTAAGTCAATTTATTTTTTACAGTTATTATATTAGTTTGTTTCTAACACTATTTTAAGGGATCATCAGGTGTTTACCATGAAAAACTGTTTCGGGAATTTAATATATATATATATATATATATATATATATATATATATATATATCTAAAGAAGCTTTGGGTCATTTTAAACAAAGAAAGAAAATGCAGTTTAAATTCCCAGGGATACTAACTAAATTCAAAATATCGCAGACTTAGCACTGGCATAAGCCGACTTACCGACTTATAATGTTATTTAAACTGCAACAAATGCAGGGAACAAATTTTCAGAAATTCATTAAAAAATTTTTTAAAAAAAACAGTTTTTATTTGCATACAATTGTTTCGGCCTTCCTCAATCACATACATCTTCATGATACACAGAATATATCAAATATATAAAATATTAGATTTTCGTTATGATTCATAACAAAAACGTTTTTCCTAGTACGGCTAAAAAGTATGACTATGATTTACGTTATACTAATACACCAAAATTTATTCCACAATGAATTTAATGTAAAGTCAACATTTTTAAAATTGTAAGTTTGACCCAAATTTTATAAAAGTGTAGTGTGCATATTTACCAGGTCAAAATTGTCAGATTAGAACAATGCATACTGTTAAATATTGATGAGGGTACATCTACTGTTGTTGGAAAACAGGAAACGTTTTAGACAAAGGGTCAGGAGAAGGTCAAGAGATGAGGGTGAGAACCGGAAGCCAATAAAGTAACCGGACGTGACGTCAGACATGACCAACAAGAGAGAATGGCAGTCGAACGAAAGACAGAGAGTTTTGTTGGAAGCTTAAATGAGACAAGACGTGTTTCTAAAATAGCCAAGCAAAATGTTAGTAATTAAGCTATGTACGTAAATAATAAGTAACAAACTTTCTTTCTCCCAAACTGGTTGCCATTCAAGCTGCGAGATAACATCTGGGAATGAATCCTAAATTCTTCTAAGAACATGTTTGAATTAATTGAATAATCATATTAAGAAAGCAAATATAACTTTTGTCGCAGCTAACAGAATTGGCCTCGGTCCTTGGAAGAAAGCAACACACATGCATGGATGATGCCACCGATCAGCAACAAAGGTATGATGCTAAGTTGATTAAAATATCAATGATTAAATGAGTTCTTTTTAATGGAAATCGCTCCAGACAAGACATGAAGCCACTTGATGTAAGGGGGTAAAAAAATAGTACTCCAAGGTAAAAAAACTAGCCAACTATAAGTGTTAGAGGAACAGATTCCGACCCAGATAACAGCAATTCTTCCCCCTTTGTCAGAAACATGGAATGTGAGGACTAAAGAACAAAATAAGGAAAGCGAGAGTTACGAGGCTGCCGAAAGTAAATCCACCAGTCACTTTCTACTCTTCTTTTGGAACTAAATGATTACTTTGGATCAGTTCCGATGATGCGCCTATGAAGCAATACTATTAAAAGGAAGCATAAGTTTCGAATATTTCATTTTTATTATAAATATTTAATAATCTTGGAAAGATTTAAATCTTATCTATACACGAAGACTTAATAGTAATTCATTGGTTGTTATTTTTAACTAATGGCCAATCATTTTTTAAGGCACCCAACAAAATTTCTTGATCTTTATCAAAGGATAAAAGAACTTAGCCTGGAATGCGATAGTTTTTAAGAATGATACAAATAGATAAAAGATAAAGTCGTTTTGTTTCTTGTGTCCGTAATACACTAGAGAATCTTGAGGAAAACAAAACCTAGATTACAATTCTGCCAAAGAACAAAAAAACAAAAAAAAAAATCAAGATTTTGATGCTGTCGAAATTGCAATTGTGTAGTAAATAAAACTGGATCGGGGTGAAACTGTTTATAACCCGACTCCCCACAGGACAGAGCGAAGAAGACCTAGAGAAAGCTCAAAGCCGATTAGACTTTCAATTAAACTTCAACAGTCCAAGGACTACAATGAACATCCCCTTAAAAAAACACTGATTATCGCAATGGGGAGCGACATTACAATGGAAATCAGCCAGACTTGAGTGGAAGGCCAGTTGTCGAACTGTTTGAATAGGCGAAATACGCCTGCTTATATCTAGCCCAAAAATCTCATTGATTTTTCAGTAAAACAAATCATTTGCACAGCTGGATGCGGCTAACTTTGTCTTCCTGATGATCTACAATCACTTGCATGGGATAGTCATCATCAGCTTTTTAGCGTAGACATAGTACACAAGTCGGTGGTGCTTCAACTGGTTTGGGCAGCCGTTATCACTGGGGATGGGGGTCAGTGAGCAACTCAGTAGTTTTTTTTAAAGTTCCACTACAAACTCAAGAACAAAAATTATTTCACACTTATTAGCTAACACTAACTATTATGGGCCGTATTTAGCTAGAGTCGTGGAGTTGGAGTCAGAGGTCTTGGAAGGAGAAGGCGTCGGAATCGGACTCGTAAGAATGCTAGGAGCCAAATTTCTTAATCTCCGAAGAATCAACACACTGTCTGAATATTGGAAGACTTTTAAAGTAAGGAGTCAACTTTCCAACTTCGCAACGCTACAATCTTTTCATCTCGTTAACCCTTATCCTCGAGTGGCTCTTGGTCTTCATAAATGGTGACCTAATAATAAAAAATAAATAAACATAAAAATGTAAGTCAATGTACCAACATAATTGTTTGTTGGTTCTTAAACTTCTCCGCAAACCACTAGTCTTCTCTGCGATTCCCTTATTAGTAAATTCCTTCCAAAGTTACCCATCAAATAGCGCAACACGTCATGTCATAATATGAAACAAACTGCTTTATCACCAAAATTTGCAGAAAATGATTCACGTTCATTTCCTATTAAATGTGTCACTTTCATCTTTACTTTCACATTCCATTGCAGGTTTTGTTATTGCGATTAAGGTCATCAATTTCAATCACTAACATCTGCTCTGTTTATAAAATGACCATACAATTTTAATAGGAGTTTTCTTAAATATGTTATTCCATGCGAGAGTGTCGGGGGGGGAAAACAGAAATCTACATCACTGGGCAAAAACGTTGGTAGGCCACATGTTGCACACGGGCCATTGTTTGCCCACTCTTGGTTTATGCACTATCACTAGGGGTGGGACGTAATTGGTGAAAATTTCAGATTCATGCGAGTAGTATTTTTTTGTGTTCATTTATACATAAATAACACTAAACAATCAAACATTTTGAAAATTTTGCAAAATTCAGAAGGTGCAGACCAAAAATAGCCGTTAGGGCTCCACGAGACTCAAAATCCATCATTTTTCGGTGAAAAAGTGGTTTCATGCGACATTGCAGGTCCTAAAACATCCTCAAAAGCTATGAATGTATATAGATGGTTAAATCTGATATAGTACTTTAATTTAGAACCATTTTCAGGCTGTGAAAGGGTTTTCATGAATGTAAAATTGCCAAAAACTAGTGGCCTGCACCTTCTGAATTTTGCAAAATTTTCAAAATGTTTGATTGTTTAGTGTTATTTATGTATAAATGAACACAAAAAAATACTACTCACATGAATCTGAAATTTTCACCCATTACGTCCCACCCCTACTATCAACGAAAAAAACAAATTAAAGTTTGAAATATATAATACTACTGCTAGCCCTAACCACCCTGCTATAAAAGACATTTCCCTGAGTATGTAACGATGAAAACGCTATAACATATTCTCTAATATTTCAAAGCAACAAATCAATATTGTATCAATGGATTTTTGTAAAGCTTAGATTCAAAGCTCAAAACCAAAGCTGACATAATCCTATGATGAGAGGTTTGTTAGTAACTTATTACGGCTTTCCTTACAATCGCTTTACCATGAACAAAGTGTCTTATTATTTTTTTTTTTAACTCGGCCAATTTTTGTGGTAAATACTCTAATAGCCATACACTCTTAAAATATTAAAGCATTTCCATAAAAGATGAGTAGTTTTTGTACTTTCAAAATTTTACTTAATTTCTTTAATTACGTATGTCAGCCATTTTGCCTGCCTCTGTATGAGTCTACAGCAGCACAAAATGTTCACTATTTTGACGTTTGTGTGTTTCATGAATCTGTTTTTTTGTTTTTGTTTTGTACACCTAAACATGAAACGTAGTGATCGTTTTGTGAATTTTCTCTTATTCTATTGTGGTCTGATGTGCAAAGATTACATCATTCTGGCTGGTTGCTCTGTCAATAGTTCGATAACCACATGGGGTTTAACAGATCTGCAGAACTTTGAGTATTGATGTAACTTAGTTGGGAACTTGGGTAAGTGGATTGAATTTGGAAAAAATTCTTCTTAGTCTTTTTTTATTCCGACTTTCAATCGGTCGCTAACTTCGACCCCTCTCCCTCTGTCTGCCTGTCATAATTTGTTTCTTGATAATTCAGTTAAGTCCAAACAAATAATTTTCTCCAGTTGTCAAGTTAACCCGAGACATATAACCTTTCAAATTATAAACACAATTGAGCTTGGGTACTTTCTTTCAGATATCATCTTAGACACGAGATATACACTCTCTCAAAATTACTATTTGATAATAACCTTTTCAACTTTCATTATTCATAATCGAAACCAATGCTTTTGGTTGTCATTCAAATACAAAGAATATAACCTTTTGAATTAAATCAGTTACATTTTGGCCGATGTAATCTCTTACCTTCTTCTTCATTGTTGGAAATTTTTAGATAAAGATTGATAATTGGTATATTGGTCGAAACATTGTGAACGTAACAACCAAGATGAGAATAGTAATCCAAATTATCAATCCTCGTCACCAAAATTTTCAAGCGTAATATTTGTTTGTTATTGAAATGGACCGAGAGTTTATAACTATTGGGGCATCCGATCCAAAGAGTGGCCGTTTAACAAATAATGAGACGTTTCTTTTTTGATGAAATTGTAAAAAAGCACCACTGATTGTTAGTTACTAGTAGGGATGAAAAAAAAAAAAAAAAATGACTGCAGTATCAAAGTATGTGCTGATACCTTCTCCCTAAAGCATCTGTGTGGTGTGATTAGGGTTAGAATCAAAATATAACTCCGGGGCACTCTGCCTACGATTGAAATTTCACTCTTCCGCATTTCTGATTTGAGTTAACAATCAATATTTAAGGACCGTAAAGCACACACACACACATTGTTTTGTCATAACATGAAAAATCAACTTCTCAGAATCAAAATAGATCTGATCCAAGACAGCCGATCTTTCACACAGAAAGAGCTCTATATCCTTTCAGATAGAGCTTTCGAACAATAATAGATTATCAAAAAGGGCTTATCTTAACACTTTACTGCAGTCTGCATACAGACGTGCGGAATAAGAATATACTTCTCATTCACCCAACCCCTTCATACCTCAGAGGTTACCAAGATGACGAAGAAAAGCAGCAGCAGCAGCAGCAATGGCTGATTACAAACAAAGTTTTGTGAGATCAAAGATGCAAGGATCAAACGATCACAAACAATCGAAAAACAAAAAAACCCAAAGACAATTCAGTTGCGACGAAAAGCTCAAGGAGTTAACACTTCCAACAAAAAACGTCCAACACGGTCGAATCGAAGAAGAGTTTGAAAACTACACCGACTCAGTCGAGAGGTCTCAAAACTCATTCAAGAGTGCAATATTCCAAAAATAGAATATTATTAGATGACCAACACAACATGATTATATATTATTATCTGAATACAAACAGTTTGGGAATGGTTTTTCGTCTCAAACCAACGAAAAGCATGAGGCGCAACATGTTTGGTGGTGCAAACAAAAAGGAGAGACTGACGGAGATGAACCCGTGACGTTATCGGCTATTTTATAAACCGTACCAATCATGGGGAAAATCATCTCAACTAAGGCGGAAAGAGAGAGAGAGAGAGAGAGAGAGAGAGAGAGAGAGAGAGAGAGAGAGAGGGAGGACAATCGTATGAACAATCAGATAAGTATCTTTTGTTTTTGTATTCTCCGCGTCCATTATCGTCCTTTTCCGTCTTGCCATGTTGTGTCTCTTCATACTTCAGTGCTCGTTAATAGTTTATACTTTGGTTATTAGTTAATTCATTTTTAAATGTGAGAATAAACCGAGTAGAGATTAAAAAAAGAGGCCATTGTTATTTATCCTACACTGTGTACCATTTGAACCCGTCAGAAATACTTTTTTCTTTCTTTCTTAATATAATTATGCACATCATATGGTCATAATAATATACCAAACCACAATATATATATATAATACATATATATATATATAAAAACAGGGAACGTCGAATTAAAACAGCACTAGCAAACCACTATTGGGAGCTCAAAGAAAATGGACGCTCACCAATAATTAAATGGAAAATAATACAAGCCAGTACATGTAGAAATTTAGAAAACCCGTGTAGATTATGTCTGAATGAGAAATTTGAAATTCTAAACTTTAAAGAACCCCCAAAATCTATTAAACTGTAGAAGTGAGATAGCAAACAGCTGCCTGCACAGAAATAAATTTACCTTAGGCTAACAATAAATAAATAAATAAGTAAAAAACTAAACTAAAACCTAACACTTAAAAACTAAAACCTAAAATAGAAATACAAGGAACCACGTGTTAAAATAAGTTCACCCATTATATTGACACAACAAAGAAACAGGATATAGGCCACTGTATAGAAAATAAAACAGGATATAGGAAGTAACACTAACCGGACCTTTGTTCACGGGAAGCCCAACGATTGGCTGAGAGAACAACAAAGAATCTGATTGGTTAATTAGCTAGCCATGTATATAAAAACACCTGGCAAAAATAACTCCATGCATTTTAGCCTGAAGATTCCCCCCGGGGATGCAACGCGGTAGCCTCTGTGTAGCTTAATTGCCATAAATATATCTTCATAGCTTACTACCTAGTTCTACTTACATATCGAGCACTGTTGAAGTAAATACTGAAAATTGATACATAAAAAATTATATCTTATAAAATTTTATGTGGATACATGAAATAGTAATATATATATATATATATATATATATATATTATTTGTCGCCCCTAAACTAGGCCAGGCTCTGTAGCGAGTAGTATTAACACAGCAGTCATTGTGGCTTAAAATGCAATGTTCCTTTCAAAAGTCAAACTCTTTACGACAGCTGCCTTTGATAGGATTAATCTCTCGATAATTTACCGAGTTGTTGGCAATGGCCGTGAGGGCAAAGACTTTGGAATTTGAGTTTGAAATATAACTTGTGTTCTGGGGTTCAAGTCCGACGACCGGTGTGAATGATTCTTCTCTACACTGACGATTCCCGTAAGGATGAAACGTATACATATGTAAATAAAAACAAATATTTATAATTAATTATATATATATATATATGTAAATTATAACTAAAAGGTAAACTTTTAGAGAGTTGGACCTATTGTGAAATAAGGAAAGCTCAATATACTGGATAGAGCAAAAATATGGTACGTCAATGAAAATTAGTAAGACCTGCAAATGGAAGCAAATCGGATTTTTATACAGATTCCTCTGGATTTACCAATATTTCTGAGCCCCACGTTTTTTGGATTTCGTTATTGGTGATTCCCATGCCCGTTTGAACTTTTAAAGAAATTTTTTAAATTTTTTAATTTTAAAAGAAAACTTTTTCAAATTTGGAACTTTGACAGTCCTACCCTGTCAACTTATCAATCATAATTTTTCCTCTGATGATAAGATTTTAATCTTTGAAAAGCCTGGTTTAAGGAAAGAAAGAGATGAAAAATAAATGTTTTTATTAACTAAACTACTCCTTGTTTTGAACAACTGAAAATACCGATTTGCTTCCATTTGCAGGTCTTACTAATTTTCATTGACGTACTATATATATATATATATATATATAGATATGAATGATATACTTGCATAAATGTAGAAAAACAAGTAAATGGAAATGTGGATAAGCACCAAACACAACAGACAAAGATCAAATAAGAATCATTATTGGGCGACTAATATTTTGTCCTTTTTTATTCAAAGAACTTTATCAAAGTGCAAAAAGAAAGTGTTGATCACATTGGTACAAACGAGATATTCTTGGAGTGAAATGGAAGGGGTCATAGTGTGTGTGAGGAGGAGGAGGTGAAGAAGAGGGGGAGGGAGGGTTAACTGGATATGGAGGGAAAGGTGGAAAGAGCACTATATATATATAAGTGGTGGGAAGGAGGCTAGAATCAGGGATTGGATAGAGAGCGAAAAGTTCAGATGTGTGAGCTAACCTAGTGTCAAAAAAGGTCGTGTCAATAGGTTGAATGTTTTGGTGTTTGTGACCCCCCCCCCCAGGTGTGTGTGTGTGTGTGTGTGTGAGTGGGGATAAATAAGGCATGTAAATGCAATTAGTGGAAGGAAATGAATGAACTTTATTCTATATTTATTATTTAAATTGTGGAAAAGAGAAAAATAGTCTCATTTAATGTTAATGGAGAATGTGTGTATCACTTTCTGAATTTAATTAAGCAGCAGCAGCAGTATCTAATGCGATATTGCTTTCTGTATCATAGTTTTTGCCAGAATTAGAGAATGTCATAAAATTAATCTTGTATAGCTAATTTGGCTTATATTTCAATTCTATTAACTTTCCATGCAATACTTTGAAACTTGAACGATAAACACACACATTACTTGACAGCGTGCCATCGCATTTCTCGTTCGACACCGTTTTTTTTTAATTCTACCCGCCATTCATAACAGCACGACGATGACGTCGTACCATCATTGACGTTTATCAAATTAACAAAGAAATAAGTTTCTTTATTCTTGTTTTTTGATGGAAAAAATTTTTTTTAAAAAAATGACTCAATACTGGTCACCCCTGAAGAAGGAATTTTATTCCGTAATCGATAGGATTAATGTAAGAAAAAAAAAAAAAAATAATAATAAATTAATCTTGTATTGCTAATTTGGCTTATATTTCAATTTTATATATATATATATATATATATATATATATATATATATATATATATATATATATTTAAAATCAATTAGAAAATCTTAAGTTAACAACGACGACTTGTAACTTGCAAAATCCATAACAGCTTGATATTTCATTTATATTGAGATAGAGTTAAGTATATATATATATAACTGAAAATAAACATCGTTTGTAAACAGATGTAAACGACTTGGATGTACTTGTGTGTACTGTTTACTCGGAATATGATTTAAAAATAATATAAATCATTAATACAGACACACACACTAGAATACCCGTCTCAGGACCTGTAAAATTTATTAAAATTAATTCTCTAAACAGTTTTGCACCACCTTTATATCACCCTATGAAGATTAAAATCAAGATATAATTATACTTAACTTTATGTCTAGAATCCTTATTATTTTGATGCTAGAAAATATCTAAAATTTAAGGCATTAAGCTTATGGGGTCTTAAGAAGAAATTTAAATTCAGAGAATCTTGCTTAATTGGTGTCTAATGACTATCGATCAAATTCAATACAAATCTGAAATATTTGAATTTTCAAATGGGAGGTTGTGTCCATATTGTGTCCCCTAAAAACCCCTTTAAAATACTTTTAAGAAATTGAAATTTGGGGAATATTTATTAATTGATGTCTAATACCTATCGTTTTTTTTCACAAAAATTAGAGGTATCTGACTTTTCATGAAGGGCTTCCACCCCGTTCACATAAAACTAAATATAGCCCACATTTGGATTGTGTTAATCCAAAATTCATAATGATTAGTTTAATTAGTTCAGGAGTGAATCCTGTACATACTAATATATACACATATACACATACCTAATTTAATGCAGGTAAAGAGCCGGTCTCGTTGTAAAAAGATAAAACGAGACAAAATGGAAAGTCAAAAATCTTGGAAGAGTAACACCACATGGTTTTGTAACGTACCCTAACACCGCCTGGTTTTGTAACGGACCCTAACGCCGCATGGTTTTGTAACGGACCCTAACACCGCATGGTTTTGTAACGGACCCTAACACCGCATGGTTTTGTAACGGACCCTAACACCACATGGTTTTGTAACGGACCCTAACACCGCCTGGTTTTGTAACGGACCCTAACACCGCCTGGTTTTGTAACGGACCCTAACCCCCACATGGTTTTGTAACGGACCCTAACCCCACATGGTTTTGTAACGGACCCTAACCCCACATGGTTTTGTAACGGACCCTAACACCGCCTGGTTTTGTAACGGACCCTAACCCCCCATGGTTTTGTAACGGACCCTAACCCCACATGGTTTTGTAACGGACCCTAACCCCACATGGTTTTGTAACGGACCCTAACACCACATGGTTTTGTAACGGACCCTAACACCACATGGTTTTGTAACGGACCCTAACACCAGCACCACCACTCAATTTCTTTATTGTTTACATCACACACATTACGCTTCAAATCTTATAGAGAGAAATAGAAAAATACATATTTCATATTTTGCATCTTTCGTTCTGACTCTACATCAAACCGAACCGGAGATTATAGGCGTCAAACTTTTCTCTTTGATTGAGTGCCTAATAGTGTTTAGACTAGGCGGTTTGATGTTTACAGTTACGGTTTGAAAATGAGCGTCTGTGCTTGTAATACCTTTGCTTCCAGTTTGCAGAGGAAATCCTGATTATAGATTGTTGTTACTCTCCTCTCTCAGACACAACACTGTCTATGCTGCATTTTCCTTCTATGCTGCAGTTGTTGATATTGGTAGTTGTCTAGCTTTTCTTTTTTTTTTTAAACTTGTAGTTGTGACCATTAATAATGTTCATATTTTCAGTGTAAAAGTTTTTTGTGTTTTTTTAAATTAAATATTTTGCATTTTGCTGTTGTTGAAATGCTTAACGAATCTAAACAAACAAAAACATTGTTCTAGATTTATGTTGGATTGTTGATAGAAAGAATGTTAAACCAAATCGTGTTCCTTTTCCCTTATTTTGACTCAAATTTGTCGGGTTTGGTACTTTATTTGTATATATTGTCTAGCTATTATTGGTCACTGAAATAAATAATTTTTATTTTACACCTATAATCACCTGGTCGGTTTGATGTAGCCAGAATGCTTAAATAGCTTTAATCAAAGAGGCAAACTATATTTGGAGGAAAAAGGATAATTAAACATGAAGACAGCAATATACTGAACTGCCGACGTAGTGAAACAATATTGAGATGTTGACACAGAAACAAATTTAAAATAGCTGTAGCACAGATCAAGTCTATACTAGATCTGACCATAACACCATCACCGTTTCATCTGTTAAATATCCTAATACAATTTCTTTAACAATCCTTCTGGTCCAATTGTTACTTAACTTCTGAACCCATCCAACATGGCTACCAGACTTTTATAGATCCTAGCCCTGGTGGCCATTCCTTAAACCAAGGGCAATAACCCACATGACATTAACATCATCCCCATCTCTAAATCACAAGTAATCTCACAATGTACTTTATAAAATGGTTTTTAAATTATTTTCATTTACAGACTAAAAATAGTAGATCCTAATACCTCATGTGTATGTCCTTATATTTTCAGATACAGACTAAAATCTATAGATTGTAATACTTCAAGGCTTATCAGTGTGTGGGTGTGTGTGTGTACATTGTTATTGTTTGTTGTCTTGGCCAGCCACTCCTACTTCGTGAGATTTTTCATAACCAATCCCTACTTTTGACCATCCTTTTCAACACCATAAAATGTTCAAAGAGAAGTGGAAGTGCACAGAAACAAAATAGAAACACGAATGAAGAGAAGAATAAATGTTTTGTCTTAAGATGAGTCAATGTGAAAGAGTACACCAACAAAAATGTTAATCATTTCTTAAACTTCCAGATGGATTTCAAACATTCCACAAAGATGTAAGCATCTGATGATACCTTTGACCAACGGTTGAAATAAATTGATCACCTCAGACTGAACACCGATGGCTACATCCCTCTTTTGACCAAGATAGCGAAACTCTGGATCGATCAGGTAGTTGTGGACAAGCCGTACGTGTGGCAACAAGACTCAGCACCCTGACATACCAGTCACAAGACTCAGGTTTGGTTGTCAGCGAACACTTCACCTGATATTTGGTCTTCCAGCTCACCTGACTACAAACCCCTCAACTTCTTTGTGTGGAATGTGGTGGAACCAGACAACAGCAAATCCAAATATCTTCTGCACATTTGTCATCTCGAACGACGTTCTTATCTGCTCAAATGATATTTCGGACACATTCTGTGGTGATATTGGATAATTGATATGCATAATTAGCACAAGTAGAAATAGATTACTGTATAAGTCTCTCCTTAAGTATAGCTAGCAGTGAAAGTACACCAGCAACTGAATAGGTAAATTTACAACTTCACAAAAATGGTGTCGCCGATAGGATCCCAACTGTCTCTTGAGGACACCGACTTCGTGGACACACAGATAAGATGCTTCGCTGCGAGTGCAAGGACTAAAAAGTTAAAAGACAATAAGGAAACGGAAGGAGAAAATGAAATAACAGATTTATTTTTGGCTACAGCTGGGTGCGAGGCCATCATGAAAGTCTCAACCATGGTGTATCCCATGAACCTAGAAGACCTGACTTTCAGAAGAATAAGTCAGATCATCAAAAGAAATATGAGCCCTAAGAAAAGGTTAGTCATGGCAGAAAGAACAAAGTTTATGCCAATGAAACACGAAATTGATGAACCAATCATCAAATATCTACACCGTCTACGAAATGCGAGCAGATATTGTAAGTTTGAAAAACTCGGACTAGAACAGACTATTGAAGAAGAATTCATTGAATTAAGATTAATTGAAGGTATGGGCAATTCGTCACACAGGAATAAAATAATGGAACAGCTACAAATAGGAAACATGTCCTTAAATATTAGCATTGACTTTATACACCAACAAGAATTAATACAGAAATACAACGATCATAAAAGTCAACCTGGCGAACAAATAGTCGGCGATACGTACATGTTAAAAGAGAAAAAGTGTTGGTATTGCGGACGTGAACACGAAATAAAAAGGGAAAAATGCCCAGCATTTGGAAAAACTTGTACAAATTGCTTAAGAATGAACCATTTTCAAGCAGTATGCAAGTTCAAAAAGAAAAACATCGAAAGAGTTGAAGAAAATGAAACCAATGGGGAAGTCTTTACATTAAAAAACAAAAAAAAGAATGTTGAAAAATTGAACAAAAGAAAAAGATATATTAAAAGTCAAAATTAACAATGTCGATTTGGATATCGGCAGTGAGGTAACGCTTATACCAAAACATTTCTGGGAACGCATCGGAAAGCCGACTTTACGAAAGAGCAGTGTACAACTCCGCCAATTTGATGGATCGGTCATTAAAAACTTTAGGATACTTTGAAGGTTCCTTAGAGTTAAAAGAAAAATTCGAAGTAATATGTATAATTGTCACAAATTATAAAAAGAACCACGGACTCCTGGGAAACGATGTGCTTAAAATAAATTCTACCAAACTAATTAATGAGATAAAAATGGAAAAAAACAGAAAATTAAAAAACTACAAAGCTAGTTTAAAATTAAAAGAAAATGTTATTACCCTCTTATTATGAAGCACGAAAATTACCAGTACATTTGTTGCCATTAGTAGTAGCAAAACTATGAAAATTAATTGAACAGAACCTTATTGAACATGTTTCACCTGGGGGTAGCAAGTTGGCATCACATCACCCATTGTAGTTTTGAGAAAGTCAGACGGAGACATACGTATATGTGGAGATTATAAAATAGGCGTAAACCACAAAGTTTGCTCAGATTCGTATCCTATACCTAATGTGGAGGTTGCATTACATGCACTAGCAGGAATGAGCGTTTTTACAAAAATAGATTTGAAAAGGCATACCACCAAATTCCGATAGATGATAATTTCAAAGAAGTAACAACGATAAATACGCCAACATGGTTGCTAAATGGAAATGAATGTTATATGGAATAAAAACAGCAAGCATCATATTTCAAATGGCCATCGAACAGGTTTTAGGAGAAGAAAAATAGGGTCTGTTACCAAGACGATAGGAGCAAATAATAATGAAATTGAATTAAAAAAGAAAACCGATATCGTCTTGAACAAATTAAGAAATGCGAGAATGATTATAAATTAAAAAAATTAAAAAATGCGTAAACAACAGTAGTAATATATCATTTTTAGGGTATTCCATTTCAAAAGAAGGTATATCACCAGATCAAGCTTTAATAGAAAAAATATTAAAAATATCTACAAACAAAAAAGAACTTGAATCTTTTTGAGGATTGGTCAATTTCTACAGACCTGACTGAACCGTTTGAAAATTTAAGAAAAAAGAATGTTGAATTTATTTAGTCAGAAATACAATAAAAAGCTTTTGAGAGATTGAAATTAGTTATGGCAAAGAAACCAGTAGTAAAATTTTTTATCCCAAAAAGGACATTAAGTTAACCACAGATGCAAGTGAACATTCGATATCTGGAATATTATTACAAGAAGGACATTCGATAATGTATTTATCAAGAAGACTTACAAACACTGAATTTAATTATTCAAATATACAGAAAGAAGCATTGGCCATTGTATGGTGCACCACCAAGGCTAGACAATTTCTAATTGGAAAAAAAATTCCCTTGAGAAGTGATCATAGACCATTGGAATTTATATTCAATTCAAGAAAAGAATTACCCAAAGTTACGACATCAAGAATATTAAGGTGGGCAATAAAGTTAATGGCACTTTACTTTGATATAGAATATGGCAAAGGAAATTCAATTCCACACGTAGATGCACTATCATGGTTGCGATTTTACAAGGAGTCAAAAGATAAAACAGAAGAATAATTTGAAGATACATTCTTACATTGGGTAGAGACTGATGTTTTAGCTTTAGATAGAATGGCTATGGAAACTAGACATGATCCAGTACTAAGGAGGATAACATCGAGAATAAGAAAAAATGGGAAAACTGTTCCAAGGCAGAGAGACCTTACAAAAAAATAAAGCATAAATTAATGATAGAAAATGGAGTGATTTGTAATGAAGATCTGGTAATTCCTCGAGAAACACAAAGAAATTTGGTGATAAAAAGTGTACATGATGATATACACTGTAAAGTAGCGGCCACACACAAAAAGAATAAAACTAGAAGCATGGTGACCAGGATATTCACGAGATATCGAAGAATATATAAAAAGATGCAAAAAAATGTAGAGAATTAAGAAATTTTACACAGAATACTTTACATTCATGGCCCAAAGAAGTAGAACAATGGAATCGTGTGCATATGGATCATGCGTACATTTTTGGAGTGGGACTCTCATTAGTAGACTCTTTTTCAGCCTGGCCTGAAGTAGTCCGTATGCCGGACAAGAAAAGTTCTACCATAAAACAGATTCTAAGGGTCATATTCTCTAGAATGGGTATCCCAAAAACCCTGGTATCTGACAATTCTCCAGAGTTTTGTGATGAAAGTCTTAATTTATGCTTGGAAAAAATAGGATATAAACCGTATCAGACGCTGCCATATCACCCTCAATCGAATGGGTTGGTGAAAAGAATGGAGCAGACCGTTAAAACGGGACTAAAAGCATGTTCTCAGCAAAAATAAAAAAATAGAAGTTTTTCTACCAAGGCTGATTTTAAGGCTATCGAACAATATCACGTGCGGGAAGATTAGAAAGCTCATTAGCTTAAATGGGAAGACAAATTAGAGCTCCATTAACTATGTCGTATTCTACAAATGAAAAAATCTGGTAGAAAAAGAACAAAGAATCAAATTCAGAAAGGACAGAATTTATCGTGCAAAAAGGCTACAATACAGCTATAATAAATAGAGAAAACGGAAACAGTGTGATGCAGACCAAATAAGGTCCCTGAGTGAATACGAAGAGCAAAATGAACAAATCGCTATGATTCCTTCCATTATTGGTTATTAGAACAACCTGTACAGAATGAAACGTCAGAAGATGAAACAATGCAAGATCAAGCCGGTCAAAATGAGTATTCGGAGTCGGATTCGGATCAAAGTATGAAAGGGGACGACCCGGGTTACAGTTTAGTGCGAGATAGGTCGAGATCTCCCAGAGAAAGAAATAAGGGAGAGAAGAGCAAAGTAATATCGAAAATGAAACGATCATTAGAAGAAGTGCAAGATGCACTAGAGGCAAAAAGCCTATACGTTTCAGGGAGATGTGGTGATATTGGATAATTGATATGCATAATTAGCATAAATAGAAATAGATTACTATATAAGTCTCTCCTTAAGTATAGCTAGCAGTGAAAGTACACTAGCAATTGAATCGGTAAATTTACAACTTCACAACGCATTCTTTCAGAGAAAGATAGTTTCTCATCTTCGGAGGAGCACATAGTTGGAGTATACACACCCACAATATTCACAAATCTGGTCTTTGTCAACATAACTCTCATTGATATAAGGCAGTCACTAATCCGACAGGGAAAACTATCAAGCTTTGAAACAAGAAGTTTCCAGAGAAAAGGCTACACCTGTTCCTCTCCTCATCCGTTCCAATAGAAATTATAACCAACATTGTTTTGTAAAGTGACCCTTTTCAGCAAGTCTCGTTTCAGATAATGCAGTTATGGCCATGTTGTAACATCGAAGCTCCTTTTAAGGCGTGTTTTAGTTGACTTGGATGCGAGAAGAGTCTGAATATTCAAATAAGCAATATTCAAACGCTTGCATTAACACACACACACACACACACACACACCAAACTCACGATATATTTTAGTTTTAAAGGGAAAGCCATAAAAGCAACAAGAAATGGTTACTAGCAGTTTTTCGCTTTGCGTACATTGGACTAAATGAATGCAAAGCAAGAAACAAGCTGAGATTTGAAACCCGGCTGCCTATACAGTAGTTAACACTCTTACCCATTCACTATCGCAGTCACCATGAAAGTTAGGATACTATAATGCTTTTTTAAAAATATTTGTTCACATAATCGATTACCGAGAGAAATCAATTAGAAGAGTAATGCTTTTTGCTAAATCAAAACCGTTATTTCTACTAGAGAGGTCAACCCACAAATAAGGGAGCAAATATAGTCATCCACAGACAGCCGTTTCACCATATCACAGCACATAAGTGTGGTTAGACATGGCGAGTGTCTCAAGCCGATTCAAAACCCCACCACCTCTACAGTAGTCAGCAATAATACCTGTTCACTATTACACTTAACACAAAAGTTAGGGAAACTATGTTTTTTTTTTGTTGTTTTGTTTATATTACTGGTTACCGAAAGAACTCAATTCTAATTACAAAAAGAGTAATGCTTTACTTAAATGGAAACCGAAAGCTCGATGTCGTACGTAGGTAAAATATTAAAAATATAATTTAATATTATTAGAAGCCATTTTAAGTAAAATTAAAGCCGAGCACTGTTGGAGAGATTAAAAATTGACATTAACCTAAAGCCCCGGTGCAATACTCCGACTGTTGTTGAGTTCTATTAGATTGTCTTGATGTTTACGCTCGCCGCTTTCAGTGTAAATATAACTTAATTTCTCTGTTATCACGTGACAACCTCTCATGGCCTAAAGGATTGAGCGAACGTTTACAGATTCAAGGTGTCTCTGTGAACCGGGTCTGCACCCTGTGACCGTTTGAGATTGTCATTTCCCTGTGCTGATGAGAGCTGAAAGGTCGAAACGACGTTGTACGTAGGTAAAATATTAAAAATATAATTTAATATTATATATAATTTCTTGTTGATGTACACCTTCTCCTTAAGAGTAGGGGGTACTCCTAAGGAGAAGGTGATGCCTAGAAAGATGGTCTCATGACAACAGAACAGATACTACACTATGCCTCAAAAAGAGGTGGTTTATCATGACGAACAAACAGCTACTATTCCCAGCAAAGGAGGAGATAATGCCTGGAAAGATGGTCTTCTGACAACTAAACAGATACTACACTACCATCCCTTGAATTGAGCATTGAAAGATAGTACAATAATACACTATTAATGGAAGCAATAGTTTAGTTTCGGCTTCAGACAGACAGACACCAAATCTCCGTTAGTAATTGATATGACATACATTATTTATGCATTTCATACCAAAATCATATAAATCAATTTTTCAATCGAAGATTGTGCAAATGAAACACCACAGAAGAAATCAACGGACCTCAAACTACAGGTTCGGATTTAACCAGTTAAAAGTGATTTAAAGCAGGCATGTGAAACATATGGCCTGTGGGACGCATGCGGCGATTTGCAAGCACACTTGTGGCCCAAATAAACGATAATGTCATTTTGCCATTTAAAACAGAAATTTAATTAAAAATACCCACAAAAACTAAACCACTAGACGACAAATCTGTCATATATGTGCCCGTTAGTCCAGACATGTCAAGCATACGTCCCACAGGTCACATTGCAAGCAGACTTGTAGCCCGCATAAAAGATAATGTAATTTTGCCATTTAATGACCAAAATTGCAGATTTTACCATTTAAACTGGATAAACATGCACCGTTCACATAAAAACGGCTTTTAAAAAAAATTTTTTTTATTCAGAACATTTCTTTCCACATTTTATTCATTTCAAAAGCAGAAAAATACGCACAAATGCATCTGTGGTGCCGGTGTGGCCAAACTGCAACGTCATTCTAAACAAATTAAAATTTCAGAAAACTCCTTAAATTTAAATGAAGCTTAGTGTAATTTTTAGTCTACAATCAAAAGGAATGATTGAAAAAAAAAAAAATCATTTGTATGTTTTTAAGTCACAAAAAATATTCTGTAATAATTTTATAAAACGATTAATTAGTCGCATGAGATACGCAGTTTGACATGGCTGACTTATAGGTTTTTGTTCTTTCTGAAAACCAATTGACTTAAGATGCTACAAAATTAAAACTAAATATATGATTTTGTATAGTTTAATAATTTACTGTTCAATTCTTTTTACTTGTGTCTTTTGCTTACCCACTCAGCCCTTTGATCTCCCCTCCTTCTCTTCTGACCGGATCTTTTACTTCATTGTAAGATTGACCTTCCCCTTCTATGGCACTGTGCCCATTTAACTTTTAACAATCACCCTTCTGCTCTTCTTCTCCCTTGTTTTCTGTCTGCTTTAAAGATCTGCAACGTGTAAATATATAAGTGAGTGCTACCAACGATTTCTAATCAGCAATCAGAAATTTTAATCAGCAGGTCACGGGTTCAAAGCCTATTCGCAATGTTTTTTTTCTACATTAAAGGTACGTTTTTTTCTGAAAGATTTTTGCAGTACAAATACATTAGTACTTTTGCAATTCTATTATTTGAATATTCTTTCAAGGAAATTAAGCCTACCCTTTTTCAGGGTAAAATAATGTTTAACACTATTTTACCCCCCCCCCCCCAAAAAAAAGTTAGGTCAATTTCCTTAAATTTTTTTATTTTTATAACTAGTGTTCAAATTGGAAATCTCCTATGTCAGAGTTTTTGTGATCTTTTTTAATTTAAGGAATTAGAGCGTGTACATGAGGGAGACAATTTGAGTAAAATTTCTTAAATACCCCCCCCCCCCCGTACAATTTCGGGGTGGGGGTGGGGGGTACATTTTTAATGTCGCAAAAAACTGCTGCCACCTTCGGCAATTACCTGAAAACCATATGCCATGGATCAACCAAAGCCTTGTGAATGAAATTGGGTATGATGAAACTGTTTGGAAGTAGTCGTACGTAACAAGTTTCTCTATGGTATCGAATGGAGTATATATTTTTTATACTACAGGATGCCCAACAGAAGACCAGACCCCCCCCCCCCCCCAAAAAAAACAACAACAACAACAAAACAGTGCACCAACTCGTATAAAGGGATGAGATGTGCACCCAAATGCTCCACGATATAAACCAAGTAATGGGAGGAGATGAATAAAGATGACAATAAAGATGAAGCAAAGGGGCCATCCATCCATCCATCCATCCATCCAAGGAGATTGTTGCCTGGCTAATCAGAGCCAGTACTACTGACTTTATGCAACAAAACGAATAACCTTCAAAAAGTCCAGATCTCAGCAGTGTTATGGATTTGACTATTTGGAGCTTACTGCTACATAACTTTAATTATAGAAGAGACATAAGAAGTCACAGACATAAAAAAAAAGAAAATGATTAAAAACTCTGTTGATGGAAGCTTGGAACAATATCTCAGTTGAACTAATCTAAAACGGTGACTGGAAGTTGGCTCGACTGACTACATCGTTGTGCAACTGCTCACGGAAGAGGAACAATGAATATCTCATCGAACATTTCTGTTTTTCTTCTATTTTAACAATGCTTCTGTTGTTGTCAACAAATGGTTCTCTATTTCCAACAATACAATTCCTCGTGCTGCCGGACTCTGGAACTCTCTCCCTATTCCCATGACATGAAGAAATGTAAAACTAACGTAAACAGACATCTCGCTGCACAGCTCCCAACTTCGGATGACCCCCAAAACTTACACTAATTCTCAGTAGCCCCTTACGTCTACAGTGGCAACCTGCCTTGTTTGAGATGAACTATGTTAAGAAAAAACAAAAAAACATATGTACATGTGAATTAATTTGGCTAAAGTTGCGATTTTATTTGTGGGGGCATCTTGTATATCAGATAGAAATTAAACTTCTGGTACGGTGATATCTGTAGTCCAAATAGTATAAGACCTCAGAGGGAGAGTGAGAGAGAGAGGAAACAAAACACTGATAGGATTAGTTGATGGTCAAGGTGTTAGAAGTGGTGAAATCGTTATGTGGCCAGCATGCAGTTCAAGGTCAGTTGAGTTCACTTTGCACTATAACCCTTGGTAGAAAAGTAGGAGTCCATCTGTCTGGACGGACAGATTTAAGTGGAATAATATGGTAGAATAGACTACAAACTTTGGCATGGCAACAGATCTACAAGGAGGTAAAATAAAATAAAACAACTTCACTTGATGGAGGACAACTTGCTTTGGGAACGGGACTAATTCTGCTGCTATGGAACTATACAAGGACAAGCACACATGCACGATGTCAAAAAGGTGAGACGGGTGACAGCAATTTTCTGTTAAATATGAGGATTGGAGTCACAAGTTTAATCATTTATTTTCTCGAGGTTGAAATGTGGTTTTAAATGACAACTTTGTGTCACAAAAAAAAATATACGGAACTTCATCTTTCAGGACATTGATGAGTTGCAAACAAGCTAAATGGGAAACATGATCCTACCGTTGTGATAGATTCAAGAGAAATGGCTGGAAGCTCTGTCATAATCATGGGATCTGGAGGATGGCTACCACCTGCGATTGCTTCAGGCATCTTGGAACAATTCTGAAAATAGAGAAATTATAAGATGGTTTAGATTCCAAATGCTAAGACTTTAAGAAAACAATTTATACATCTAATATATACAATTAAGCCAGTCTATTTCTCAATAGCATTGCATCTGACAAATCGATATTTGATTCTGACTAGCCAGTCATTTATGAAAATTATCAGTCTTTATTCGTTGGGGAAAATAAATAAAATAAATAAATAAAAATTGAAATTCCAATCGATTTTATATTCTATCCGGCCTGATAATTATTTTGGTAATATACATTTTCAGAGATTCACCATTTGAAAATAAAGACTCCTTGGCAATGCCAAGTATAGCAATAAAGTAATATTGTTATACTGAACAAGAACGCGTATTCTTCAATGTATACGATTAGCAATTAAAATGCTATTTAAAACTTAAGCATGTCGGACTGGCAGTGTCTTAGAAATACATGGACACATCTAAAAATGCTATTAAAGTGGGACAGACTAAAGAAAATTCTATTTCAAACTTAAGCGTGGCTGACCTACAGACAGATCCTTGTATAGGGATGCTTGGACACATCTAAAATAAGATGCGTTTTTCATTAATTCTGTGTTTTTAGAGATGTAAATACTCTTTCAAACGGATGCCCAACAAACTGACCGACATAGAGAGGTGAGAAGGTACCTTAAAAAAACAAAAAATTACATCTTAAAAAATCGCCACTAAATAGTGGAAAGTTTGCAATAATTTTAACCCATTTCTTATTGACGGACAGAAGCTTTTAAAGAAATGCATGGACACATCTCAAAGTTAATATTCAATTATTTACCAAAAGGAAGAAAAAAAATAAATAAAAAATAATAATAATAATAATAATGATGATGATGATGATGATGATCATCATCATCATCGGGTTAACGTCTGGTTTAGATGCTGTCATGCGTTGGATGGCTTTTAGAAATTGACTTCCAAATTAACCTTTCTCTGATCAGGTCTTTATTTATCTCTTTCCTCATCACTTCTCCCCACATTTTCCTTGGTCTTTCCCCGACCAAATTACCCTGTTACATCAACTGTTCTATATCTGACCAGGGGTATCAGGGAGTCAGAGATTTTAGAAGGAGTCGGAGTCGACTTGTAAGAATACTAGGAATAAGACTACGAGATTTTGGAATTCTGGGAGTTGGAATCAAAATTCTTTTTTAATCTTAGGAGTCGGACCGTATACCGTTCGACTCCACAACCCTAACACTACTAACCCAAGCACTTTCATTCATTCTTTCAATGTGACCAAACCAACAAAGTCTCCTGTTCTGCACACATCTCCCTATACTTTCAAGATTCAATCTTCCTCTGAGATCATCAGAATCTAAGCCTGTCTTTAAAACTCACATTACACAACTTGATTGACTTATTGAACCATTTATGAACATTAATGAATCATAGAATGTGTTCCTCTTGAATGCCAGAAGTCTTTGATTACCAATTGTTATCAATGAATGCCTGAAAACAATGGATTCCTATTGATCAAAAGCTGGAACAATTTATGGAGAATTGCTACAGTAAGCAGACAATTTATGGAGAATTGCTAAAGTAAGCAGACAATTTATGGAGAATTGCTAAAGTAAGCAGACAATTTATGGAGAATTGCTAAAGTAAGCAGACAATTTATGGAGAATTGCTACAGTAAGCAGACAATTTATGGAGAATTGCTAAAGTAAGCAGATAATTTATGGAGAATTGCTACAGTAAGCAGACAATTTATGGAGAATTGCTACAGTAAGCAGACAATTTATGGAGAATTGCTACAGAAAGCAGACAATTTATGGAGAATTGCTAAAGTAAGCAGACAATTTATGGAGAATTGCTAAAGTAAGCAGACAATTTATGGAGAATTGCTAAAGTAAGCAGACAATTCATGGAGAATTGCTACAGTAAGCAGACAATTTATGGAGAATTTCTAAAGTAAGCAGACAATTTATGGAGAATTGCTAAAGTAAGCAGACAATTTATGGAGAATTGCTAAAGTAAGCAGACAATTTATGGAGAATTGCTAAAGTAAGCAGACAATTTATGGAGAATTGCTAAAGTAAGCAGACAATTTATGGAGAATTGCTACAGTAAGCAGACAATTTATGGAGAATTGCTAAAGTAAGCAGACAATTTATGGAGAATTGCTAAAGTAAGCAGACAATTTATGGAGAATTGCTAAAGTAAGCAGACAATTTATGGAGAATTGCTAAAGTAAGCAGACAATTTATGGAGAATTGCTAAAGTAAGCAGACGACATCCATTCCCTATTTCTTTTCACATCTTATTCTCTTCACAATCCCCCATCTTCTTTCTCTCTCATCATCTGAGCCATACTAATTGGAGTATGAACAAAAATATACATATTTTCAGTTTGAGACATCACCTACCTACGATCCCTACAGACGATTTGTTTTCTTTAAGAGATTAGCAATCCTTCACAAATTGTTCAGCGGTTTATAAATACGATTCCATTGTTTTCAGATATTCATTGGTTAGCAATAATCAAAGACTTCTGGCATCCATGAAGAGCACATTGTATTGTCCACAATTGGTTCAAATAAGCAAATTAATGTGAACATTTCTTTCATGTAACAAACGCAAATGTTGGATAATAGTGGGGACATGTATTTGATGGCTTAAGTAAATTATTAACAATCGGATATGAGTTGCATGGAGAGAAATGATATGCGAATATGATGGATGTGTATGTGAGTCTTAAAGACAGGCTTAGATCTGATGACCTCAGAGGAAGATTAAATATGGACAGTATAGGGAGATGTGTGCAGAACAGGAGACTTTGATGGTATGGCCATATTGAATGAATGGATGAGTTCTTGGGTTCGTAGATGTAGAGCAGTTGAAGTAGCAGGGTCAGTTGGCAGAAGAAGGCCAAGGAAAACATGGAAGGAAGTGATAAGGATGGCTTTGAGAGAAAGGGAGATAAATAAAGACCTGACCAGAGGAAGGTTAGTTCGGAAGTTAATTTCTAAAAGCTGGCCAACACATGTAAAAACGATGTTAATATGATGGTGATGGTGATGATGATGATGATGATAATGATGCAGATTTTGGCAAAAATGAAAATAAATAAAACGTGTTTAAATAGTATGATGCAATTAAATCGAAAATGAAATTATTACATTTTTCGTAATTATTTCGTTAATAAAATGATGATCAGTATTCCGATGATACTTCTAACGATTTTTGATGAAAAACAATAAGCAAACAAAAAAACAACAAAACAAACAACAACAAAAAACAACAATGTGATGCAAAATTGTAAACATCTGAAATAGACGTCTGCATAACTTCAATCTAACGTGTTATCAGTAAATGTGTTACGAAAACGAAACCATGTTTTATTGCACGCTGGCGGTCCTCATGTGGTGTACGTTTCCTGGGCTAATCATCTTTTATTGTTTACACGAAAAAAAAAAAAAAAATGAAAGCCTCATTCATAATGTAAGCAAAGATTTGATATAGATTAAAAAATAAAAAAAAATAAAAAAGGAATGGGAGATTATACCTTTAAATTATTCTAAACGAGGTAGCAAGTTTGACGAAAATAAACATCTCAGATCTAATTGTTTATAATAAAGGGGTGGGTGGGGTGGGGGTGAAGCAAGCAGCCGGCCCTACCTGTCCGCCGTGATTTTCTTGTTTTATGAAGCAAGCACCGATACACAACGATATCCAGAGTAAAAAAAAAATCAGTAGCGAGAGAGAGAGAGGATTCATTGAGAATTCTATCTGCTACTTCCTCAACCTCAACAACTACCACTTCGCCCCCCCCCTTTTCACCCATTGCTATTTTCTTTCTGTCAACTATCATAAATGGTTTTTACAGGTAATCAAGAAAGAAAGAAAAGAAAGAAAGAAAGAAAGAAAAAAATTCAACTCACCACCGGCAAGAACACGGGAGGGAAAGCAACGCACGAGGAAGAACTTGAAAAAAAGAGGGCCATAGGTAACTGCGTCGGCATGGATGGGCAGCTACAGTAAAATACACCACCGACAAACACTAGAGTATATAAGGAACTGTTTTTTCTTTTCTTTCTTTTTTTTTTTAGCTCAGGTCATTTTTCTAATAAAACTTAATACAAGAGTTTATTGAGTGGAGACGGTCGCCATCATCACATGTGGTTCATCTTTGAGGCAGGAAACACCAATAATAATAATAATAAGCAACCATGAGAAGACGAGCACGAGAAGCAGCAGCAGCAGCAGCCACGGAGATTTTAGCAGCAGCGTTGGTTGTAATAGTAGTAGTAGTTATTGTAGTAGTAGTAGTAGTAGCAGTTACGAGCTCATTAGAATGTCAGAAAAGATAATAGAACGAGGAGAAGGAGGAGGGGGAGGATATTGTTATGGTGGCAGTAAAAGAGAGGGAAAAGGGGGAAGTGGGATAAAGGAGGAATAGAACCTCATAGTTATAAAAGCAATACCTGAATACCAGTACATAGGACCGTGACAGATTTCTATCTTTTTTTTCTCTTCTTTCTCGGAAGGGTCTTTTTTTTTTTTTTTTTTTTTTTTTCCCCAGAACAGGTCAAGGGCTGTCGATATGCTGGTGGCTTCACACATGCCTATTTATAGAAGGGAATATGTTTCTTTGTTAGCTAGAAGTTGATGGCCTCTACAAGGCTTGCTTTTTGCTTTCTTTTCCTTTTTTTAAACCCACCGTCTAGGCAACGGAGATGGAGTGGATGGGTTGGAAATAAGGGCGACACACACACACACACACACACACACACACAATTGCCTGCCTCCTTGCTGGCTGGGTTGGCTTACTCGATTGGTTGCTTGCATTCCACACACCCTGCTTCCTTTTCGCCATAACAAAGAAGAACAGACAAGAGAAGGCCCAAACGTAGAGAAGGAGAGCGGCCAAGTTGCAGCTCGCAATTCTATGCTAATGTCAAAAGAATACATCGAGAATGAAGTTGGACCTCATCTTGAAAGGAGAGATGGTCATTTTGGTCAGATTGGCAGAAGCAGAAAGAATGTCAATTGGCCATGACTCCACAACAGGCAGAAAGAAAAAAGGAGGGGGTAAAATTAAAGTGGAAGTTTATGAGAGAGAGAGAGAGGGGGGGGGGAAGAAAAAGAAAAGGAGAGAGAGAGAAGGAGCGAGAGAGAGAGAGAGAGAAGGAGCGAGAGAGAGAGAGAAGGAGCGAGAGAGAGAGAGAGAGAGAGAAGGAGAGAGCGCAAGCAGTAGTAGTAGTAGCAATAAAAAGGCAGCCATTGGATACAGAAGTAACCACAGAAGATTACCATCCTCATCAGATTGGGCATAAAAGAACAACCAACAACAATGGCAAAGAGAAACAATAGATTTTGTTTTCTTCTTAAACGAAAAATCATAAGTTCTTCTTCATTCCTTGATTAAAACAATTCCGGAAGTCACTCCCCCCCCTCCCTTCAAAGTAGATATTTTCTTACCTTTTGTCGATCAAAAGACACTTTGATAACAACCAATCAAGACAATGAAAACCCTAAATGTCACCCACTTACAGGTTTCAAGAATGCAATCAACTAATTAGCCTTCAAAGATGTGTTCATTTTGCAAAGCGAAAAAAAAAACAACAAAAAAACGGGGGTGGGTGCGTTTATTTTATTATTTAACCAAAAAAGAAAAAGCAAGCAAGATTTGTGGAAATGGTTAAGATTTAATTACCATAGTTTGGTTCTTTGCGAAGACGGGAATGCCTGGGAGGTATATTGTTTTTTCTTTGCTTTAACAACACATATGAACCATGCTACTTATCTTTTGCCTTTTAACTTTTACTTCAAGCCAGCAGTGTGAAGGCTTCAAAATTATTTACGAATTTTAAAATGGCTGACTTGTAATTACTGAACTAAAAGAAAACCATTTTTCTCAACGAATCGGATGTTTAATCTCTATACATGTTTTCAAATTATAACTGATATTTTTGGACGAAGCTTCCACCCCATTCAATATGCAGGTTATGTTCGTTGGAGTCAAAGCATTAACTCCGGCTTAGTTTCCTTAGGATGATCAAAACAGAAGACACAAACAGATTTGAGATTATCTTCTCAGAGAAACATTTTACAGACAGACTAGAATATCAGCAGTTATAAATGCACTTAAAATAATTCGTCTTATGAGTGGCAGACAAAGTACACATTAGTGTTTATGATTGGCGAACATTATAGTTTATATTATTAAAAATAAATTAAGAGAAACAGTTGCGACGATTAAGTCTACTTTTTGGTCTGTCATTTAGTTTGAAATAGCATTTTTGTTATTCTATTCTTTAGTCTGTCAGTTTGAAATAGCATTTATTTGGTCTGTCGATTTGAAATAGAATTTTCGTTGGTTTATTTTGTCATTCAGTTTGAAATAGCATTTTTGTTAGTTTATTCTTTGGTTTATCAATTTGAAATAGCATTTTTGTTGTTCTATTCTTTGGTCTGTCGATTTGAAATAGCATTTTTGTTGTTCTATTCTTTGGTCTGTCGATTTGAAATTGCATTTTTGTTGTTCTATTCTTTGGTCTGTCGATTTGAAATTGCATTTTTGTTGTTCTATTCTTTGGTCTGTCGATTTGAAATTGCATTTTCCTTGGTCAATTCTTTGGTCTGTCGGTGTAAAATAGCATTTTCCTTGGTCAATTCTTTGGTCTGTCGGTTTAAAATAGCATTTTCCTTGGTCAATTCTTTGGTCTGTCAGTTTAAAATAGCATTTTCCTTGGTCAATTCTTTGGTCTGTCGGTTTAAAATAGCATTTTCCTTGGTCAATTCTTTGGTCTGTCGGTTTGAAATAGCATTTTTTAAATCTATTCTTTGGTCTGTCAGATTAAAATAGCATTTTTGTTTGTCTTTCATTATTAAGTTAATATATATTTTTTTATCTGTCATACTGAAGTTTGAAATATCATTTTCGTTAGTCTGTCACATTGGTTTGAAATAACATTTTTCTTTATCACACTTAGGATTGAAATCGTAATTAAAAAAAATTTTTTTCTTAGCTCTGTCGCATTTAAATTTGAAATAATAGTTTCATCGCTAAAAATGCACAAATTGAATGGACGCATCTTAAAAATATTTGTCTCCTTGTTTTCGCCTCACCTTACACACGCTTCCCCATGCAACCCAGAAATGATAGTAAAAGGACAATATTTTGATTCTGTGATAGTTAGAATAATGGTTCCATACTGGTGTAAAAAGGTTAATCTGAAGGTCTGCAGATTCAACTCAATTCTTCACTCTTTTATGAGACCCAGCTTTAACTGATGTTTAGGCGAAAGGTTTTTGAATCACTTTTGGGTAAAATCGTTACTAACTTTCCCGTTCATATATTTAATAAACGCAGCAGCAGTTTTGGACTTAGTTTAGTCCAGCGGCGGGCAACCTTTTCAGAGTGAGGGCCAGATGAGACTTTTGGAGGTAGATCGCGGGCCGGAGTGAAAAACGAAATCTCAGAATTACTATATTTTGTTTACATGAATAAATTGTACAAAAATTGCATTGAACACTCTACAAATCTGATATTCTTTCTCAAGAGACTTCTGTATGTGATGTTATAAAAGGCGCCGATGAAGAGTCATTTTGGAATCATAAAAAATAATGATGGGGGAGTAGCAAGTTGATCCAGCATTCGTTTTGACACACCTCACATAAGTTCTCTGTTTCATGCCCTTTCCTCGTCTCACGTTTCCTCTTTGCCTCTCTCTTTCTCTTTTTCTATTTTTATCTCAGGCCAAGGATTTGAAATTAATAGTTAAAGAAAAATGAAATATACATGCATCATCGTTCGCTGATATTTATACATTTTTATGCCACTGTAAATCTTAATTGAAACCTACTTTTATGTTTATGTCACAAAATGATATGAGTTTTACTGGGAGGTTCGCGGGCCGGATTGCAATAATAAAGCATAGCAGGGTGGCGGGTCGGACGCTAAGCCTTCGCGTGCTTAATGTGGCCCGCGGGCCAGAGGTTGCGCGCCCCTGGTTTAACCCGTATCTTTCTGCAAATAGAGCAAAACATCGAATCAAAAAAGATATCATCTCACGCTAACCCTAACCCAGCCAAGACATATTCCATGACTTTAATGTAGGCGTCTTAATTTCATATTGAATTTTGTGAGGTTAGTGTTAATTTTTTACCGAGTGAAACTGAGCAAAAAATTCAGAAACCACTTGTTTTACTTCTAAAGTTTTGAGGTGAATTTAATTCTTTTGATATTTTCTTTGTTTATTTCAAACTTGTGTAAAGTACATTATTGTTTAAAATAATCAATTGGAGAAAGTATTTTTTACTCAACTTTTCCGTGTCAAATGTACAATTTACAAAATATCTGTTTCGTGTTTATCTAACAATTCTCGAAACATGCACCTTCTATTGGGTATTATTATTAACTTAGACATTTAGTTAAATTAGTTTTTAACCAGACTGCAAATAGTTTGTAAAAAAAACATAAACTGGAAAACATTCTTTTTCAGTTGCATTTTTTGAGCATCAATAAATAAAAATTAAAATCTAGACAATTTTTTAAAATCTGAATAACAACAGCTATAAAAAGTGGCATGGATTTTGAAAGCACATTGGCGTCGTCATTGTGTGGGTGAACATATCTATTCAGGCTGTCTATACACCGAGTTATATTTAATGGGTGTGGCTGCTCAATGAGATTCTGGAATGACTTACCTGTCACCCTTGTACAATGAGGGGCGTATGCGATCTTAGTTGAATGGTTGGTTGTTGGGTTTTACGCCATACCAACTGTCGTTGGGTCATTTTATGCCGAAACCGTACACGTATGTTTTCATATATGATTGGTTTGTAGAGTAATTTATTTTGTAGGCTTGTAATCTTTTGTAAAAAATTAATAAAATGTAATCCGATTCAATTCCTTCCAGAAAATACTTTGTGTTAGAATTATTTTCAAATTGCTGCCATCTTGAAAAAAGGGACATAACTCTATATTTGTCCATACAGAGTTATTTTCCTCTAATAGGAACAACAAATATTTTGGAAAAAATAAAAGCAAAATAAATTACAAGTAAATACGCCACTGGGTATGTACAGTTAATATACTAGCTGTCCCTATCCGGCATCGTCTGGGAGTAGTTTTTTAACAGATCCAAATTGTTATAAAACTATAACTCGATTAGCAAGTAATTTCTGACCTGGGATTAGTTCATTAATTACTTTCTATTAAACAGTTTAAACTCTTCCAAATTCCTTGCAAACATGGAGGGATCAGGTAGTAATTTATTAATTTTTATTAATATAGAAACTGTGTTTAACAAAATAAACAAATGTAAAAAGAATGGAAGAGTTGACCTTTTCAAAGTCAAAAACAATGTAAAAGAAAAGGCAAATGTAACAAAATGTATCAAAAAGTTACAGATTTCAAACATTATAAAAAAAAACCTATACCTGTGACACGACTCAAAATTGCAATCACTTAGTCAGTAACCTGGTGACGTATCCAATAGGCAAAAGGAACCTTTTGAAAATTACATTAAAACTTAGCATATAAAAACTCTCCCCACTCCCTTACTTGAAGCTGTCTGTCATCACGACCATCCCACTATTTCTCACTCTGTCCCTATAAACTGCCTGCTAACATGTTTATTATTCAATGAAAATAAACGGTGAATTTCGCACAGTGTATGTTACTGAAAAGATTATTGGGCTGGAGAGAATATATAATCGATGAAATCAATTGAAAGAACACAGACTTAAAATTTACATAAATGATAATTTATACTGCCCATAGTTGACACACCGGTTCCCATTAGATCACCGAAGTTAAACGACGTCAAGCCTGCCCAGTACTAAATGGGTGACCATTTTGGAATACCAGGTGCTATATGTGCTCTCTGCTTATCTCGGCATTGTTTCCAGTCATCTTGAATTGCATGCCATTGGAATCAAGCAGTGCCGACTCAGGAGAGGTGTTGTTAGTAATTGTGCAACCCTTGCTTCACAATTAAACGCGCAGCCAGCCCCTTACAGGGGTGCCCATAGTCTCTCTAGACTGAACGGAGGGCATTGACATTGAGTTGAATCAGTAAAAATGCAAAGATCTGCATATGTTTTGTGTTGCTTAGATGGCAGGTCTTCTGAATGCCAGTCAATCTTTTGCAGAAATCAAAATGTTTTTATTTATTTATTAAAAAAAACTGACTACAGAATAGGAAGCCATATTATTTTCATCCGACTCCCCATCTCTCATCATACGACTTAAAAAATATTCGAAATTAGAAATGTTTACTTTATACTCATGAAAATATTTTGAATATTCTAACCTACGATATTTGAATTCGATGTTAACAAAGGTGGAAAGTTTGAGCCATGAGTTGGCATGTTTTGCACAAATGGGAGTCCGAGGTCTGTTTTTCTTTTTAAACCAACTGAAGATATGACTCTTTTTTTTTTTTTTTTTTTTTTTTTTTTTAATTGGGATTCAGCAAAATTTTGCAGGAGACTGAAGTCTTATTTTTAACTCAACCGAGTCCGCACCTCTTGATGTTAATGATTAAATGCATCAATCATCATGTTGAGTGAAGCTCACTTGTTTACAGTTGAAGAAGTTGTAAATCTTGTTAGATTTGTGTCTGCTTTAACTCTTATTGAATAATAGTTATTGAATAATAGTTATTGAATAATAGTTATTGAATAATAGTTATTGAACAATAGTTATTGAATAATAGTTATTGAACAATAGTTATTGAATAATAGTTATTGAATAATAGTTATTGAATAATAGTTATTGAACAATAGTTATTGAATAATAGTTATTGAATAATAGTTATTGAATAATAGTTATTGAATAATAGTTATTGAATAATAGTTATTGAACAATAGTTATTGAATAATAGTTATTGAATAATAGTTATTGAATAATAGTTATTGAACAATAGTTATTGAATAATAGTTATTGAATAATAGTTATTGAATAATAGTTATTGAACAATAGTTATTGAATAATAGTTATTGAATAATAGTTATTGAATAATAGTTATTGAATAATAGTTATTGAATAATAGTTATTGAATAATAGTCATTGAATAATAGTTATTGAATAATAGTCATTGAATAATAGTCATTGAATAATAGTTCTTGAATAATAGTTATTGAATAATAGTTATTGAATAATAGTTATTGAATAATAGTCATTGAATAATAGTTATTGAATAATAGTCATTGAATAATAGTCATTGAATAATAGTCATTGAATAATAGTCATTGAATAATAGTCATTGAATAATAGTTATTGAATAATAGTCATTGAATAATAGTCATTGAATAATAGTCATTGAATAATAGTCATTGAATAATAGTTCTTGAATAATAGTTATTGAATAATAGTTATTGAATAATAGTTATTGAATAATAGTCATTGAATAATAGTTATTGAATAATAGTCATTGAATAATAGTCATTGAATAATAGTCATTGAATAATAGTCATTGAATAATAGTCATTGAATAATAGTCATTGAATAATAGTTATTGAATAATAGTTATTGAATAATAGTTATTGAATAATAGTCATTGAATAATAGTCATTGAATAATAGTCATTGAATAATAGTCATTGAATAATAGTCATTGAATAATAGTCATTGAATAATAGTCATTGAATAATAGTTATTGAATAATAGTTATTGAATAATAGTTATTGAATAATAGTTATTTCCTATTTGCCAAGTTGTTTTCACCTACAAAACAACGACGACGACGACGCAAGGAAATTTTAACATATTTACATATTGATTTACTCGCCATATCTACCCGATGTCGCTTAAGAATCTTTTTACTTTCATTTTTATTTTACCATTTTTTTTTAACTGTGCTGTTTCTTTTGTTTTATCACCAAATTATTTTTTTTTTAAATAGGATTTTGAAACTTGAATTTAATTATTACGGTAGGGTTTGATTATTAAATTATTACTTTAACCAAATTGTTATAAAACTATAACTAATTTTGTTATGGTAATGTTTTAATTTCTATTTATAAAATCATTGTATGTAAATAGCTTCAAAAACTTTCAATTTTTAAATCATGAGCATTTGATAAGAATTTTGATCAGTCTAAATAAAGTACTACGCAACAGTTTAAATGCTTCAAATTCCTGTCAATTTTCGAATGCTCATAATCTATTTTTAAAGATTAAAATATTTTTTGTAATTAATTAATTTATTTTCCCTCTCTTGAAACTCGATCAAAAACAATATTTATTTTAATTATTTTATCTCTAAAAGAAATATGATTTTATTTACTATTGTGTGCGACTGACTTGAAATGTATTGTTCATATACTGTCATTTGTATTGAAAAAGATATAACTATTAGTGCTACTACCATGACTACTACTACAACAACAACTACTATTACTTATGCTTACGAAATAGTAGTAGTAGTAGTAGTAGTAATAGTTTAGGTCTATTTACACAAATCAGCTGGGCTGTGCATATTTTCAACGTCCCAAATTCTCTTTTCAAAAGACGTTATTCAATTTGTAGATTTAAAATGACATTGCAATTTAAGATGTAGCAACAAAGTTAAAATATTCACAAAAATTAAATTTAATATTGATTCTATTTTTGTAACTTTAATATGAGGAAATTACTAATGAGAGAGAGAAAAAAGAACTCTTAAGTTTGGAAAAAGGAGAAAAATATATACAAAAAGATTTTAAAAAAAAAATCAATATTAAATCTTTATGAATAATTTTAACTTTGTCACTACATCTTAAATTGTAATATAATTTGAAAACTACAAATCGAATAATCGTATAGAATGAGGTCATTTGGAAAGAGAATTTGGAATCTTGAAAACGTACAAAAATGATTTTTTTTTCAGTAGTTGCAATAAAAAAATAAATGTCAGGAATGAATACATCTATTATTTAAATAATTAAGAATATTTAAATCTCAGAGTTCATGTTGAAACATACTGGAAGTAAAAGACTCTTCTTGTTACTCTTCAATATGGCCACAAATGGATAAAAAAGATCTAGAGGTCAATATTTTCTGAGAGAGATGCGGTGGGAGTAGGCTTTGTGTTGCTTGCTCGTTCCTCCTACTCTCTCTTTATTTCAGTAAGAAAAAAAAAATGGATGCGAATCGCAAAAAAGAGCCAGATTAAATATTTTTGCTATTACACGATATTCCAAATAGATTACACTGGTCAACAAATTTTTATTTTTTTTCTTTGGCAGACCATCTAGGAGTGTTTTCTGGGGTTTTGAAGGTCGCTGATTACGAATATAACATTGGTTTTGCCAGATTGGTTCTAGTTTAGAAGATACTGATAGCCCCAAATAAGCCTAAACTGCTAAAATTCTCCCTGAAATACTTCAATATAGAAGCAGTAAATAATAATTTTCTGATATTATTGAATCATTATAATGATTATGTATATATTGAAGTATTTCAGGGAGAATTTTTATATAATTATTTATATAGGGAGAATTTTTATATAATTATATACTGTAATTACTTAATAACATGTTCCATAAATATAGTTGCAGTATAAATTAAACAGTAATTAAGAATTTTCTTTTTAATTCCACAGTTGACAATGAGTTCCAGAGAGAAAATGAGTTCTTCTAGAAGATGTTGCAGATATGAACCGGATGTCTTTTGTTACATCTGTGGACAGTATATGATGGCACAACAAAAGAGGAATATTACAGACTTTGTCAAGAGGGCGTACAAAGCATACTTCGATATGATACTTGGTGACCAAGACAAGTCTTGGGCCCCACATATGGTGTGCAAAACCTGTGTAGAAAGTCTCTGCGGTTGGACCAACGGTAAGCTGAAGTTGAAGTTTGCTGTACCAATGGTGTGGAGAGAGCCCAACAATCATTTTGATGACTGCTACTTCTGTCTCAATGACATGACGGGGTTTAACAAGCACAAGAAAGCAAATTGGCAGTATCCGAGCCTGGATTCTGCTATCCATCCTGTTGCGCACTCTGAGGATGTACCTGTGCCTGTTTTCACCAGTTTGCCTGAAATCGATGAAACCGAAGAGATTCCAGCTGATCTTTCAATATCAAGTGATGATAGCTGTAGTGACTATGAAGAACCCTCAAATGGCCCTCAGCTTTTCAATCAATCTGAACTTAATAACCTAGTGCGAGACCTTTGTTTGTCGAAGGAGCAGTCTGAAGTTCTTGCATCACGACTCCAAGAGAAAAACATTCTTGATTCTGGCACAAAAGTAACATACTATAGGACAAGGGAAGGCAGCTTGCTTCGTTTCTTTTCTAAAGAAGACGACCTGGTCTTTTGTAATGACGTTTCTGCACTTCTTAACTGCATGGGGATCTCATCATATGACCCAGCAGATTGGCGTCTCTTCATAGATAGCTCGAAAGCAAGTCTAAAAATTGTACTTTTGCACAATGGCAATAAGTTTGCTCCTGTACCAATTGGCCATTCTACCAAGATGAAAGAAGAGTATGATGCTATCAAATTTGTTCTTGAAAAGCTGAATTACAACACTCATAAATGGCTGATTTGTGTGGACTTGAAAATGGTGAATTTTCTGCTTGGTCAGCAAAGTGGGTACACAAAGTATCCCTGCTTTCTTTGTTTGTGGGATAGCAGAGCAAGAATCCAGCACTGGAGAAGGGAGAACTGGCCAGAACGAGAAAGTCTCGAAGTCGGCACAGCCAACATCATCAATGAGCCTTTGGTACCCAGGGATAGAATCATCTTCCCTCCATTGCACATAAAACTAGGGCTCATGAAGCAGTTTGTTAAGGCGTTGAACAAGGATGGGGATTGCTTCAAGTACATATGCAGGCAATTTCCAGGTCTTTCCATCGAAAAAGCTAAAGGTGGCATCTTCGATGGACCTCAGATTCGAACGCTCATGAGGGATTCTGACTTCACTAATCATATGAACACGGTGGAGTTAAATGCTTGGGTGTCCTTCACAGATGTAGTGACAAACTTTTTGGGAAATCACAAAGCTGACAATTACAAGCAATTGGTCCGTAAGATGCTTACTGCATACGGAAAACTAGGGGCAAATATGAGCATTAAAGTTCATTTCTTGTTTAGCCACCGCGACAGATTTCCTGGTAATCTTGGTGATTACAGTGAGGAGCAGGGAGAGAGATTCCATCAAGACATCAAAACAATGGAAGAGAGGTATCAAGGCAAATGGGATGAGCACATGATGGCAGACTACTGCTGGAACCTTTTGAGAGACTGCCCAAAAGTTGCTCACAAGCGAAAATCGTATAAACGTCAATTTTAGTTTTGTGAATAAAATATTGTTTTGTGTGTTCATTGTAACTAAGAATCTAGTGTATAATGCTTTGCATTAATTTATGATATATAACTGATTATGTAAATGTTTTTTTTCACTTGGAGAATTAAAATTCAGCAAATTTTTTGTATATCCTCGAAATCTATGAAAAGTGTTCAGTTATAGGATAAATGAAATGATGTTATATCTAACTTAACTTGTTAGATTGAGATTTTACACTGTCTTTGTGGTTTAAGATCATCATAAAAATCAATATCTGACATTTATGCACTATTTAGCCGTTTTTTGTACGTTTAGCTATGGTCGCGAATGGGTGATTTCAGACAAACGACCCCCCTGTGATAACTCAAAAACTAGAGCCAATTTGAAAAAACTAATGTCAGATTCGGATTCAGCGCCCTTGAAAACCCCAGAAACCAGTCTTACTTTGCCTGCCAAAAATATTGTGTTGATCAGTGTTATTGTTGTATGGCAAGTTTTAACGAAACATTTTAATTGAGCCTCGATAAATGTATCCATAATAAATCTACAGATCCACAGAGAAATCGACTTTACTTCATATATTAAATTTATGGTTTTCTTCAGAATATTGTTCACACTTATTTCTACTAGGTTTCAACAGATGTGCCTTCAGGATCTCTTCAAGTGTATCTACAACAACCACATTTGTATATAAATAAAGCATACAACCAAAGAAGGCTGTACGGGCACATCAGCTGAAACACAATAGAAATATCAACGTTGCTGAGGACAATAGACCAACAATAAACAATGATAACTTCTCATCCAAAAATGAAAAAAAAAATGCAATAAAAAATTATTAAACTCGTTCGAACTTTAAGAAAAAAATATGATATCACACATCATGACTAATTACTTGAGTTGACATCGAGGTTTAGTATTTGAATAGAGCAATTATTATTAGCTTGACCTAAATGTTCTATGTTGCAAGATGGCATTAGGAATGTTTCGTCAAACCTACCTTCAAAACTATTACTTTTGTTTTGACAATTGTCATACTGGCATGCATTTTTTTAAAAAAAGGTGATCAAAATTGGTTACGTTCGGTTTGTTTATTCAATATCAAAGATGAAAGAAAATAAGCAAAATTTTACATATTTTATCTTTAGGAATCAAAAGAATTTGACTGAAACGTAAACAAAAAAGATTTGTGACTACGAATACAACGGATAATTTAATTCAAAATGATTTGTGAAGTTTGGGGCTAAAGATTCTCCAAAGAGACAAGCAATGAAATAACAAAAGTAAGCTTCGAAAATCGTTTCTCTTAGTTTGCTTATGCTGGTCACTTTTGATGTTTGTTGCATAAAAGGACAGGGTTTCCAATACAGTAAGAATCTTAAATAAAATGTGACCCATTGGGTCACTCGTTCAGCTCAGATTGTTTGAAGCAGGATAAAGTAAGGAACATCGCGTGTAAATAACTCAAGTAGATGTGACATTCCAGCAACTTAGAAAATAAGTAAATCATTACAAAGGATTTACAGAGAACAAACTGAGAAAACAGGGAAAATAAATACATATTTTAAATCAAATGAACATGTTTGGAAATAAATATGAAGTGAAATCGATCAAAACAAATTGCAGAAAAAAGTGGACAAGTGATAGACTTCATTGCAAGCAGACAAAGCCATGAATGTTAAGATCAATGAAAATACAAAGCGAGAAGTTGATGAGTAAACTAACAAGATGGACTCGATGATGTTAACCATCAACAAGAGAAGCTAACAAGATAGACTCGATGATGTTAACCATCAACTAGAGAAGCTAACAAGATAGACTCTATGATGTTAACCATCAACAAGAGAAGCTAACAAGATAGACTCGATGATGTTAACCATCAACAAGAGAAGCTAACAAGATAGACTCGATGATGTTAACCATCAACAAGAGAAGCTAACAAGATAGACTCGATGATGTTAACCATCAACAAGAGAAGCTAACAAGATAGACTCGATGATGTTAACCATCAACAAGAGAAGCTAACAAGATAGAGTCGATGATGTTAACCATCAACAAGAGAAGCTAACAAGATAGAGTCGATGATGTTAACCATCAACAAGAGAAGCTAACAAGATAGACTCGATGATGTTAACCATCAACAAGAGAAGCTAACAAGATAGACTCGATGATGTTAACCATCAACAAGAGAAGCTAACAAGATAGAGTCGATGATGTTAACCATCAACAAGAGAAGCTAACAAGATAGAGTCGATGATGTTAACCATCAACAAGAGAAGCTAACAAGATAGACTCGATGATGTTAACCATCAACAAGAGAAGCTAACAAGATAGACTCGATGATGTTAACCATCAACAAGAGAAGCTAACAAGATAGACTCGATGATGTTAACCATCAACTAGAGAAGCTAACAAGATAGACTCGATGATGTTAACCATCAACAAGAGAAGCTAACAAGATAGACTCGATGATGTTTACCATCAACAAGAGAAGCTAACAAGATAGACTCGATGATGTTAACCATCAACAAGAGAAGCTAACAAGATAGACTCGATGATGTTAACCACCAACTAGAGAAGCTAACAAGATAGAGTCGATGATGTTAACCATCAACAAGAGAAGCTAACAAGATAGACTCGATGATGTTAACCATCAACTAGAGAAGCTAACAAGATAGACTCGATGATGTTAACCATCAACAAGAGAAGCTAACAAGATAGACTCGATGATGTTAACCATCAACTAGAGAAGCTAACAAGATAGACTCTATGATGTTAACCATCAACAAGAGAAGCTAACAAGATAGACTCGATGATGTTAACCATCAACAAGAGAAGCTAACAAGATAGACTCGATGATGTTAACCATCAACAAGAGAAGCTAACAAGATAGACTCGATGATGTTAACCATCAACAAGAGATCGGATTGTTAAAAGAAACTCAACATGATCTAAAGTAAAAGTTAAACACTAGATAAAAAAAAAAAGAATAAGGTTTTCGAATTTTTTTAGATGAGAATAGATTATTTGGATTATTCAGACTACTATTCTCATCTTGGTTGTTATATTTACGTTTCAACCAATGTAACCTCTGACCTTTTTAAACTTGGGAACATTATAGCTGAACTTATGGATGGAATTTTGAACTGAACTCTTTATTAAATCTACTCGGGTAAAATCTTCTCATTCCGTTGGAATAGTTGTGAATTTAAAGAAATTTACAAATAGCAAAAGTGCTCTAAATATAAAATGCCAAAAAAAAGTACAAATGTACCAATCACTGAAATCTGGCAGGTCTTGGCAAGAAACATGTAAAATTACATTTTAGTCTGCCAAAACTACCAAATGCAGCATTGGTCTTTTGTAAAATTATTCCAATAAAGACAAGAAATTTAACCATAAAAAATCATATTAAACAACAAAGAATTTGATAAGAAAAAAAACATGTAAATAATTTATATATATATATATATATATATATATATATATATATATATATATATATATATATAATTATTTGCTTGTTGGCTTGGGGGCAGAAATAATGCACGAGCTACTTTTCTAAGACTTTCTTTTTTTTTTTTATCGTTGTTCTTTCTTGTTTTTTAATTTTAACTTTTATTTTTATTTTTTTCCTCTTCTCTTCTTAAGTGACCTCAATTATTGCAACGCCACATTGTGTATTGTCGGCAGTTGAAACCCTTATTCCAGACATTTAATTTCACTGATGATCTGCCAAGCAAGTACCTGCTTGGTAGTGAAACACATGTAGGAAAAAACATTTAATTTGAATAAATAATATCTTTAATGGTGATCATTGGTGTCATGAAAGGAATGCTTTGGTAAGCCTTCATAAAATCGCATCGAAACAGTTTTTCATGGTAAACAACTGATGATCTCTTAAAATAGTGTTAGAAACTAACTAATATAATAACTGTAAAAAATAAATTGACTTACATGAGTGATTTTCCACTGGAAGACTTGAGACTATAAGTTTTTTTATTTTTATTTTTTTTTATTTATTTATTTTTTTTATATAGTTTTAATGGTTGAGAAACTTCCGAGACTATATATATATATATATATATATAGTATAAATTTTTATTTATACAAACATTACTTTATTGGTTACATATGTGCATACATGTTTCGGTTGTACTCTTCACAGAGAGTCCACCTCTTCAGACCAAAGAAGACAGAGAAGTAAGATGAATTTGGAAAACTTTCCTATTAAGTAAATCCTTTTTTGGGGATGGGATATGTTTATAATTTTCACCGGTCAAGCTCAGCATCGGATTACATTCTTTACTTGTTAACTCTTTCAATTAGTTTCTATCGTTTTTTATTATTTTTATTACCTTCATCATTCGTTCTTTAACTACCGTTACTTCCATTTCTTTCTTTTTTTATTACCCACTTAGCTTGGATTCCTTTCTTCTCCATTTAACACTTCAAAGTTTTGATCTACATACATACATTTTAACGCATAAATATCTCATCATATATATACACAAATACATACATAGACAAAAATACAGACATATCAATATCAACATACTCTGATCTCCATGTGCGAACAAATCTTTCGATACACAAGTACACACATAGACATATATATATATATATATATATATATATAAAATAAAACAAACACAAATATATACTCATACCCACATATATATACATATAAACACATGCATACATATAGATTAAAAAAATACACATCCACTCACACACATACATACATGCATACATACATACATACATACATACACTGCCAATTGATGCATCTCCTTTTCCACTGATTAGTTCAGCATAATATATTACAATATATATAAATATATGTACTTCTTTTGTTATTATTCTAACGGTTTTTGAATTAACTCGTTATAAACACATGTACAGACTTACGTTCATGTATATGCATCACTATAGAATGTACCTCCATCAATACCTACTCACATACATACACACATGTAAATGCTTGTACTACTAATATTTTACTTATACTTTTACATACTTGTATACCATATTCATATGTATATATAAAAAATTCCCACCCATATATATGGACATGTACATACAGTACATACATAACTACACACAGTGACATATAAATATGCACATTAACCTACGCATACGTACACACAAAATAAAAATATACAAATTTTACATCTGTATAAACATATCCATACATATAAGATATTAGTCCACGTATCCATATACATACGTACGCATACATCTGGGCCAATTTATACCTTATTTGCCTCCATTTATTCACCATAATACACATACATGCATGCATGCATACACACATATATATATATACCCATACATACACACACATATACATACATACACATGACTACATATATATATATATATACATATATATATACATAACATTATATATACATATTTACACATACACACACATACATACATGTATATACATATACACCATTACAAATACATGCACATATACATACACACAACATAAATATACACAAAATCAGTATATATACCCAGATACATACATACACATGTGTATACATGCACACACACACACCCACACACACACATATCTACACAAATATCGATATTTCTATAATTAAAACTAAAGTGCTTATATCATTCAGTATCGCTCCTATCTATCTCAGTTCATTTTGCTTACACTTATACCTGCTCTAGTATTAATACAAAGAACTTACAAGATAATTACCATAAAGGAAAGCAAACCAATTAAATACAGCGTATGCAATTGCAATAGTTAATTCTATATATAAACAAGTGATGACTATGAGGAAGCACCAAAATCATATCATTATAAGGTGAGGTGTAGTGATTTTGGATAATGTAGATTACTTAAGTGCAAAAATATAAAAACATCAGAATTTAAAAACAAAAAATAAATGAAAAAAATAAAAAAATTGAGTAGGCCTTATATGAACAACTAGCGGAACCCGTCGCCCGGCGTTGCATGGGAGAAAGTACTACCTATTGCATGACGTCGAATAAGAAAAGAAACGGCCTATTGTTGTTTCTGCCCCGTCTACCGTGTTGCCGAATGTTTTAAATTAAAAAAAAAGAAAAAAGTGGTATGGTAGAATGGGATCGAATGCTAAGACTGGCCATCAGGAAACCTACCTTCTTACCGACTGCGCCACGGTTTCAGCTAACAAGTAAATGTGAAAATAGGCCAATTAACCTAAGCTTGATTATTGGCATGCATGTTAAATTAATACCAGGCAAATAATAAATAAGAACGGGTGTTTAGCGAAAATTAAACTGTGTTTATTACTTTCCGGTGTCGATGAGTGTAGTCACAGTACAGAATTGTTAGGGAGAAAAGTTTTTGCTACCACCTATTTGGAGTTGGTTTTTTGGAGAGGTGTGGATGGCAGGCCAAATGTAATATTTAGTGTTAGCTGGGAAAAATGAATAACAAATTTACTAAACACGCTCAAGTGAATAAGTGTAGTATAGTGGTGAGTTTAGTAGCCTGTGATGCATGTGGTTATTTTCCTATTCTCCAAGAAGGTAGAGGGGAAAAATCGTCTCTACTTTATTAGATGAAGTAAATGTCATTAAAGCCAAAATAATAATTAAATTACAATGTGACGTAATAGTGGTTATTCGTTATCTAAAGTCTGCTTAGTGTGTGTTCCTTGAAATGTCTGCAGTTTAAACTCGTTTCTTGTCTGACGTTGAGTAATTTTCCCCGTCTTTAAATTTTACAATTTCAAGTTTCTCAGCTAGGCATAAGAAACAGGGTGAGTTGAGTGATCTACATGTTTTAGCTTTTCTTATTATGCTCCATCTAATTATTGTTTTTTTCTTCTCATCTATCAATTTCCAGAAATATCAGGACAACGAAGTGTTACTGTATTTTTTATTTCTAAAAGATAATTTATGCCTGTAATACCTATCCTTAAAACTCCTTGACGTGCTTCCTATATAGAACTTATTATCGTCTGGATTTTCAGCAGTGTAGATTTTAGCACAATATATTACTGATGCGGTGATGCAATTTTTTTGTAGGGGACATTCATCCTGTCTCTGACAATTACAATTAGTGGTTGAATTACCGTCAATGAAAGACAACAATAGAAAATGCATTTTCAAAAAGAACATAAGTCAGTCGTGAGGCTGTATATCTTTGCCTGACAACGTAAGAATGAGTCAAAGTCTTATCGGGGCCATACTTCTCCATATTGCATGAAGTATTCCCGAAGTTATTCCATGGAAACGTTGATAACTCAAAAACTATTTATTTGATAAGGCTGAAATTTTGCATGATGGTTAGTTATAAAAGAGCATCGGATACATACATCAAATTTTTGGACCCCCCCCCCCATAACAGAAATTGAAAATTGAAATTCTGTCAAATTATCGACCGTAACTGATAATGTTGACAAGTTCGGTGAAGGTCATATAAAATTGACAACTTCATTGCCTACAATATGGGCCAATATTATCGCCAAAAGTGAATTTACCTTTTGTGACCTTGACCGTAGACCTATATATCCACAAATTAAAGCTGTTCTAAGTTATAGCATGGCCGATATTTTCATCAAGTTCGGTGACGATTGGTCAAGGGATGTGGATGCTCGGCTGTACACAAGCAAACATTGTGACAAATTCGAGCGAAAACATAACCTTCGCCTTGGCGGAGCTAATTAAATGACAGAGGAACTGGAATGTTAGAGGACGAAGAAAAACAAAAGGTTAGAAATGATAACTAAAGCAAAAATCCACTCATGAATGTAAAAATATATAGAAATGAAAAAAATCAGAAAATCTGATATTCAAAAATGTTAACTATGAACATGTAAACTATTTTTGTTTACACAACATGGGGGGGGGGGTGTAGAATTCCATGTGACAATACGGATGAATCATTTCATGTCAAATCAACAAGTGACAGATACAGTTTGTTTTTTGTTTTTTTTCAAATTTGACACATTTATAGATCTTCAGGAGAAACATTGAATGACTTCTATTTTACATTTCTAGGTCAACATTTCTAGGTTACAAATGTACGACCCGATGATCTTTGACAAAAATGTGAATTTATGAAAATGAGAAAGTTTTAAAATAAATATCTTGGTTGTTTTGGCAGCCACAATGCTCATTAATATACAATTGTAAATGTGATCTTTGTCTAATGGCAGGATATTTTTGACTGGGGAATGACTTTTCCTTTTTCTTTTTTTACTCAATTGGTTCAAACCATGGCCATCCCTACTACTTATGGGTATGGCCATGGTTCAAACTCAAAATGGCAGATTTTGGCATCTGCCAGTGTAAGCTAACGTTTGCATGTCTTTCCTTTCAATATTGTCGAGTTTACGTACGTAACATGACCTTGAACTTGTGATGCCTTTCACCCTGTGTCGGTTGAGTCAGCTCCTTCCAACGGGGATCACTGCGTCCCAAATGACAGCCGACCAGGCACAGTGGTCCATTGCTAACTTTAAGAGTGAACACCATACATACGCGGACTGATAATTCTGCATCGTGCTTCACCGTTCTGGGACACATTTTGTGTTGTCCACCACACCGTTTCTTCCAGCCCTGAAGTGGAACCGGATTGATGACTTTTCTGATGTGAATGCTTTGTAGACAATGAAGAGCGTGACCAAATCAGTGAAGATGCCTCTTGAGAATGAGCTTGCTGACGGATGAGATTTGGCACCGTGTATGGACGGAAGAGGAACAGAATTTCGAATTGAACCCTTTATTTAATCCATGGGGGCAGATTGTTCTATGGACCGGTAACATGATGGTTGAAGGTTCAATCCTTACTACTTGCGATAATAACTAAAAACAACATAAAATAATTAACACTTTTACCCGGTCATGACTGACGGAACAAGAACAATCTACCCCCGTCAATTAAATGAAGAGTTCAGTTCGAAATTCCATATCGGTTCCCAAGTTTGACAAAGATTCCCAAGTTCCGAGATAATTCACCTGAAGAAAAATCAGAAGCTAGATTGGTCGAAACGTTGTGAAAATAGCAACCAAGATGAGAATAGTAGTCGGAAATATTCAAATAATACAAATTATCAATCCTCATCTAATAAGATGCACCTGAAGAAGGATGGAGGTTACATTGGCCGAAACATTGTGAAAATAGCAACCAAGATGAGAATAGTAGTCAGAAATATTCAAATAATACAAATTATCAATCCTCATCTAATAAGATGCACCCGAAGAAGGATGGAGGTTACATTGGCCGAAACGTTGTGAAAATAGCAACCAAGATGAGAATAGTAGTCGGAAATATTCAAATACAAATTATCAATCCTCATCTAATAAGATGCACCTGATGAAGGATGGAGGTTACATTGGCCGAAACATTGTGAAAATAGCAACCAAGATGAGAATAGTAGTCGGAAATATTCAAATAATACAAATTATCAATCCTCATCTAATAAGATGCACCTGAAGAAGGATGGAGGTTACATTGACCGAAACATTGTGAAAATAGCAACCAAGATGAGAATAGTAGTCGGAAATATTCAAATAATACAAATTATCAATCTTCATCTAAGATGCACCTGAAGAAGGATGGAGGTTACATTGGCCGAAACATTGTGAAAATAGCAACCAAGATAAGAATAGTAGTCGGAAATATTCAAATAATACAAATTATCAATCCTCATCTAATAAGATGCACCTGAAGAAGGATGGAGGTTACATTGGCCGAAACATTGTGAAAATAGCAACCAAGATGAGAATAGTAGTCGGAAATATTCAAATAATACAAATTATCAATCCTCATCTAATAAGATGCACCCGAAGAAGGATGGAGGTTACATTGGCCGAAACATTGTGAAAATAGCAACCAAGATGAAAATAGTAGTCGGAAATATTCAAATAATACAAATTATCAATCCTCATCTAATAAGATGCACCTGAAGAAGGATGGAGGTTACATTGGCCGAAACATTGTGAAAATAGCAACCAAGATGAAAATAGTAGTCTGAAATATTCAAATAATACAAATTATCAATCCTCATCTAATAAGATGCACCTGAAGAAGGATGGAGGTTACATTGGCCGAAACATTGTGAAAATAGCAACCAAGATGAAAATAGTAGTCTGAATAACCCAAATAATACAGAGTTTGTGTTATATACAATAACACGAATTGAGAAAGGTCAGAGGGGCATATCATGGAGGTCTTTGGTCTAGAATGTAAAATAAATATGACCCCACCCCCACCCCCCAAAAAAAACAATCTGTGTTGGTAATGGTATGGCCAGACCGTGGCTGATTTGACATGGAATGACTCAGATAAAAATATGCAAAAATACAAGACAATTGAACTTGTCTATCAGAAGAATAAACTAATTATGAAAATCTTCTAAGATCAACTTGAAGCAAAGCAATGGAAAAATGATCTTTGGATAAAATCAAGGTTATAGAAAACAAATGATTGAACCTTTCTTTATAGAGACTAAGAAATCATTCAACAAATAGGTCATTTATTATGATGGAAAAGTATCGAATGACGGAACGATTAAATATCGCATAAAACTTTGAACCCATCCCCTAAACAATTATGTGGGTTAAAAGAATAGTAATAAGAATACTAGGAAGATGGATGTCTTTAAAAAAAAAAAAAAAAATTTGCCCAGAACTAGGCATCGTTGCAACTGATGCATAAGGGTCTACTGTAATAGGGGTCAGATTTATAGGGGAGGGGGCAACCTGGGTGGGGAGTTTGTTCACATTTCATTTTTCTGTTATTTTGTAGTTTCATGTTTCTTTTGATAGAGTGGGTTTGGGGCAACATGGGTGTTTGTTGGATGTCAAAAACAAAGTGGACAAAAGTAGACTATTAGCCGAGTCAGTGTCTATGGATTTTGGCCTCAGGAATGCCCACTAGGAATAAAGGTCCCTTTCATGTGCGACATAGCATTACAGTTACATCGATATTAAACAACTGTTGATAGAGCAGCTGCTCTTAGCGCTACCTAAGAGTTAGGGCTCCTGCACTACCAGTCGACAACAGCAGCCAAACAAGATGTCAACCCTGTACCCTCAACCTGTCAGAACAAGAGCGGCCCAGACTAGTCATATGAAAATGAGTGACAAACAAGTATTCCCGTGTTGTCGAGATAAAGAGAGAGAGTAAGACAGTGTTCATTGTCTTAGTCAGAAAACAAAGCCAAGCACTAGGAGTCTTTCTTTCAACAAACATTATGATTGTTGGAAGAAAATTGCAAAAAGTTCATGCAACAAATAAATAGATAAAAAATAAAATTAATAAAACTAGTAGTAGTTGTCATTGTCATCAAATGTTTTCTCTTCTTGTTTGCACGTTTTTGCAGCATGTGGTCGTCATACAACAGTTTTCCACTTTTTACGCAGTCCTTTACATTATTGTTGTACTCTGCAAGATCTTTCAAGCTACAACAGTTGGGCAGTAGAGGACAGACACGGAAGTGTTGCATCGTATGGTCCCCCTCTCCACATTCGCAAATAGTTTGGTCAGTTTTTGTAGCCCCATCTACTCATAGCAAATTTTGAATACCCATTTCCGTTCTCAAGCGGTTGAGTGTTTTCCATTGGAGCCAACATGCTTCTTATAGAATCAAACTAACACTTACCGGCATAGAGGCCTCAACTGGCATCCATCTCATAGAAGAATACTTATTCAAATGAATGAACATTTATACACTAGAACGGCCACTTATGAATCTCAGCCAATCAGAACACAGAGAATGGACTTTCCCTTCTGAGCATAATGGAACATTCTAGCCTTATTATAAACCGGCATTTTGATGTGCTTGGCAGTCTGACTTATCTTGCTGCTCAACTGGTCATACAGTTGAGCTCTAAGCATCGACTCTATATGGCGCTATGAACAGGATATATGGATCCTGAAGATTGGGAGCAGTACCTCCTCAAAGCAGGGATCTCTACTAGCTCAGCTCGAACTTATGCTGCCACATTTGCAAGTGAAAAGCTGACAAAGAAGAACCTGCAAATGATGGATTGGGCCATATTGAAAGAGCTAGGGATCGCGACAATGGGAGAAACCCTCTCAATCCTTAAAGAAGCTAAGGAACTCTCTGCTGAGGTAACATATGCTACTGCCCCATCTCCACCTTGAAATGACCCCCCAACAATTCAGAAAATTCAGAATTGATTGGGAAGTATTCACCAAGATGACGGGTAGGCCAACATACAGCTATACAGTTCTGCTGATGAGTCCGTCCAGAATGCTATAGTCAACACTCACCCTAAATTCTTCACCACTGACCCAGACAAGCTACTAGGAATGAGAGGCATTGGTCACTCGAAGGTCAAATCCCATCGTTCATCGCCTTACTTTTGCCTCCATGTCACAGGGTGAGACGGAGACAATACAGAACTATCTCGTCCGCCTCTGGGCCACAGCCCTGGACTGCAACTTTTTATGTCCCCTTTGTGAGCATGACCTGTCTAACATGTACATCAAGGACCAGCTCATCAGGGGAATAGCAAACAATACCCTCCAAGCAGACCTGCTGGCCAAAGCTGGAACACTTACAACTCTCGAACAAAATGTTCGCCATTCTGAGGCGTTCGAATCAGCATTGAAAGACCAAATTTCAATGGCTGACACCTCTGACATGGCTATTGCACGGATATCTACATACCGCAAGCAAACAACCAGTGCTCAAGCTAATGAAGGTCACGTTAGTATCAGCAACTCCGCCAAACGCGATAACTTTCAAGCTTGCATGGGTAGCGGTAGCCATTATCATGGTATCCCAGGAACAAGCTCCTGCCAGTTAAAATGTCCAGTGTGGGGTCAAACATGCAGCACTTGTGGTAAACTTAACCACCTTTCAAGAGTGTGCCGAACAAAGAAACCCTGTATTAGAATTGACGAGGCTCCCATGGATTCTCTTATTGCTTACATCACATTTAACCAGACAAGGGATACATATACGACCACAAGTGAAAATCAAATAGCAGAAATAGATGCATATGTTATCCCATTCTAACCAAATCCAGATCCCAGACAAGCGAAGAACATCCCTGGTGACTACCGAACAAAGCTGAAGATTTTCCCTGATAGTGGGGTCACTATATGTCTAGGGGGATCAAAGCATCTGTTTAACATGTGGCTCACAATGAATAACTTAGTACCATCAAGAAAAATCGTTCAGACTGTGGAAGATTTCACACTTGTGTATCAGGGATGGTTACCAGTGAAATTCGAAGTTCGTGGAAGAACAACCAAGCAAGCCCTTCACATATGTGATGGGATCCAGCGACTTTATTTCAGCAAGGCAGCATGCATTGATGTGGGAATGCTGCCTGAAGATTTCCCAAACCCTGCGGCAGCATTTTCAACCCAGGCAAATATCGCAATACAACACATTGAGTATGTGAATCAATTGCCAAGTCGCCCCAAAAGCCTTCCCTTCACCCCGACGGAAGAAAACATCAGTAGACTTAAGGACTGGCTCCTAGAGCATTTTGCCAAGACGACGTTCAAAAACGATGGGGTGTCCCCATCTATGTCTGGCCCCACCGCCCATATTCACCTTAAAGAGGGAGCGGTCCCAAAAGCCAGACACAACCCAATTCCTGTGCCTTATTTTTTCAAGGAGCAAGTACGACTCGCACTTTGGGATGATGTTAAAAGAGGCATTCTTACTCCAGTGCCCGTTGGTACCCCTACCGATTGGTGCAGCACTATGGTAATCAGTGCAAAAAAAGATGGAAAACCAAGAAGAACGGTGGACTATCAGCATTTAAACTCGCAGTGCAAACAAGAGACACCACACTAGCTTGCCATTCCAATTGACATTACAAAAAAAAAACGTCTTAGATGTAATGGATGGTTATCATTCAATCTCTCTAGATGAGGAATCTCAGCCACTTAGAACTTTCATTACGGAGTGGGGTCGTTTCATGTATTTCCACATGCCTCAGGGATACTTAACCTCCGGTGATGCCTATATGCGTAGATATGATGAGATCATTAAGGACATTCCTCGCAAAGTGAAGGTCGTTGATGATACGCTACTTTTTGACAACAGTATAGAATATGCCTTCTATTATACATTTGACTACCTATCGCTTTGCGCAAAAAACAGAATTGTCCTTAACAGAAATAAATTCCAATTTTGCGAAGATGTGGTTCTGTTTGGAGGCCTTCAAAGAACATCATCAGGAGTAGCCCCTTCCGAGAATTTACTCAATGCAATTGCCAACTTTCCTATCCCAAAGAATATAACTGATGCAAGGTCTTGGTTTGGATTAGTTAACCAAATAACATGGGCACATTCCCTAAGCACCATAATGTCTCCCTTTCGAGACCTTGTCAAACAAAATTCATGCTTCATTTGGAATCAGGATCTCGAGAATGCATTTTTCACATCCAGGCAAATCATTGTGAATTTGGTAAAAAAGGGTGTAACGATCTTTGATATTAGCAGAGCAACCTGCCTTGCTCCAGACTGGAGTAAAGAAGGTATGGGTTTCCTGCTATTACAAAAACACTGTATATGTTCCACTGAGAAAGCACCGGTATGTTGTCCTGAGGGCTGGTACATCGTATTTGCAGGCAGTAGATTTTGCACAGATGCGGAGCGCCGATATGCACCCATTGAAGACGATCGCCTGGGCATTAGACAAATGCTGTATATTCATTATGGGCTGCCCTAACGTAATAGTAGTAACAGACCACCAGCCCTTACTAGGAGTATTTGGAGACAAGGACCTGAGCAAGATACATAACCCGCGCCTCTTTAAGCTTAAAGAGAAATCACTCAGGTATTTTTTTACAATCCAACACTGCCCAGGAAAGTTGCATCAGGGTTCCGATGCCATCTCTTGCAACCCAGTCCCTACAATGAGTGCCCTTACATCCCTATCTTCCACACACCCTTCCTCTGAAGACATCCATCTCTCGGATAAAATAGATGCTATGGTGGAGGTAGCAACCCAGCTGGCCATGAACGATTTTAAAGACACCGATACAATCCTATCAGCTGATCACGTATGTGCATCAGGCCGAAATGATCCATCTTACACGATACAACTAGGGTTTCCATTCAAACGTTCACTTACTGAACCGGAAATCCATTACTTCTGGGATGTACGCCATCGACTAAGTACCGACAGGAGCTTAGCACTGATGGATGCGAGAATCGTGGTACCCAAATCTCTCAGAGGAAAAGTACTATGTTATCTACACTCAGCCCACGCCATTGAATCGGTGTATTGGCCTGGTATGAATGCATCAATATTCAACTTTCGAGCCAATTGCCTCATCTGCACAAGCATTGCCCCAAGTCAGCCACCTGAACCACTCGTATTAACCCAAGCTCCAGATTGGCCCTTCCAGCAGATAGTGATGGACCGTTTTTACGTCGGACACATTGCATACCTTGTCTGTGCAGACAGACTCACTGGCTAGATTATTTTGTATCATCTTAAACCAGGTCATGCATCACCTCAAAACTAATATCTATTTGTCGGAAACTATTCCACACATATGGCACCCCAGAAGAACTTAGTAGCGATGGTGGCCCACCTTTTAATTCCAACATGTTTCAGCAATTCCTCAAGACATGGTGATAATTCATGGAAATACAGGTCCCCAGGGCTCATTGAATAATGACAGTGTTGCCAGAGCCATCCTGCAGTATCGGTCTATCCCCAGCACAACACTTGCTCCACCGCCGACTTCGTGACTTCATACCATCCCAACCCGCACTATATAAACCACATGCAAAATGGATAGCTGCAGCTAGGAACCGTGAGATAAGCTTATCTCAGCGCGATGCTCACCTCACCGAGCGGTACAATCGCACAGCGCATACTTTATGCCCACTCCAAGAAGGAGAAAGAGTATCAATACAACGTGCAAACAATCGTCGATGGGACACAACAGGTCGTGTTGTCGAAACTCTCCCTAACCGTCAGTATCGGATCAGGATTGATGGGTCAGGCAGAATCACTTTGCGAAACCGCAGATTCCTCAGAAAACTTGCAACACTTGTAATTCCAGTCCCTATTCCCAGTGCTTTGCCTGAATCTCCCAATCCAACGCCTTGCGATTCCCATACACCTGGTACACCATTGCCGCATAACAGAGGAGATGTAATGACATCGTCGAGGCACCCAACACCACCCAGCAATGCTAAACCAATGCCAGTGAAATCTGCCCGGGCATTGTCCAGGTTACTCCCTCACAATCAACCAGGCCAGAAGGAACTCATTCTTCCCCAAAGACCATTGCGTTCGCATACTGAGGGGAGGGGGGGAGATATAGAATCAAACTAACACTTACCGGCATAAAGGCCTCAACTGACATCTATCTCATAGAAGAATACTGATTCGAATGAATGAACATTTATACACTCGAATGGCCACTTATGAATCTCGGCCAATCAGAACACAGAGAATGGACTTTCCCTTCTGAGCATAATGGAACATTCTAGCCTTATTATAAACCGGCATTTTGATGTGCTTGGCAGTCTGACATATCTTGCTGCTCAACTGGTCATACAGTTGAGCCCTAAGCATCGACTCTATACTTCTGAACCGAGAGAGAGAGCCTCAGAAGGAGATTCTCTAGCCGTCTGGTCTCTTCCTGAGATGTTGTTAGGGGTTCGACGCGGCTGAGGAAGCTTCTCCTTGTTGTTGGACCATTGATACACGTCCATGAAGGAGATTGCATTCATCACAGATAGCGTTTGTGATCTCTACTCAGCTGGCAACTTCCCATCTCACATCTGAAGGGTCAATGCCCGTAAGATGCAGATTGTTCAGGTTGGTAGGCTTCAGGCAGCCAGTCATCAAGCGACAGGTGTTGTTCAATGCTAACTCTATTTTTTTGGCATGCATTGATTTCTCCCAAACAGGACAAGCATACCCGGCAGAGGAATAGCACAGGGCTAAGGCAGTACATCTTAGTGTGTGTACTGTGGCTCCCCACTTTGAGTTGATTAATTTCCAAAGGATGTTCCTTCGGGAGCTCACTTTCATTTTTGTTTTCTTTACATGTTCCTTGAATGAGAGGGTGTGGTCCAGAGTTACACTAAGGTAGGCAGGGTTGGTGTGATTCTCAAGTTGGTCTCCCGGTTCCCGAGATGAAATGAGCAGACTTTTGCAGGGTTTGCATGCAGGTTGTTACTCTCGTAGTAGAGGAGTAGCTCATCTAAGACTGAGTTGAGCTTTGTTACTACTGATTCAAACGTACTCTCTTGGGATGTTATGCATATGCGGCAAACAGATCAATAAAGACTGCTCTTGTTAACAGTTCTTTCTGAAACTCATCTTTGATGTGCTGAGTGAAATTCTGGAGCTGGTTTGTTGTGGATTTGCCAGGCCGGAATTTTGCTCGTTGGAATATGATGACTGGCTCAGCAACCGAGGCCAACCTGTTGTTTTCTACGCGTACTTCAAAATATGCGTTATTGTGTATTAACCGTCTCCAAGACTATCTGTAGGTATCCGAAACCAAAGTTTTATTTTCATTATATCTAAAAACGTCTAATGTGAGCACATAGATCTTTGCAAAACATAAACAATGGTCCCAATTTATTTTGGTAGCACAATTAGCCACCGAATTGTGACTGTTCAAAGTTTGTTGGGAATTAGAAGATTTGTAGTCTTCTGTACTACTGTACCAAAAGCCAATTTTCAGTGTATGACCGAAAATGTAGGCTTCGAACAAGTGAAAAATCCTTACAAATATAATGTCATCTTGCGATAAATGAAAATAAATCATAATGGAAGCAATAATTGTTCAATCAAACCAGCCTAAATATTGGGAGAATTACTATTACCCCCCCCCCCCCCGAAAAAAATGTGACAAAATGATATGAAAGTGTAACGCTGACTGTTCATATAAGTTTCATTTCAACAACTAATGCATTGGATCTTCTTATTATGATTTATTGCACATTAGAGGTCAAGCTACATTTTTCCTTTAATAGTAAATCAATAAAAAAAACTCAGATTTGGACCATATAAAAACAGACGGAGGCTCAATTTGGTAATCGGGTAAAAATATATTTCGTATTTCATTGTCTAAAGTTTTCAACTTTGATTTTTTTGGTGAAAGAAACATAAAACCCTACATTAAACTCACCATATTGACAAGTGGCCCTTTTTTATTAAAGATGGGACTATTGTATAATATGCATTGAGACACAATATCACGCACATAAAATTTGAAAAAAAAAAAAAAAAAACAAAAAAAAAACTAACATTTTTTTCATGTAAAAAAAAATCACCCACACTGAAAATAGTCACCTAACTTGAAGTAGGCTGGAAAAAGAACTATTAATAACACAAGAGAAAGAATTTTACATTTATAAAGAGGAAAGGTTAAATTTTGTTTACATCTAAATTTTATCAAAATGATACAAAATATAAAGAAGATATCGCAAGCCGAAATGGTAGGAAATTTCACTATATTTACCGATTTTCGCACTCTAAACTAGGCTGGTTTGTGATACCTATTATCTGTCTCACTACTTTGTTTAGACGACTGATTGAGGAACATATGTTATCACACCATTTTCTCTGCGGTTTACTTCTTTTTCTGCACTCTTCCACCATTCCTTCTAGACATACTAGATCAACATTCGATTGGTTCATCCTTTTGTATGTTTTCCAGGTTAATGACAGATCTAAGATTAGAAATCAGGTCAGTTAGGCAATTTTAAATCATTCTTTGGAGTTAAACATGCCTTCTTTGGTAAAACTCAATTTCAATTTAGTTCTCAGCGTCTTGTCATCTGAAATGTTAGGAATGTTGAGCTATCTAATAAATGTAATCTCGTTGACGGTTTACGTGTCAAAATCAAATCAAATTGATTTTATTTTGTTTTGTTTGGTGATTTCCAATTTAAATAACATTGTTAATATGCAAAAAATGAGAATTCAACTGAAAGAAAAGTCAAAGAAAATTATGAATGGAAACATTTTGACATTGTTTGGTTTCACGTTGAACTCTGTGTACAAATAAATCTTAAAATCATATTTAGCTGAGATCAAATGCAGCATTTGCATAGATAGAATGTATGAAGGGTAGGATAGTCGGGTTTTCTGTTTTATTCATATCAACCCTGATACTAAACAAATTGCAGAAGCCACGCCTAATCGTATCGGATCAGTTGAATTTAAATCACTATCTCCCCCATAGCTGGAGGGAGATTCATACGTTTTCTCAAAAGTATTTGACACGAAAAGATGCAACACGATTTTAACTTAGCATCAAACTATTTCGTCCTCCGACTGCAATGACAGATCCATGATTAGATGGATTTGCAACGTGAAATCTGACCAAACGCAAGACATTAGGTTGCAGTATTTGGTGAAAGGACTACAATTATCCAGGGTAGATGTTATTTTGGAAAAAAAACTTTTTCCACCCTAAACGAGGTATATTGCCACTGAAGTGTAAGGGCCTACTGTGAGAGGAGTCAGTTTTTTTTTTGGGGGGGGGGGGGACAGCCTTGGTGGGGGGGGGGGCAAGATACTTGTTCACATTACATTTAAACTTCTGCATGTGTGTACAGTCGGGGGAAACAGGGAAGGAAATTCTAAAGGCAAGCGGTCTGAGGAAAGAAACTATCAGAGGAGAAAATCTTATGGCATATAGGGACCTCTACAGTGAAGAGGTGGGTTTTTTCTGCTAGCCGGGTTGGTCGGAAGTATTTACGTTGGGGGAAGTATGTACAAGTGCAATGAATTTATCAGAGGACATTCTGTAGAAGTACATGTAAAACAGGCACAAGGATGTGGTGATGTGACAGAGGCTGGAGCTTGGCAGAGAATGCAGGATCTATTAGGTTAGAAATTCTTTTTTGTACTTTGTCTAGGAGTATCGGGTAGGTGATTTACAAAAATCAGGAACAATATAGGTCTGAGTATCGATCGCTGGGGCATGCTCACGTTTATCTGATGTTGTTCAGATGTACGGCCATTGAGGACGACCTGGGTCTTCCTTTTAGCTAAGAAAGATCTGATTATATTAAACATTCTCCCAGTAATACTGTAAGAGTTAATTTTCCTGAGAAGACCTTCATGCCAGATTTTGTCAAATGCTTTGGGGATATCAAGTGCTATCGCCCTAGCTTCACCGGCCTTATCTAGTATGTGGTATATACATTCAAAGATGACCGTTAGGATGTCGGCAGTAGAACGGGATGGCCTAAATCCATACTATTTGTCAGATAGAAGTTTTGTAGTTTCTAGATTGATTAAAGATTCAAAGTGTTAGTGAAGAGCGGGAGGAGACTTATGAGGCTATAATTATGCGGGTCGGTTCTTTCTCCAGAGTTCTTGAAGACTGGTACGACAGAAGCAATTTTCCAGCTATCAGGGTAGCAAGATTCATCAACGCATTTATTATTAAGTTTGGAGAGGATAGGGGCCAGCTCAACAAAGCATTTCTTTCTAACTATAGCAGGGTTGAGATCTGGTACGCATGCTTTGGAGGTGTACAGGGTTTTTATGATATAAAAGAAATAATAATCAGCTCATCTAGTGCGTTTTTGGTCCGCAGTGGGTATGGGGCGGTTTGCGGAGTCCAAGGTGGAGTTTTAGACAAACTGCTGAGCAAACAGTTCAGACTTATCTGTTGCCGTCGAAGGGACTTAATGGTGGTTGGATAGAGGGGGAATTGTTGATTGTCCATTGTTCATCACACTATTATAGATTTTCCAGAAATTGCACGTTCCTAGGTTCTGTGAAGTGATGCAATTTCTAGTCATCTCAGTATACCTCTTCTTAGCTGCAGCTATTACACTCTTTCAGTGGTTTCTTGATGTTATAAATTTATGCCTATTTTCAGTTGACTTATCGCGGTTGAAACGTCGGAAAGCTTGCTGCCTATGTGCAATGGCAGCTGCATAAACTGAAATGCATCATTGAGAGCGGGGTTTGCTTTGGAATTTCTGCATCAGGACTGTTGTCTTTATGACTAATGTGACCCATTCAGTTACCTCCTCTGCACACTTTTCAGCAGGGAGAGAAAAAAAAAGGACGAATCGAATGTGCTGGTACAGTCATGTGGAGTTTTCGGTCTCCTGGATAAACCATTGTAGAAGCATGGAAGTCTTGAATTGCAGAAAGGCTGACCAGCCAAGGAATACTTGTAAGCAAGTGATTGAACAAGACCGCGCAGAGTGGATTTTGGAGACAGCTGACCCGCTGAACCATGACGACTGGAGAGTGAGTTTGCGAAATGCCAAACCTCTGGACAAGAGAGACGTGACGCTAAACGAAGAAAGCAAGAGTGAAAAAATATCATGATGAAATCAACCTGCAACATCTACAGATGACCAATGTCCTGTTCGCTTATGTTTCTCGATTTGAACTATTAATCACTCTCAGGTTATCTAATGGCGGCATAGATGTGTTTCCATCAAGATCGATGGATGACGATTACATTCACTTATTATTTTGTTTAGGAATTATTACAACTAGAAATTAGAAAGGGCGGTGTAATATTTCCATGTCAGAAATCTCTCCAGAATCATTAATATATCAATTGGAACAATGCTTCCAGCAATGGGGATCACATTCAGTATGGAAAATATTGAACACATGTACTACAAAAGCATTAAAAAAAAAAAATCAGAAACTTTCATTCAAATACAATTTCATATGCTTGGAATAAAGCAACTTTCTTTCTTTGAAGTTATTTGAAGGATTGCTTTGGTTCGTTTGTTTTATGGCATATCAACCATTTTGATTTATTCAATGCCGAAACACAATATCTATACATTGTACACAATTAGTTGAACACAAGTTGCTATTTTTATCCGTAGCTGGGAGGAAATTGTGAGTTAATGTCTTTCTCAACAGTATTCATAGGTATGACAAAGCAGCCTAGTTTAGAGTGTGAAAATGGGTAAATATAGTGAAATTCCCTTCGATTTCAAATTGCAATATCTTGTTTACTTTTAGGAATATTTTGATAAAAGTTGGATGTAAATAAAATTTAATCATCTTTTTATAAATGTACAATTCTTTCTCTTGCATCATTAATAGTTTTTTTTTTTCAGGCTAATTTGAGTTAGGTTACTATTTTCAGTGACGAGAGATTTTTCTTTTTATGTAAAAAAAAAAAAAAATGGGTGTTTTTCAAATTTGGTGTGCACAATATTGTATATCCGTATGCAAATTAAGATAGTCCCATATTAAAGGAAAAAGGTCATTCCCCAATACGGTGAGTTTCATATAAGGTTTTAAGTTGTCTTTCACAAAAAAATAATTAAAAAATCCAAGTTGAAAACTGTCGTTAATGAAATACTAAAGAAGTTTTTGCCCTTTTATCAAATTGTGTTTCCGTCTGTTTTTACATGGTCCAAATCTGAGGGTTGTTTTATTATTTACTATTAAAAGAAAAAATACAGATTGATCTCTAATGTGCAAGGAATCATATTAAAAAGATTCAATGTATTAGCTGTTGAAATTAATTTTATATGAACAGTCGATTTGAACTACCAAGTCATTTTTGCACAATTTTAAAAATAATTAATGGGATTTTGACTAATGTTTAGGCTGTTTTGATGTACTAATTATTGTTTCCATTATGATTAATTTTAATATTTTTAGACTATGTTGACAACCGATAGCGAGCAAAACAATCGCACTTATGCATTTTTTGCATGGTAAATTCAACATCGAAAACCAGGGATTTTTACCCCGCCTAATAGACTGGTATTGTTCGGGCCTTTGGGTCTGAATTTACACCGGTCTATTGGGGGTTGCCGGTCCTGTGCAGTTCTAGGAGGTGCACCCTCCCAGGCTTCGCCTCCCCTCTTTGGGGAGGAGTAAGTTTATTGCTTACTGTCTGAGGCGCCCTATCGGGAATGCCGACGAGGCTGCCCAGGCAATTTTTAAATGGCCAGAGTGCTCACCTCTCGAGCGCTGGCTTATCTAATCCCACTTTCCCAACCTTGTGTCACATCTTACCTTGTGGGAGGTAGATAAATAAATTCAACATCGAAAACATGTATTGCTGTGGTGTGTGTGTGTGTGTGTGGATTTCGTTACTAACATTTTATTTTCACTTATATGTGACTTTTATCATTTAGTTACAGTTTTATTTTAGTAATTGGATTCATTTATTAATTTAATGACCATACGATTATCATCTTTTTTTTTAGCACGAATACAAAATTGTGCGCAACGCAGGGTAAGTATAGCTCATACTAGCTGCACCGATCTGATGTTGGGCGGCGAGGATGCAATGAAATCATTTTAGTTTTTCAATTTTATTTGTTTGCACATAAGGTAGACAACTCCTACTGTATTCTTCAATTTAAAATATTGGTTATCCCCCTTGTTGATTTTTATCTTAAGGTGATTATCTAAAAATGTTTTCATATATAAAGTGGATGAAGCGCTGTGCAATATAAATTCGCCAATACAAGAAATTATCTGTATATTTGAACGTACAAAATATTAATATATAATATCAGAGAATGGTTAAACTCATACCTTTCGAAATTTATAACTTACTAGCGAGAGTCGTAGAAATTCCACGGTGCTTTTTACATCAATCTGTATAATTAACTGTTAATAATATTACCTTTGAAATAATAAATGTCTGTCGGAATCAATACTATTAAGAAAAAAATGACCCTTTCTTCTTCCGTAAAAATAATTGTTGTTGTCAGCTAAATATTCTTTAAATACCGTAAATAAAATGAATACTTATTTATTTACTTATTTATTTAAAATTGTAGCAATTTAATTCTTTTTAAAACTAAATATTCTGTTTTAAAAACAATTGTCAGCGAAATATTCTTCAAATCAATAAAATGAATGTCATTTTTTTTAAATGCATTTAAAATTGTACCGTTTCAGTCGACAGGTGCAACATAATTTGATTTGAGGACAATTCATTTTAAAATGGGTAAAGTTGTGATTTTTTTTAACCTTAGCAACATCAAATTAATCACTAATCACCATCTTTGCTGATTGGACGATCTGATTTTTTTTTAATGTGCGTGAAATGTACGTACAAACATAAAATGCCTTAGCATGTCATCATCATATAGATCACAGACTGTTTATATTGAACAAGTTCCGTCATTATTTTCACAGATTCATCTGACATCTTTGCATTTTTAAGAAAACATTTATCAATTCTATAAAACATTACTCATAAATATTATGAGATGCAGATCTGTCAATTATGCCCAGAAAGGTCAGGTTGGAAAATGACATTTTGTGGTTTGTGGTAGGTTGAAAGATTCCTTTTGACAGTCCTGTGCATAAAAGGTCAAAGTGCAAAGGTCAAGTCAGACATTCAAAGGTTAATCTTGGCAGCCCTTATATATAAAGAAGTCATGCATAAATTGAAATGATTGAAAGCTTAATCTAAAACAAATTATTATTCTTTTGAGAAATGAGAAACCTTTTTTTTTATTTTTTTTTTTAAATCAATATTTTTTATTATTTTAAAAATAAAATTAAAAAATGTTTCTTAGGATCATAAAGATAGAACTGATGAATTGAAAAGTGTGATAAGTACATTGTTACAAAACATTCTGTCTACTTTTCATGCTTTCTTAATCAAATGCAAGATTAAAACTGGTTTTCAATCTAAATATTGGACCCTGACTTTAAAACAACTCAAGAGTAAAGGTGATAATTCTCTTTTAAACTTTAAACTATGAAGATTTTATTATTTATTTTTTTAGCAAATATTTGATCTTGTTCATATTAAAATTAATAAATTTACTTCACTCTCCTACTTCCATTTCTTCATACCAAGCCTTTTCTTCTCCTTACTGACTACATAAACGAGATATGTGCTCTTCCCACCTCCTCAATTTGATAGTGAAAAAAGTTAAAGTTGAAAAAAAAAAAAAAAGAAAGAAAAAAAAAGAAAGAAAAAAAAAAGAAAAAAAAGAAAAAAAAAAGAAAAAAAAAGAAAGAAAAAAAGAAAAAAGAAAAAAAGAAGAAAAAAAAAAACTCTGAGAATGTTGTCATCTTGTCACCGTGCACACTTCATGTGTACATGAATGTTTTAGATATCGGGAGGAAGGGTGAATAATGTAAATAAAGGAAAGAATGATAATAGAAGTAAAGAGAGGAATGGGATGATGTAAATAATTAAAAGTAAGAGAGAAGAGGAAGAGAGAGAGAGAGAGAGAGAGAGAGAGAAAAAGTCTATTATGACATCACATATTCTGAAATCCTTTGACTTAGTGAAAAGTGGGTGTTTAGTCTATTGTATTCTGTTACAAAAAGTATTTAATAACTAGCTGTCCAAGCCCGGCGTTACCCGGAAGTAAAAGAAAAAAATGACTAACTTGTATACAAAGAAACAGAAATTAATTGTGGTGAATTTAATTTCATAATCAAACTATTTTGTGAAATGGGAATTTTTTTAAAGTTTGTTTTAGTACTTGATGCTAATTGATTTTTAGTAAAGAACAAATAATAATGTTTGATGTGAAGGCATGAAACATACATACACACATTCACATGATTTAATACATATATTTATTTTTTAAGGAAAAGAATTCAGTATAATTGCACACAATAACTTCCCTTTAATCTGTTTCAGTGAGTAAGGAAAAATGTCTCCACTGTAACAGTTTTCTGAGACAGAATAAATATTTTCAAAATAACAAAAAACTTGAAGCAAAATAAAATATATTCATGCTAATAACATAGTTGAAGAGAAAAACGAAAAAATAGGCTTGTCTGAATTAAGTATCGATATAGGGTAAAGGGAGGGCCTGTGGACGAGTGGTTATAGCACTTGTCTTTGGGCTGGACGACCCGGGTTCGATCCCACTCACGGCATGCGAATTTTCGGGTCTGAAAACTCCCTCTGTCCACCCAGCAGTAAATGGGTACCTGACTAAAACTCAGGGAAGGTTCAAGGCAGTGGAAGGAGAGGGATGGGCTCCGCCTTCCATATGCTGTGTGATGTCGGCAATGACACTTGTGCGCGTCCAGGCTATGCGACCTTTACCTTTACTATAGGGTAATTCCATGTCAAATCATCCAGAAATTTAGGATTTTGAAACCCATATCTACAGATTTTGTTGTAACTTGCCCCACAGATGGACATCGTAAAAACTAAGAAATCCTTAAAATTTGAGCATGTAACTCCAAGCGGTTTTCGATTTAAATCATTTTTTGTTTTCGGGTAAATCGCACAAACCATCATCCGGGTGACATTATAATTATTACATTTTCTTGAATATTTTGTTTGGAACATGTGACCTTGAAAATTCACACAGATAAGTTTTTCGACCCGAGGAATCTAAAAATTGCATCAGATTTGCTCAGAAATGAAGTTTTCTATGAGATTTTATCAAATTTTGGAATTTTTCACATGTGCACCAAAATGAAGCAAAAAAAAAAAAAAATGATGGTAACTTTCTGTTCTTTTCTTTTGGACATTTTATTGAGACACTATGAAGTACTTCTGAACCAAAAATGGTAAAATATTCTTGTTTTGTTCACCCACAGTGTCTATTCAAAATTAGGTCTTTTTCGAATGATTCAGAAATACCCTATTGGGGGAAGCAACTAGTTTGGGTATGTGAGACGAAGTTGGGGTGACCATTCATCTAAATTTATATAAATTTCATCTTGAAATAAGTTTTAAAAAGTAAAAGGTAAAACAGTCTCACAGTGATCAGATATTTACCATAAAAGCGGACTTCACAACAAAAACCAGCATACGACAATATTATCCACATACTGTTATTTTCTTTATGCCACTGAAATGCAGAAATCATTTTTTCATACTCCTCATCAGTTATCGTGTACATTCTTCCTGTATATGTTATTGGGAAGACAACACAAAGAATTTTCTTGATCGGAACAAACCATGTATCATCAATTTGCGGCCAATTGAATGTCTTGCGTGGTCCATGAGGGTGCATGAACTTGACAGTTACATCACCCCCCCCCCCTCTGCATTAATTTCATTCACAATGCCAATCCACCAGAAAGAATTATAAACACATGTTACATATTGCATTGGTGAAATGTCAGATATCTGAAGAATTGGTGGCAAGTTAAAATCATGGGTGTTGGTATTGTGATGAAAAGATAACTCTTCTATGCTTCGGAAGTGAATTACTTCCCTTGATAACGCTTTCTTTTTAGTCAGCCATTGTTTCTCGTAGAGACAAAGATCTACACAGGGATCTAGTCTCTACGTGAAACAATGGCTGACTAAAAAGAAAGCGTTATCAAGGGAAGTAATTCACTTCCGAAGCATAGAAAGGGAAAGAAGAGTTCTCTTTTCATCACAGGTATACGATTCGTCTTCGCTGGACAGCTTATGACCAATGTTCGATGTCGACAACGGGACAAAATGGTGGCTGCTTCTGGTTCCTGGTACTGTGTCTCCCTTATTTGTGTTTGAGTTTAGAAAATCCAACAAGATAACTTTATATGTTAGTTATATAACAATTACTGACCCAGCGTGTCATGCCGTGTCTAATTTAGTTATGAGATTTTATTTATAATGTATTTTTGTTCTAATTAAACGTTTACTGATTTACAAAAAGTCAGTTTTATTTTTTTTATTACAATTTAAAGTAGACATTTTTTTTAATTGAGTTGACGTGGCCAGATGAGGAATATTTAAGAAACCTGGCACAGACAGGTACTTCACTTCATGGATAATAAACAAAAGAAACAAAAAAAACGATGATGATGGCATCTCAGTCGCCCATGCCAATGCTGAATTAAACATTGCAATGGCTTTAACAATTGCCATAAATTCTGATTTCAAAGTTGTCGGAGCAATCGACTTGTGAGATAGTATATTTGTATCTTGTTAAGTACAGAAAAAAAGGGTTGTTGTTTTTTAAAACCAGTTTGAAGGAGAAAGAGAAGATAAAACAAAGATATGGATGAACAACATCAAAATGATTATTCAGATAATACTGATAGAAAGCTACGAAGGTTACACAAATGAAATAACCTCCTTGCGGAAAAAGCTCCGATTCATGACCTAATAACATTTTTTGAAGTCTTGTCACTTTAGACAATAGGCATAAAATACGTTTTGTTTTTACAAGAGAATAATTTTTATGTAGAGAAAATGACATTTCCATTCTGCTCATAAATGTATGAAAATACCAGAGATTGGCAGTCAACAAAAAACAATTAAAAAAAAACAAAAAAAACTACCCACATCTCCTGAATAGGTTTAATAATAACCCCCCCCCCCCCAGGGACTGAATTTTACCCCCCTCCCCCCCCCCCCCCCCTCAAAAAAAAAAAAAAAAAAAAAAAAAAAAAACCCTGAAATTTCTCACTCTGATTTGTCCCCTCAAGAAAATATATCAAATATATCTCAAAAATAAAAATATTTTTTTTTAGATATCAATTGGAGCTGGTAAAGCAATTTTCCCCCAAACAATTCACATAAAAGAATGTGAAAGCAACAAAGCTGTGTAATATTATTGATTACTTTGTACGAACTGCATAACGTCATGGTGAATGAAGAACCAATCAAGTCAATGTTATAAAATTAAAGTATCTTTTTATTTCTACTATATATAAAGTTTTGCTCGAGCGTCAAACACTCAACAACAATAACGCCTGCCTCTCGCCTCTCGGGTAAGTGTACGTTAATTTCAGCTACTGTCTGTGGCGATTTCTCGTGGCCGTGTAGGCATAAACGTTAGGATCGTGATTCTCAATTGAATCTACAAACTGTGTTCGGTCCCATGTGACCGCATGAAACCACCACTCCTGCACTGATGAGGGTAAAAAACGCGAAACGATATCGTCTGTGGGTTCAAAAACACTTTAATACTTACAAATATTTACAGTACTCTATATATATATATATATATATATATATATATATATATATATTTTACAACTTAAGCTGAGGAGAGATAGAGAATGACATGGTTAAAGAGACAATGTTGTGACGAATGTCCCACTACCCTAGTGACACAGGGGGTGATTAACACTTATAGCATCTGGTCATCTGACTGATTGGACTGAAAAAAAAAAATCTTCATTGTACTGATCCTTTTTATGTTTCCATTACAATAGCAAGATTAGAGGCGGTGTGTAAAATATAATAACTTAATAAAACATAATAACTTATTAGGTTAAGAAGAAAAGTGGAAATTTCCACTAGAAGTTAAAATATTATAACTGAATAAAATATGATAACTTATTAGGTTAAGAAGAAAGTGGAAATTTCCACTAGAAGTTAAAATATTATAACTGAATAAAATATAATAACTCATTAGGTTAAGAAGAAAGTGGAAATTTCCACTAGAAGTTAAAATATAATAACTTAATAAAATATAATAACTCATTAGGTTAAGAAGAAAAGTGGAAATTTCCACTAGAAGTTAAAAACTAGAATTAAAGCTACGTGTCAGGATATTGCACTATTAATAAGCTGATCAGATCTTCCTCTTTTTCTAGACCACTCAGAGAGGGGGGAGAGGGAGCGGTGGAGGTGTTTGGGGACAGCTGCTCCCACCGCTTATAGGGAATGGGTTAAGAATATTATGCATGTATACCATATACTGGAAATGAAAAAGAAAAACCATGAAAGCATTGTTAAACTAAAAATGATTGTTTGCTGTCTTTATTATTAACTTTTACAACCATTGTGACTGCAATGAGGAGAGAAAAGAGAGAGACATCACTATCCACTGAGCAACACCGTACGACGTGTCAACAAAACAAAACTTCAGCTGTAGCCTACAAGACGACGGAATCAAACAATTGATCCATCGCAGCGTTACATTACACCCCTATGAAATCGCATGTCTTTTCACAAATTATTTGATGCATCAGACCATTTCACTTGTATAACCTCCATTTTTATACAGTTTTTGTCAAAGAAGTATAATCTTTGAGGTATATATTGCGGCCGGGTCGGCTGTACCTTTTAAAGTAAACCCCATTTGATTTATCTCTGATTTTAACGAGATTTAACAGACACACAATTATACAGATTATAAAAAAAGATGTCTTAATGGGAACTCAACTCCACAAAACGATCTTCTTTTCTAAGTCCATAACTTCAGTTATGTAATTTTTATTTTCACTCACTTTTTACCATATCAATATGTTGTTGATTGGTTTGAAGTATTTGAGGGTCTCGTCTCATTAGGTATCTGAAACCAAAATTTTATTTCCATTACATTTCAAATCTTTTAAATGTAGGCATATAAGATGTTTGTAAAACATAAGTAATGGTTCAACATTTATTTTGCTAGTTCAATTAGTCACAGAATTATGACCATTAAAAGTTCGGCTTTTGTGTGATTGGTGCAGGAGCCAATTTTCACAGTGTATAACTGATAATCAACAAAGTGAGAAATTCTTACAAATATAATGCCATCTTGTAGTAAATCGAAACTAATACTAATAGAAGCAATTATTATTCGATCAAACCAGACCAAACAATGACAGTCCAAAATTGACATGGAAATGTTATTTTGACTTCATATAAAATTCATTTCAACAGCTAATGCATTGAATCTTCTTAATATGATTCATTTCAACAGCTAATGTATTGAATCTTCTTAATATGATTCATTTCAACAGCTAATGCATTGAATCTTCTTAATATGATTCATTTCAACAGCTAATGCATTGAATCTTCTTAATATGATTCATTTCAACAGCTAATGCATTGAATCTTCTTAATATGATTCATAGCACATTAGAGATCAAGCTAGATTTTCCTTTGATAATAAATTTTAAAAAATCAAATTTGAACAATGTAGTAATAGACAGAAACACAATTTGATGATGCCCTATCATCAAATTGTGTTTCTATCTATTACTACATTGTTCAAAAGATACAAAAAAAAAAAAAAAAGGAGTCAAAAGTATGCTACTGAAATTGTTATAAAAAAGTATGCATTGACGGTAAAAGTTTGAAAATTTACCAATTTTGGGATGAGGAATTTAAGAAAATTTTTTTTTTATCTTCTTTTATATCAAAACGTTTTGTCAAATATATTTTTTAACTTGGGTGAATTTGTGCAATTTTTAACTCGCCAAAAAAGACCAACACCAAATTTAAAAAAATTATTATAAAAAGTGTCGTAGAGTAATAACACCCCTCATACAATAATGGACTAAGTCTGAAAAGAATTATAAATTGTATGTTATTGCGAAAATAAAAAGATGTATAGTTTATTTCCTAACCAAGTGTTCAGGTGTATTTATTTAATTAAATGTTGGTGTATGGTACAACAAATTGGCGACGAGCAAGAAATTTTCTATTGATCTATATGGTATTAATTATATTAGACAAAATACAAAGAAGAGTTCACCAAAACATGAAAAGAAAAACAGCATATTCAAAATACGGAAAAACTAAAAAAAATAGCATATTCAAAATATGGAAAAACTAAAAAAATAGCATATTCAAAATATGGAAAAACTAAAAAAACAGCATATTCAAAATACGGAAAAACTAAAAAAATAGCATATTCAAGATATAGAAAAACTCGAAAAATAACACATTCAAGATATAGAAAAACTCGAAAAATAACACATTCAAGATATGGAAAGACTCGGAAAACAGCATCGAGAACAGAAACTTTGAAGAACAGGAGAAATCTTTTTCAAGACTCTTAGAAAATTTCTTGAGAGATAGTGACCACAGGATTCTGTAATCAACTTAATTGAAAAATTTAGGTGCAGGCCAGAAGAAGAGGTAACATTTGCGGCATATTTTGAAAGATACAAATAAATTTAAAATAAAAAAGATTGTTCTACATGGTCAGATGAGAAAAAAATGTGACTCTTGTTTGGAAATTCAGAGCTATTAAACATGAAAAGTATGCTAATTGCATACTATTAAAGAACTCCAAGAAATATTTCATTTAGGGAAAACATTTTGCTATTAACAAAGATTTTGTGTGAATAAAGTTCACTTTTCAACATACATTGGAATGTCTTAATCTAACCAAATAGGATTCAGATTATACATTTGCAAGCACAGCGAATAAAGAACATGAAGAATTCAAACCTATTGAATTTATCCCAGACATGTTCAAATGCCTCATATTTGTGCAAGGTCTACTGTCTCCAAGAGACACTGAAATAAGATCATGTTTACTATCAAAACTAGAACAAGATTTTGAATTAACATTACAAAATATAGCTGAAAAATGTCAATGAATAATAAATCTATGCCATGACACTGCAAAATTGAGGGAAGAAATATTTCACGCATACACTCAGTCAGTCAAAAAAGGAAATTAACCCTGCTATGAATGCATTTATATAAGAACTGCCCATTTAAAAATAAAGACTGTCATAACTGTGGCAATAAAGGACATAAGTTCTTGCATTGTAGAAAAGGACAAGAAAGAAAAAGAATCCAAAATTTAACAACATGGCTACTCTACAAAAACAGAAAACGTATTTACTGCAATAAAAAGAAAATTTGTAAATGTAAATATGGAAGGTATAAATGTTAAATTTCAATTAGACACAAGATCTGACTTGACGATAAGAATAAACACATGGAAAAAAAAATTGGCAACCAATGCTAATTACTTTTAAAAAATGTCCGAGGAATAACCAATAAAACATTATTTTTTTAAAAGTGAATGCTATGCAAATGTAACAATCATTTATGAAAAAAAATTAAAATGAAAACATTCCTCATGGATTGATATCAAAACCTTATTAGAACAGACTGAATGGAGTGATCCGATTAATAGAATCTACCAAAAAAAAATGTTTTGTAATAGCATAAAGACAGCTTCAAATAATGAAGGACATTTTAAAAAGGAACTTAAATCAAGTTTTCCCCACATTTTTTTAGAAATGTGCTCAAAAGTGACATTTAAAGTAAAAAATAATGTACAACCAATTTTTAGACCAAAAGGACAAGAAGCCTTTGCAGCTTAAGAAATAATTGAAGAAGAACTGAATTGTTTAGAAAAAAATGGAGTTCTAAGTAAAACAGAATATAGTGATTGGGCGAATCCCACAGTTTATGTATAAAAAAAAGAAAAGAACAGAAGAAAAGAAAATTCGGGTTTGTGCTGATTAATCAACTGGACTAATTGATTCAAATCTTACAATTACCCAGTCCTGAAGATTTATTTTCAAAGTTAAAAGAAGGAAAAATATTCTCAAAACGTGATTTATTAGATGCCTGCAAATACCATTAGAAGAAAAATGTACAGAATTGTTAATTATAACGACACAGAAAGTTTGTACAAATTTGATAGACTGAATTTTGGTATAAAAGTAAAAGCAAGAATATTTCAACAAATAATGGATGTCGTCCATGTTGTGTAATTTTGCAGCTGCTTATCTCAACGACATTTTGATAAAAAGCAAAAATATGCTACAACACCCTGAACATGTGAAAATAGTATTTTTTTTAATTAAAGAATACGGCCTTAAAGTTAGCATTGAAAATGGGGGAAAATTTTTTTTACAACAATTAAATACACTGGGCTGAGACAGATCTACAGCAATAAAACAAAATATGCCGCACGGTAGCAAATGTGTCAACGTTGCAAGCATTTTTTTTCAATTTGCAAATAATTACAACTTTATTTATAGGATGGATGCATTAAGAGCCCCACTAAATGAAGAACGATACGAAATGGAGCTTGTCTTCTGAATGTGAAAAGGCACTTTTTGAAGAAATTATAAAGGTTTGATCCTAATAAGGAGATATCCATTGCAACTGATGCTAGTAACTTGGATTAGAAGCCATTCTATTACACAAGGAAGATAATGACAGTTGAAAACGGTAATCTATGAATCAAAAATGTTATTGTCAGCAGAAAAAAAAAAGTCTAATAGAAAAAGAGGCATTTGAAGCAAAAAAAAAAAAAAAAAAAAAAGCATAAATTTTGCAAACGGACTATCGTCCATTACTATTATTATTTGGGTTTAAGAAAAACACACCGGCTCAAAGATGGGAAACGATTCTTTTAAACTATAAATGTACAATGGAATTTCTTCTATCAAAGAAAAAAGGACACAGACGGATTGTCAAGGCTTATCCTGAAGCTAAGGGAACCTCTTGAGGAGTGATTGCTTCATTAAGTACAGAAATAGAGTTAAAAAATCTACTTTTCAATATGATAAAAGAATTGCCAGTTAACCTTGTGGAGATTAAATTTAAAGTCAAATTTGTAAAAAATTATTACAGAGAAAAAAAAAAAAAGAAATCAAATGCTGGAAAAATAAAAAGTTTAATCACGGAAAAATATTTCTTCTTGTGATGGTATTTTGTTATACGGTGAGTGTATAGTGATACCGGTATCAGTGAAAAATAAATATTGAAAAATTTTCATACGAGACATTTCGGAATCACTAGGACAGAAAGTGCTTCTGACGAGTTATGTTTATTTGCCTGCTATGGATAAAGAAATCAAAGACCTTGTTGAACTTTGTAGATATGCTGTGCACCGCCAATAAAAATTAAACTGTGGCTGCAAATGGGAGACCATGGTCAAGACGACATATTGACTATGCTAGACCATTGAAAGGGGTTTAATATTTTATTGTGGTAAATAGTTTTACAAACTGACCAGAAGTTGTCAAATGTAGGAAAGAAGGAGGGTTAGGGTTAACTGGAAAGAAGGAGGGTTAGGGTTAACTGGAAAGAAGGCAGGTTAGGGTTAACTAGAAAGAAGGAGGGTTAGGGTTAACTGGAAAAAAAAAGCATTAGGGTTAACTGGAAAGAAGGAGGGTTAAGGTTAACTGGAAAGAAGGAGGGTTAAGGTTAACTGGAAAGAAGAAGGGTTAGGTTTAGGGTTAACTGGAAAGAAGAAGCATTAGGGTTAACTGGAAAGAAGGAGGGTTAGGGTTAACTGGAAAGAAGGAGGGTTAGGGTTAACTGGAAAGAAGAAGCATTAGGGTTAATTGGAAAGAAGGAGGGTTAGGGTTAACTGGAAAGAAGGAGGGTTAGGGTTAACTGGAAAGAATGAGGGTTAGGGTTAACTGGAAAGAAGGAGGGTTAGGGTTAACTGGAAAGAAGGAGGGTTAGGGTTAACTAGAAAGAAGGAGGGTTAGGGTTAACTGGAAAAAAAAAGCATTAGGGTTAACTGGAAAGAAGGAGGGTTAAGGTTAACTGGAAAGAAGGAGGGTTAAGGTTAACTGGAAAGAAGAAGGGTTAGGTTTAGGGTTAACTGGAAAGAAGAAGCATTAGGATTAACTGGAAAGAAGGAGGGTTAGGGTTAACTGGAAAGAAGGAGGGTAAGGGTTAACTGGAAAGAAGAAGCATTAGGGTTAATTGGAAAGAAGGAGGGTTAGGGTTAACTGGAAAGAAGGAGGGTTAGGGTTAACTGGAAAGAAGAAGCATTAGGGTTAATTGGAAAGAAGGAGGGTTAGGGTTAACTGGAAAGAAGGAGGGTTAGGGTTAACTGGAAAGAAGAAGCATTAGGGTTAATTGGAAAGAAGGAGGGTTAGGGTTAACTGGAAAGAAGGAGGGTTAAAGTTAACTGGAAAGAAGGAGGGTTAGGGTTAACTGGAAAGAAGAAGCATTAGGGTTAATTGGAAAGAAGGAGGGTTAAGGTTAACTGGAAAGAAGGAGGGTTAGGGTTAACTGGAAAGAAGGAGGGTTAGGGTTAACTGGAAAGAAGGAGGGTTAGGGTTAACTAGAAAGAAGAAGGGTTAGGTTTAGGGTAAACTGGAAAGAAGAAGCATTAGAGTTAACTGGAAAGAAGAAGGGTTAGGGTTAACTGGAAAGAAGAAGCATTAGGGTTAACTGGAAAGAAGGAGGGTTAGGGTTAATTGGAAAGAAGGAGGGTTAGGGTTAACTGGAAAGAAGAAGCATTAGGGTTAATTGGAAAGAAGGAGGGTTAGGATTAACTGGAAAGAAGAAGGGTTAGGTTTAGGGTTAACTGGAAAGAAGAAGCATTAGGGTTAACTGGAAAGAAGGAGGGTTAGGGTTAACTGGAAAGAAGGAGGGTTAGGGTTAACTGGAAAGAAGAAGCATTAGGGTTAACTGGAAAGAAGGAGGGTTAAAGTTAACTGGAAAGAAGGAGGGTTAAAGTTAACTGGAAAGGAGGGTTAGGGTTAACTGGAAAGAAGGAGGGTTAGGGTTAATTGAAAAGAAGGAGGGTTAGGGTTAACTGGAAAGAAGGAGGGTTAGGGTTAACTGGAAAGAAGGAGGGTTAGGGTTAACTGGAAAGAAGGAGGGTTAGGGTTAATTGGAAAGAAGGAGGGTTAGGGTTAACTGGAAAGAAGGAGGGTTAAGGTTAACTGGAAAGAAGGAGGGTTAGGGTTAACTGGAAAGAAGGAGGGTTAGGGTTAACTGGAAAGAAGAAGCATTAGGGTTAACTGGAAAGAAGGAGGGTTAAAGTTAACTGGAAAGAAGGAGGGTTAAAGTTAACTGGAAAGGAGGGTTAGGGTTAACTGGAAAGAAGGAGGGTTAGGGTTAATTGAAAAGAAGGAGGGTTAGGGTTAACTGGAAAGAAGGAGGGTTAGGGTTAACTGGAAAGAAGGAGGGTTAGGGTTAACTGGAAAGAAGGAGGGTTAGGGTTAATTGGAAAGAAGGAGGGTTAGGGTTAACTGGAAAGAAGGAGGGTTAGGGTTAACTGGAAAGAAGGAGGGTTAGGGTTAACTAGAAAGAAGAAGGGTTAGGTTTAGGGTAAACTGGAAAGAAGAAGCATTAGAGTTAACTGGAAAGAAGAAGGGTTAGGGTAAACTGGAAAGAAGAAGCATTAGAGTTAACTGGAAAGAAGAAGGGTTAGGGTAAACTGGAAAGAAAAAGCATTAGAGTTAACTGGAAAGAAGAAGCATTAGGGTTAATTGGAAAGAAGAAGCATTAGGGTTAATTGGAAAGAAGGAGGATTAGGGTTAATTGGAAAGAAAGAGATTATTAAACATTATAACCAGCTTAAAATTATTAAACGACATTATAATCAGCTTATACAGCAGAAACTCTTTAGCAAGCGTGAAAGTGGATATTAATGCACAAAGACAAAAGTATGACTTCCGGAAGAAGTAAAATTTAAAGTGGGGGAGGGGGGGGTATAGAGTGATAACACTCCTCACTACAATAATGAACTAAGTCCAAAAAGGACCATAAATTATGTGTTTTTATTTGTTACTGTGTTATGTGTTGGTGAGAATAAAAAGATATGGAGTTTATTGCCTAACCTTTTTGTGTTTGTGTATATTTGATTAACCGTCCGTGTATAATAATACAACAAAAAGGAATTTTTCAATTGATGGAACATATTTTCTAGGCAGATTTAATGGTTCTCTTGCACTTCCCGAAATTGGCAACACATCAAAATCCCATCTATAAACAAAGGTGAACTCCATCTGTACAGTATCACATGACAAAGGTCATCGAAAATAATCATTTCTACCTTTGGCTGAAGCGAAAACTTTTATTACAACATTGGATGGAGATGCAGTATCAATGACTTGGCCAACGTAAAAGCTGGTGTCATAGTATACAGCAACCCATCGCGCTTGGTACTCGTAAGTGAAAATACCCTGAGATGGTTCTTCATCCCAACTGCTGGAGTTATTTGAATGCTTAACAGATTAACCAAGTACTTTTTGTTGTTTTGGATGTGGAGATGAATCGACTGGTTTTATTCTTAATTCCAGCTGAACTTTATTTACACTAGTGTTGATCTTGACACCCAAAACAACCTTGATATATCTCAGGTTGTCTTTCAGTGCTTCCAAGCCACTCCCTGAGACCAGTTGTATTTCTTTAACGGACTTCGCAAGACCGCTATGTTTGATGAGTTGATGATATGTTTCTAAGCAGCAGTTTGACATCTATTTCTTTCTTTTCACTTTTTATCATTTTTCCTTTGACACTGAGTTTCACAAGAACTTGTTGCGCATGCCTTTGCTGAAGATGTTTTGCTGATTTCCTTGAAATGCTAAGAATGGATTGCCACTCAGTTGGTGATATTTCTTTCCAAATAAACCGCCATCTGGCTGCGCTTGAGGATATTTGAGGTTGATCGATTGTTTAGCGATGCATGTTGTTTTGTTTGCATGCTAAAGTCTAAATCTCCAAAGAGAGCAATTCTTCACGGCCGCCTTTGTTCTCGTGATCCATGCCTCTTTCAAAAAACACCTCCTTCCAAAAATGCATGCAACTGATGCTTAGTGAAAACAAGGAACTTGCTGAGTACCCTGTGTAAACATTTTAAGTTCGGTAGCGTTGAGACTAACACGGAGATGCATTACCTTCTTCAAAGAATTAACCATCTAATGCACTTCATTTTGCTTAGAGAAAAAAAAGGACAAAAACTTCATAAACTTTAAATTGCTTCCGTTTAGAAACTGATTTTTGAAGTCTAACTCCGCTCTCGTGGGGAGGCAAAACGAAAGATTACAAGTCAGCCGATTTTTAAAAAAGCGTATATATTTCGTTTATTTATTAAAATAACTTGCGTAATCTTCCGTTTTGCCTCCTCGGGCTAGGAGCAAAGTGTAGTATGGAAAAATCCTTCTAAACTGAGGTAAGATCCAGAGTGCCCCTTTTTGGGAAGCTTGATTTACCCTACAAAACGAAAGATTACTTAAGTACGATGATAAATATTTCATAACCCCCCTTCATTTCTGCCCTCGTGGGAAGGCAAGTAAATAGTTACACAAAAACATGTTTTAAAAGAAAACATGTTAATATTTTATTTGTTTTATTTATGGACTCTCTGCCTTAAAATAAATATTAACATGTTAAAAGAAAAAAAAATTCCAAAATATACTGCATTTATTAAAATAAATGAAAGATTTATTTACAAGTGTTTTGTAAATAGAGACCACGTGTATTGCGAGGTTAACCGGTGATTCCAAAACATGTCCCGCGTCTTGTGTTAATGATCTGGGGTCCTTATTCTAGTCTTGGTCCCCTTTTGCTAACAGTCATGTCTGTGGTGACTTTAATGTTCACAATATTGAATGACTAATACATTTAAAGAAGACTGATGATGAAGGGGGGGGGGGGTTTGTCACGACTTCTTCCTTGCATATGAGCTTACTCAAATTGTTGATAAGCCAACACGTGTACCCGATGCTGATGGACATTTTGCAAGCCTTCTTGATCATTTTCTGACAACTTGTGCCCTGAACGGTGCATATCTACGATCCTGTCTCCTCTGGGTTCCTCTGACCACTCAGTTGTTTCAATTAAGATCAAAATGAAGTTCAGAAAGACCTCTGACATCCCTTTCCATCGTAGAGTGTATCGATATTTAAGAGCCGATTGGGACAGCTTAAATCCTTCGTATTTGAAATCCCCCTTAAATCCATTTTCAAAACGAATGTGTACTGCATCGCATCTGACTGGTTTTACTGTTGGTATTGAGAGCTTTATACCCTCCAAAATATTTTAACACTAACAGAGACCAAACAGCCAGCCATGCGATACCTCTGAAATGTGTTGCTGCAACTGCCCACAGAAACCAGTATTTCAATTGCTTTCAACATAATAGATGCTCTGAAACCATAGCCAATTTTAAAACTGACCGAAACCACTGCAAAAGGGTTATAGAAAATGCTAAAGAGTTCTACGCCCAATCCGTTAAATCTAGAGTGGCTTATCAGAGGCTTGGGTCCCATGAGTTTTGGAGACTAACAAACAAGGTCCTGAACAAATGTAACCCCTCTATCCCAAACATCATTAATAGACCAGAGATGATTTCCTCAGCATCCGATAAAGCCAAAATTTTTGCAAAGAATTTTGCAGTAAATTCCACCCTTTTTGATCAGGACCACCTACTCTCAGAATTGCTCCCTATGACCGAAAAAAATCTAAGCGACATTCGAATAACTATCAGTGATGTCACCAAACTGATTAAGAATCTTAATGCCAACAAGACAACTGGTTCTGACAACATTCCAGTCATAGTACTCAAGAAACTGCAACCCAAAAAAGCTCCTACCCTTACAAAACTGTTCAATCGTTGCTTAAAAGAGGAATCCTTCTCATCACCTTGGAAGACTTTGTTGGTCTGCCAGGTATTTAAAATACTTGAGATCAGTCCTCTGCATCCTAGTACAGACCAATCAGTCTCCTTTGCGTAATGAGTTAGTCGCTTGAATCTGTAATAAATCAAGAAGTTGTCAACCACCTCAGCGAAAATAATTTTCTTAGCGACAAGCAATATGGATTTCATCCTGCAAGATCTACAACTGATGTGTTGACTGATATCACACAGGATCAGTGAATCTATCGACAGGGGCTTTGGTTTCTAGGGCGATAGCTCTTGATATATCAAAGGCCTTCAGGGTTTGACACAAAGGTTTGCTCCACAAGCTTGTGAGCTATGGAATATCTGGAAATTTCCTCTCAACCATCAAATCCTTTCTCTCTGATAAGTCTATAAAAGTAGCTGTTGATAGGCAAAAGTCCGAAGCACATAGCATAAATGCCTCAAAGATCCATTCTGGGTCCAATCCTATTGCTGATTTTCATAAATGATCTTCCAAATTACATTTTGAGATCATTCGTTGACATCTATGCAAATGACATAACTGTCTATGGCGGCACTTCGAAGAGCATTGATGATCAAGATTTTTCTAACTATCTCTCTTCTGACTTTGGAGCACGTGGTACAATGGGGGGAAAAAAGTGGCTTGTTACTCTTGACACCTCTAAAACCAAGTTACTCTCTATTCACCACCAACGCTCGGATACTCACTTCTCCCCAGTCAAAATGAATGCCCCTTTCCTTGAGAAAACCCCCCTTCTTTGATAAGCTTCTGGAACTGATTTTCACCTGAGATCTGAAATGCAAGACGTACATCAAATCTGTTGCTAAGGTTGCTTGAAAAATGGTTGGATCATTCTATCGCACCAGAAAGTACCTCAGTCCTGACGCAATCCTCTACCTGTATAAGAGCCAGATACATCCTAAGATGGAGTACCCCTGTCATATTTGAGGAGGTGCTGCTCGTAGCACGTTTCCTTGTCTTGCCAGAGTACAAAATCGACTTTGCAATCTAGTGGGGGATGATCTGTTCTCATCCCTACAGCGTCTTTCATACAGAAGAGATGTTGCTAGCCTCTCTCTACTGTATCGTTATGTTCATGGTAGGTGCTCGACTAAGCTTGACCCCCCCCCTCTCGTGAAACATTCACAGCAAGAACTCGTCTATCTACAACCACAGCAAAGAACTTTCCTTTCTCTCTTTTTACCAAAAACCAAACAGAACTTCCACAAACAAAGTTTCTTTCCTAGAACGTTCCATCCGTGGAACAAGATATCACAAGTTTGCTTCCCAACTCACTACAGCATGGTCGTCTGCAAGTCTAATGTTATCAAATACTTGTTAAGACATCCTCTTGAAAAATCAATTCCTCTTAATAATTTTCTGCCCTTTCCACCCATTATTTCCGGTCCTCTCGTGGTAGCAATCATCGTCCAACTAATCTCTTTAACCCTTGTCCTTGCTCGAGTAGCCCTGGGCCTTGGTAAGTGTTGACCCATTAGTAAGGGGGGGAAAAAATTCTACCATCACAGTCTAATAATAACTGGATTGTTGATCCACCATCTGAAATTCAGATTTGATATTTACTTGATATATTTTTTAATGTTGAGAATAAATTCTTTTTATAGTAATTGAACAGCGTAAGTTGATTTATCCGCATCAGACAAAACTTGAGATTATTCTTTGTTAAGTAATACTGGAGCTGAAGAACTGCTTCATTAGTCAACTCATTTACTCTTTGATAAATAAAGAATCTGTAAAAAAAAATGGACAATTCTTGTAGAAAAAAAAACGATTTTAAGAGGATTTCTTGACAGATTTTGTGAAATAATATTTCCCGTTTGATTATTCTTCAAACGACATTCAGGAAAATAGTACAGAAATATCCAATTATTTTATAGCTGCTTAGTTTTATAGTGAGACTAATAAAAAGAAAAGACTAAATCACAGTGAGACTAATAAAAAGAAAAGACTAAATCACAGTGAGACTAATAAAAAGAAAAGACTAAATCACAGTGAGACTAATAAAAAGAAAAGACTAAATCACAGTGAGACTAATAAAAAGAAAAGACTAAATCACAGTGAGACTAATAAAAAGAAAAGACTAAATCACAGTGAGACTAATAAAAAGAAAAGACTAAATCACAGTGAGACTAATAAAAAGAAAAGACTAAATCACAGTGAGACTAATAAAAAGAAAAGACTAAATCACAGTGAGACTAATAAAAAGAAAAGACTAAATCACAGTGAGACTAATAAAAAGAAAAGACTAAATCACAATCATTTTTTGAGATTTTTTAAATTGAATTTCCTTGGTATTTCATTCACTAAAGTTTTCAACTTAGATTTTTTTTCTGCGAAAGACAACTAAAATCCCTTTTTAATCCCACCATATTGACAACTGGCTCTTTTTTCTTTAAGATGGACTATTTTTATATACATAGAAAAATACATTACGCGCACCAAATTTGAAAAATGCCAACATTATTTTTTTTTTAAAATGAAGCACCTGCCACCAAAAATAATGACCTAACTTAGCCTAGAAGCAAAACAAAAAACTACTAACACAAAAAGAAATAATTATATCGTTATAAAAAGAAACTATGAAATTTTGTTTACATCAAAATTTTACCGAAATAACCCAAAAATAAATGAGATATCTCAAGTTGAAATTATAGGGAATTTTAATATTGAAAGTTCTAAACATTTATATCTACCAAGATTTTACTATACATTGTTTTCTTGAAATCTCACTTCAAGTCCTTTCTATTAAATCACATGACTAAAACTAACCAATCAGATCCATCTACATTTAATTTAAAAACCACGTGACTACCAAGTCAACTATAACAGATCAATCAACTTAGCACATTTGTTTTTATTGCTTGACATGACTCAGGTTGCTTGCAGGCATTACCCCCTCCCCCTCTCCCGGCAGACAACGCAAATGGCAACTTTGATCTTATAAATCTTGCAACATGGTCATGTCACAGTGATAGAAATATATCACATATAGATAAAAATGATCAATTGCTGCTATTTATGTTAACCTAGTGACTTCGAAACAAAATGTATCGCAACCGTAAGATGTTGAGCTGAAACAGCTGATAATAACGCAAATAACAAAAGTAAACAAAAGTACAGCAATTTGAGGCGGAAAAAGCTATTCCGTATGGCATGAGAATTCGTTCATTTCTGATTTAAGTCAAGTAATAGAAGATCAATATATGCCAATCAAAAAGAAAGAAAGAAACATGGCTGTCGGCTTTTATCGATTGTTTTTTTTTTTTTATCAGTTTTATATAAGACGTAGTTTATAGACATGTGATGTTTATGTAACTTTAACATTCCCAGCTCATCAGTCTTTTTTTCTTTTTTTTTTTGGGGGGGGGGGGGGGTATCTTTTACTTTACTCCGCAGAGTCGTGAACGGGGTCAAAAAAACGAACGAGAAAGTGTTTAAAAACATAAATATGCAACAAGTAAAGGCGACCTACGTCGAGAATAGATATTTTCCTACGTAGCTATGACATTTGTTTGTATTTTTACGTAGTATACATGGGTTTTTATTATATGTAAAAAAAAAATTCTTGTTTTTTTTTTTGCACAAAAAGAAAATGGCGGTCGGTCCTTATTCTATTACATATCCCCCCTACGATCGCCATCTTGGATTTGTGCGATGTTGGTGTGACGAATAATTTAATTTCTAATAAATAGCATTTCGAACGGGTTAAAAATACAAACAAATGCCACAGGTAAGTTTGAAAATAACTTTTATCGCCTACAATTACTTTTATTTGTTGTATATTTGTTTTTTGAGCGTTTTTAGTCTGCGGAGTAAAGTAAAAGATACCCCTTTTTTTTTTTGCTAAACTTGCACAAGACCAGTGTATCGGAAAATGCTCACCATTTAATCTGCAGTGCCTGTAATAGACCCCACTCCCATGCACCAGAAGAGTAATGACGCACTGGTGTGATTTTTTAAAGCAATTTTTTGGGGGGGAGAAGTGGTGGCTACAACCGTCAGAAGAACAATATAATACTCTGGTGTCGATACGATTAATACATTCAACCGGTGATTTCTTGCAACAAGTTAAAGCTGTACTCTGTTGCAAAGCTGACAAAAAATATAGAATTTTTTTTTTTCAAGTCCAAATTTGATATGTTGTGTTCATTTGCAAAATCTAAGTGACCAGTCATTAGAGTTGGGCAGTAAGACAATTTTAGTTCCCGTATCGACCCCCCCCCCCACACCTTGGTTTCCAGTTCAGTTTCGGATTTTTAATAGTTATTTTTTCTTTCTAAGAAAGCCATTCATTCTCTTGTACACTAATGATTAGTTAGTATTCTACGTTTCATTGAATTATGCCACTGTTACAAAAAGGAGTTGGTCAATTTGGAATTCAATCATTCTTTTATTTAAGGAATTGACTGTTGAAATACAATCTTCTACGATTTATTTATTTCATTTTCAATAGTTAACTCCTTAACTACGATTGCAGATTTTATGAAAGATTTACGAACAATAAAACTGAATATTTAGTTCTGTTCTAAGTCTTACCCATCCCCCTATATTTTGACATGTTTTTTGTTGTTTTTTTGTTGGGGGGGGGGGTATATCTAAATAGCAGAAAACAATAAAAGAAATTGGCAAGAGATTCAGATTTTTTTTATTATGTTACAATTTATTTTAAAATGACATTAAAAAGCAGGAAGGTTTCTTTTTAAATAAAAATATTAAAAAAAAATTAAACTGAATAAAGCAATTCAAAAGATTGAATTGAATAAAGCAATTCAAAAGATTGAATTGAATAAAGCAATTCAAAAAATTGAATTGAATAAAGCAATTCAAAAAATTGAATTGAATAAAGCAATTCAAAAAATTGAATTGAATAAAGCAATTCAAAAAAATTGAATTGAATAAAGTAATTCAAAAAAATTGAATTGAATAAAGCAATTCAAAAAATTTCGTTAAATAAAGCAATTCAAAAAATTTAATTGCATAAAGCAATTCAAAAAATTTGATTGAATAAAGCAATTCAAAAAATTTGATTGAATAAAGCAATTCAAAAAATTGAATTGAAAGCAATTCAAAAAATTTAATTGCATAAAGCAATTAAAAAAATTTGGTTGAATAAAGCAATTCAAAAAATTGAATTGAAAGCAATTCAAAAAATTGAATTGAATAAAGCAATTCAAAATATTTGGTTGAATAAAGCAATTCAAAAAATTTAATTGCATAAAGCAATTAAAAAAATTGAATTGAATAAAGCAATTAAAAAAATTGAATTGAATAAAGCAATTCAAAAAATTGAATTGAATAAAGCAATTCAAAAAATTGAATTGAATAAAGCAATTCAAAAAAATTGAATTGAATAAAGTAATTCAAAAAAATTGAATTGAATAAAGCAATTCAAAAAATTTGGTTGAATAAAGCAATTCAAAAAATTTGGTTGAATAAAGCAATTCAAAAAATTTAATTGAATAAAGCAATTCAAAAAATTTAATTGCATAAAGCAATTCAAAAAATTTGATTGAATAAAGCAATTCAAAAAATTTGATTGAATAAAGCAATTCAAAAAATTGAATTGAAAGCAATTCAAAAAATTTGATTGAATAAAGCAATTCAAAAAATTGAATTGAAAGCAATTCAAAAAATTTGATGGAATAAAGCAATGCTAAGTGTAAAATTCTGCTTGTTTTAAATTTTGAGTTTTTTGCTTTTAATTTTAAAGTTTATTAGAAAAATTTAAAGAACAATAAGAACAAGCGCACAAGTTTATTTATGTTGTCTCACTTCTGAAAGTGAATCATGCCAAGAAAACGAAAGGCTTGATCACTGTTTCATGTTACTAAATATTAGTTTTTAGGGACTAAATTTGAAACTAGAAGAGACTCAAGACTGTACTCAGTGCGAGTATACTGGTTGTGCATTCCCGCCTCAATCAAGCCAATTGGAATCTCCCTCTGAGTATAGTCCAAATAGAAGGTGGGCACCGTGGTGGGTGGCGAAGCACAGAACCTATGAATGATTCTACCTTTTTTATGAAAAAAAAAACCCAAACAAACAAATGAAAAAAAGGGTAGATGAAAAAAAGGGCAGATGAAGAGCTTTTTAGCCTTGGTGGGCAATCATTTAGAGATGGTATCTCGATAAAAACATTGGTCCCCATCACCTCACTGGGTTGGTATCCGAAAGGTCATTAGGCCTATAAAAACTTTGCCTCAATTAAGGAAATATCTTCCAAAGAAAATTGGCTGAACTTCAAGCTGTGCCATTTGAATGTTAGAAGCTTGGGTGGAAGGTCTAGTGAGATTGTTGAGTTCCTTGAGAGAAGATATACTGACCTATGTTGTGTCCAAGAAACATGATGGAGAGGTACATCTATCACAATGATTGTGGGAAAGAATGCAAGATATAAGCTGTTTTGGATTGGAAACAAAAAGAGAAATGGGTTGTGTTAGTATTTTTATTACAGAGAAATGGGTATATAAAGTGATTGAAGTTAATCGTGTAAGTGAATCATACTTTTGAAGTTGATGGTTGGTGAGAAAATATTCACAGCAATATCTGTGTAGTTTATGTGGCTTGAGAAAGATGAGTTTTATGACAGGCTTATTGCAGTAACTAGTAAGGTTGATGGTAAGAAAGTACTTGCTGTGGATGGAGATTAGAATGGTTGTGTTCGAAAGATCTTTGGTGGTTTTGAGTGTTCATGGAGGAAATCGTTAAGATGATAGGAATGCAGAAGGAGAAAGAATTTTAGAATTTGATCTTGCCATGGATATGTTGGTTGCAAATACTGTTTCCAAAAAAGAAGGGAAAGCCATCTCATTACATAGTAATCTGGAACAGTAAAGGCTCAAGTAGATTATCTATTAGTAAGGAAAAAGGACAGAAAACTTTTGAGTGATGTGAAAACCCGGTGAAGTAAATTTGACATAGCATAAACTAGTTATTAATAATAATAAAAACAAATAATACTTGTCTCAATGCACAGAACACAAAGTCTTTTTCGAAGTAAGACATTTTCTTCATGACAGTTTGTATGGAGTCTTTGAATATAATCTGAAAAGTTTATAAAATAAAGTAACCTTCAATGGTGAGAGATTATAACTAGAATATTACTATATATAACTAGTTATTTGTAATTTCAAGTTGAAGAAAGCTCACAATATAAAAGAGAAAGTTTATCCCCAACAGAAAAGTGTTGAGGTTGAATGAAGAACACGTGAGACACGCGTTTAGAGACTAAGTGATGGAGCATTTGGCTACTAGACACACTTCAGGAAGTGTGGAAGAACAGTGGAAGGATACATTGTTAAAGGTAACAGACCAGACTTGTGGGTGACAGAAGGGCCTCCAAGACATGGTGATGAATGAGGAAGTTGAGAAACGTATCAAAGAAAAGCGGAAATGACGGAGTGAGTGGAGAAAAGGTTTAGTGAATAAAGATATGTATCTGATGGCAAAAAGCAAAGCAAGCTAGGTTTCCAGATATACTATGAAGGGATGACCAGAAGAATGAAGTATTCAGGATAACTAAACAGATGGGAAAGACAAATATGGATATTGTTCGAAATAACAATGGAGTGCTAACAACAAATGAATAGGACAAAGGAGATGTTGCAAAAATGTTATGGGCTGCAGGTGAAACAGGCATTGAGATGATCGCAGACTTGACAACTCAGATTAAAAGAGGTTGTTCTGAAAGACCGAGATCTTAATACAGTTATGAACTGGTACGAGGGTAAATGTGGAGCTCTAGATAGAGGTGATTACAGAGGCTTAAAGTTGAAGGATCAGCTCCTGAATGTGATTGAGAGAACAATTGAGCAGCAATTTCAAATAAGAAGTCAGATAAGCATAGATGAAATGCAGTTTGGGTTTATGCATGGGCAAAGTACTTATATTTATCCTGAGAAAAATGTAAGAGACGTATCTTGGTAAGAAGAAGAACCTGCATTTTGATTTTGTGCATTTGGTAAAAGCTTTTAACAGAGTGGCAAGGGATGTAAGAAAGTGCTTAGTGGAGGTTATTCCAAGTAATGGACAGAAATGCTCAGTCATGTTAGAATAAACAGCACATTTCATGACAGCTTTAATGTTAAAGTGGAAGTACATCAGGGTTCTGTACTGAATTCCATTTTACGTGTATCTTAGAAGCGTTGTCCAGGGAGTTTTGTATGAGTTCTTCGGTAAAGATGCTGTTTGCTGATGATTTAGAGCTTACCTGTGAAACAATCGAAGGTCTAAAAGTTAACGACTTGGAGAAATTCTATGGAAAGTAAAGGCTTGAGAGTGAATATTACGAAGACTAAAGTGATGATTAGTCGTTGTAGTGTTGGAAAGCATCCAGAAAAAGGAAAGTTACCCTGGTGATGGCGAGGCTATTGAGGTTGCTCAGAAGTTTTGTTACCTTGGTGATACCATTGGAGCACAGGGGGGAGCTGGTGTTAGTGTGATTGCAAGAGTTAGGAATGGATGGAGTAAGTTCAAGAAACTTGTGCCATTACCACTGTTCAGCAAAGAAAGTTTGATAATGATGTAGTTTTTAAATTATTAATGACGTAAGCTAACTTTAGTTTTTCAGGTCACTATTAAAAATATCTAACATCTAGCCGGAATAAGCATTAAAAAATGAAAACTGAAGCAAAGTAGGTTTCTTTTTATATCAAAGAACATCGTACCACAATAATCAATACAAATTGGCGAGTCAGAATAAGATATCGATGTCAGATGCATGGCTATTTAGGTCTAATGTTGAAATCCGACTGCCAAACAGTGTTTAAAATAGTGAATCAGATGTAACTTTAAGCAAGGAATCTAATAGTGTGTATAAAAGTTTAAAAATCTATATTAATAAAATTGTGTATCCACTTTTCGTGTGTATGTATGTGTGTGTGTGTGTGTTTCTCACCTCTACATGACTTATATATATTTTTTTTTATTTACTATTAATCAATTATTTATTGAAATTAAAAATATAATAGTACTAGAATGAACATTTAAAAAATCCTATTTTAAATATAATTTATGAAATTAAATCAACCAGAATGCATTTCCGTTTCTTTATAAAAAAGTCACTTATTTAAACTTTTTGTTAATAGTTAGAAAAAAAAGAATGAATTACTCTGTGTTCCTTCGAAATATGAATGGGATTTGGAAGCATTTTAACTGTCAGGTAGAAAGTCATTTAAACTGATTTTAAAATGCAAATCTTCATGTATCGAAAGATTTTGGAAGCTATTTACATTCAATAATTTTATAAATAAAGATTAAAACATTACCTTAACAAAAATTATAGTTTTATAGCAATTTAGTTCAATTAATAATGTTGGATAATGGCCTTGTGAGAGATGGACGCATCTATCGAGACGGGTCTTGACTTACACGATTGTAACGGAGTCATTCCGTGCGAAGCTACCGATGTGTTTTCCCACGTCACGATGACAGGTGACGCAACCGTAAGGTCAAGAGTTGGGGTCACAGCTGCGTGTGATCACGAGATTTGGAGGACGAGAGTTCCGCGTGGGAAAGTTGAATTGGGATTTTTGATCAGTTCTCACTTAGAAGCGACGAGAACAAGACACAATCATGTAGCTGTTACGAGAAGGGATTTTTGAGTCCCAAAATATAAGAGCCTTAGTGAACGTTAGTAGAATCTTTCACATTCTTCTCTCTACAAGTAGTTGCGAAATAACTAGTGAATTTAGTTAGCGTAACCTCTCTCTCGATCCCAACGAACTCCTCAAGTCGGCTAATTAAATAATTAAGTAAATAAACAGCTTGAATTAAAACAGAAAAAGACTTTGTTGTACTTTGAAACAAAGGTTTGATTTCAGAGCGAAGACAGCAGTCCGAGAGGAATGATGATGGCGGCGCCGGCTCAGACGACGGCCTAGCAGTCGTGACAGCAAAAGGTTGCAGGCGAAAAAACGGTGGTACGAATAGTATCACATGACAGCGACAAGCATGCGAAACAAATGGTGGCGAGAGAGAGAAGAAAGAAAAAGGTCAGTGCAAATAGTTTCCCTGCGATTGGAAACGCAAAAATAGCGATGCCGTCCGAAATCGAAAATGAAAATAAAATGAAACAAAACTGAAAGTAAAAAGACTCCCGGGCAACACCGGGTAAAAATCTACAACAATCTTCTTGTGGACACATAGTTTGCACTGAGAACACTAAAAGTGGAGTTTACACCCACACCGCTGCAACAGAGAGCGCAGCGAAACTTGCCAGTCTTGCAGAAGGTGAACACCTACATCAGAGATTAGAAACTTCATCATGTTTACTCAAAGAGCGTTGCTCTCCATACCAGTCTTTCATGTCTGCAGTTGGAGATGCACTCCCCATTCACGATAAAAATAAGATCGTCCGCATATAGAAATTTCCATGGGACACGATATAGCAAATAAAATACTGACCCAAAATGGGGTGGTTTAGTATATGTTTACATCTTATAAGTGACCAGAAGTTAATATTTTTAACTTCATTTAAAAACTGTAGATGATTTGAGGAATTTAATTTGTGTGGTTGCTATGGTATAAATTTAAACAAACTTAATCTCTTTTACACCGAGATAACATTGATTCCATGCGTTAGTAAATACAAGATTTGCATATGGAAATAGATTTCCTATTTTCTTGTGACATAACAGGTTTTTAAACTTAGAGAAAAGTTTTATTTTTACTATCTATATGTATTGTGTATACATGTCACATTCAAATGAAAATATGTTCAACAATATTGTGATAAACTTACAAAATAGAATTGTTAACATTTTTACATCTTAATATTTCTTATATATAAAATGCATTTGTCTGTTTGTGTGTTTGTTTTTTTGCATGTGTTTGTACGTCTGTTTGCTTTTTTTTATCATTTTAATTTGTTTATCTAAAGAGATCAAGGGGTCCCCTCTTGAGACTAACACTTGCTTTCCCTATGAGTAAAATTTATATCCGAGGACTCTCTTAAGGATAGATGTTGTCTCTTTTAGGGCCGCTATCTGTACTTCCCTACAGTTTGGTATTCCCGGAATTGTTTCTAAGTATTTTCTTAGATTTTTTTTTTCACTAGACCAGTTGCCCCCACTACAACCGGTATGATGTTTATTTCATTGAGGGACCATGTTATTTTTAAATAATTTTTGAGGTCATGGTATTTGGTTATTTTTTCCCCGTTCAGCTCTATTGAGGCCATAGTCGTTTGGGACGGTTAGATCAATGATGAGAGCAGTTTTTTCTGGTTTGTTCCAGATGACAATGTCTGGTTTGATGGCCTTTGTGTGTCTGGCTAAAACTATAAAATTTAGACAAAAACAAACAAACAAACAAAAAACGTATTCATAGGAAGGTTTTGTCAAAAGAAATCTATAAACATTCTATGCACAAAGATTTTTGCAAATCAAAAGAAATATGCAATACCATCAGAAATTAATCAAAATATTACGGCAACGTCGTTTTAGCATTTCAATATCTACGGTAGAGCAAAAGAGAAGATTTTAGAGGTCGTAATTTTGAATCTGTAAATTGCTGATGCTATTTTTAATAGATTGATTGCATCGCTTTATGGGAGGTGGCTAAATAAAAAAATCCCACTCCTACCTTGGTTTTAAAAATCTTGACTGGTACCAAGTTTCATGAAAATTGCTAAAAAATCAAAGAAATGGTGAAGAAATAAGTGAATTCAGTGTTTTCAAGTTTTTATGAAACCGGGGTCGACTTTTGTAGACAAAATGTAGGGGCTTTAAATTCTGATCCGTTTAAAATCCCTTGAGATAATTCAAATGATTCATATGATTCATCTTTTGAGTTCTTTTTAATTTGATTAAATGACAATAATGTGAAATAAATCAATTTTAAAAATCAACATGGAATGCGAGTGATTGTCATTCGATTTCCAAATAAATCAGCTCAGTAATATTCAAAGGCTTTATTAAATTCATTGCTAATAAACAGAGACGACGATGACGTCCATTCTCTGGTCTAATGACTTGCAAGGGAGAATTTTGGAAAGATTCAAGTACAAGTTTGATAACCGTTAATATAATAATATGCCTTGTGTCTTTTTAAATATCTTTATATATAAATAACTATTCCTTTGTTTGTAAGAAAATGGAGGTAATTCAGTATATTCAAGCGAATGTAGGCATCAGCAGCAGCTGACTGGGGTATTAGTATTGTTTGTAATATAAACAAGACAACTGTTTTTTCTTTTACAAGTGAATTTATTTCTAAAACTTGTCGGTAAGTTGGGAACCAACATTTGTAGAGGAAACGGAATGTTTACAAAAAATATGTTTTTGTGTAAGGAAATTCTCAATCTCGATATCAATGTGCAACAGGGATGTGAGTAAAAAAAACTGAAAGCGAGATGAATTTTCAAACCGACAGGAGGGGGGGGGGGAACACGGCTTCTGTGTGTGTGTGTGTGTGTGTGTGTGTGTGTGTGTGGCAACGCAAAAAACAAAAAAAACCCAAAAAAAACAACTAAAAGCAACCTGGATGAAGTGCTAGCGATAAGTAGTAAACACACATTTAAAATAATTTGAAAAATGTTTAATTAGTGAAATTAAAATCTTCGTAAACAAAAACATGCAAATTTACAAATAAGATAATAATCCGAGTAATCGAGCTGGTAGGTCAATTTTTGGGGTTTGAAAGCTTTTAACTTTCCTAAACAGCTCCAATTAGTTTCAACTAAGAGAGTCAAAATTAAGAGAAAGACAAAGAGTGTGCATGTGAAGGGAAAGAGACAGGAAGTCATTCTTTGATGAAACAAAAATCATCTAACTCCCCTATCCCCATCATGAATTGTTTGAAGTCTTAGCCTTCACGGCAAAATTAACATTTTTTTTAGTTTTCAGAGAGAACTGTCATAAGAGGAAAAAGGAAAGCAGGACAAGACGAAAAGAGGAAGAGAGAAAAAAAAAAACAGGAAAGGAGAAAGAAAGATAAAGTGAGAGAGGAGAAGAGAAATCAAATCCAGTCAAATAGGGACGAAAAAATAAGGAGGTAAGGCTCTAGCGATTTGGCAGAAATTAGATTTTTCTTATTTAATAATAATAAAAAGTTGATGCTGACCAAAAAGCGGAGAAATCACATCCATGGGAGGCGCTAGTTATTTACGTGGAAATCCGCCTTTTCTGGATTTAAAAAAAAAAGCGGTGAACTCACATCCCTGATGTAATTTGTAGTGGCAAAATATGTTTGTTTACATTGCAATGAGTAGCTATCTGTTCGGCAAGCAACAGCATACTGAGGATCAGCAGCAGATAACTTGAAGTATTAGTACTGTTTGTAAACAAGACAACGACTGTTTGTTTAATTTTTGATGGCACAGTCAAACTTGTTCGGAATAAAACGCAAGCAGAATATTAAGAAATTTCTTTTTTTAAATATAAGTTTATTTCATAGTTTTTTTTTTTTAATGATTTTACAGCAGCAACAAAAGAATTGTGATGATCAGTTTGAAAGATCACGTGATTCTTTTCAGAAAAAAATGTTAGTTATCAATCAATGAGTGAAATAATTTAATAATAAAAAAATGTGAAAATTAAAGATTTTTTAAAATCATTATTTACAGTTTTTGGATTGTTTCATCCACTTGGTCATTGTTATCAAGTTTCGTCCGTTTAGCACTTCTTCAGATGTCTTCTTTCAAACTTGGGAACTATCATTAGGGATGGGATGTAATGGGTGAAAATTTCAGATTCATGCGAGTAGTATTTTTTTGTGTTCATTTATACATAAATAACACTAAACAATCAAACATTTTGAAAATTTTGCAAAATTCAGAAGGTGCAGGCCAAAAATAGCCGTTAGGGCTCCACGATACTCAAAATACATCATTTTTAGGTGAAAAAGTGGTTTCATGCAACATTGCAGGTCCTAAAACATCCTCAAAAGCTATGAATGAATATAGATGGTTTAATCTGGTATAGTACTTTAATTTAGGACCATTTTCAGGCTGTGAAAGGGTTTTCATGAATGTAAAATAGCCAAAAACTACTGGCCTGCACCTTCTGAATTTTGCAAAATTTTCAAAATGTTTGATTGTTTAGTGTTATTTATGTATAAATGAACACAAAAAAATACTACTCACATGAATCTGAAATTTTCAACCATTACGTCTCACCCCTACTATCATAGAATTTTGAATGCAAACTTTTTATTAGAACTTTGGAGGTACACAGATCGCATTCCATTCGCCAGGCCTCGTGACGATGTTTCAGTTAACTTGTTAAAGCGTCTCACTGCCTTTGCTAAGAATTGAACTTTGAACATCAAGATAACAAGGGTCGTGGAGTCGAAAGGTTTATATAAGGTCCGACTGACTCCTAATATTCCAAAAATTCCAACTCTGACTCCTTCTTTTAAAGCCTTCCGATATTCAGACTGTCTGTTGAGTCTTCAGAGATTAAAAAATCTGACTCCGACTTCTAGCATTATTCTTACGAGTCAGACTTCTAGCATTATTCTTACGAGTCAGACTTCTAGCATTATTCTTACGAGTCAGACTTCTAGCATTATTCTTACGAGTCAGACTTCTAGCATTATTCTTACGAGTCAGACTTCTAGCATTATTCTTACGAGTCAGACTTCTAGCATTATTCTTACGAGTCAGACTTCTAGCATTATTCTTACGAGTCAGACTTCTAGCATTATTCTTACGAGTCAGACTTCTAGCATTATTCTTACGAGTCAGACTTCTAGCATTATTCTTACGAGTCAGACTTCTAGCATTATTCTTACGAGTCAGACTGCAACTTCTTCCTAAACCTTTGACTCTGCAACCCTAAAGATAAACTGGTTCTAAGAAAGGGTTGGGTTCAAAATTCCATGACAATTTCCGAGTTTGACACAAGATACCTGAAGAAGAGCAGAGGGCCAAAACATTGTGATAACAACAAGTTAGAAAACTGCAAATAATCATGAAAATCCCTTATCCCCAAAATACAAATATTTTACATGTGAATACAAAACTATTTATTTTAACACAACGCATGTTTTAATAAAACAACTTAAATACAAAAAAGCCATGAAAAATGTTCATTTTAAAACATTACTGAATAAGTTATTCTATTGCAAAAGTTAATAGACTATATTTGTCCAATTTAGTTTATTCACAAAAGACCAGATATATGTAGACATTCTGAAAGAATTCTCATCCTTATTGTTCTTTGAGTAAGACATTGTAGAAAGTGTGAGCAAATATATAAAAGAACCTTTTTTAGATGCATCCAAACATCTTTGTAAGAGGTTCCGTGCTCCGTTGGTCGATCAGTCAATTAGTCTGTCACGTTCAAGCGGGACAGGATTTTCATTGCTAAACATACAGACTGAATGGCTAATATATCTTAGAGGATCGGTCGATCGGTCGGTCACACATTAAGTTTGACATAGCATTTTTGTTGGTCTGTCATGCTGACGTTTCTGTCGCTAAACATGCAAAATACTGCTCTTTCTTATTATATAGACACAAGATTCGTAAAAATTGGTAAACTTTTTGCATAGATTAAAACAAAAAAAGAAGCCATTTTTGCAGATTTTGGGAAATGACAAACAAGAAAGCAACAAAGATGAGAATTACATTTTATTCCAGCCTTTTGAACTAGGATCAAAATGTAGTATCTGTTCTGTCCTCAACCAGAGGAAGAGAAATCCTCCCAGAATGAGGCAAATTTTATACGTGATTTGTCTACTTGCTAGTAATAGTCACACTTCACATTAAGTTCGACCTTGTGTCACACCCAGCCCTCGTGGGGAGGAGGGGGAGCAGGTAAATCAACTATGATGAAACTGATTGCCTTCAATACTTAAGTTGCTTAAATTAAAAATTATTTCACTTTACCCAAACGTTTTTTTTTTGTTTTTAACATCAATTATAAGTTTATCATTTATGAAGAAATTTATTGAATCATAAAATGTGTTGACGGCAACGAAAATAATTATTGTATTAAAACGGATGAATTATGTAAATACACACAGAATTAATCCTCTGGTTGCAGAGTGTCCAGACGCGTTGCTCAGTGCCGCGATTTTAAGCGTGCAGCAGTATACGTCTATGACTTATAATAAACGCTCAATCTACAAAAGACACAAGAAAATTTTTTGTTAAGACAATCATCTATTACGGACGATAGTTGCATAATAAAATTAATTTTAACAAATTAAAAGGAGAGTAAAATAAAAAATAAAAAAGAGCACAAAATAAAATTAACGTTTCAGATTTAAAAATAAATAAATAAAACATTAACAAAACGGTTACCGACAGAACTAAACCTTCCATAATCATCTTTTAATAGGGATGGGACGTAATGGGTGAAAATTTCAGATTCATGCGAGTAGTATTTTTTTGTGTTCATTTATACATAAATAACACTAAACAATCAAACATTTTGAAAATTTTGCAAAATTCAGAAGGTACAGGCCAAAAATAGCTGTTAGGGCTCCACGGGACTCAAAATCCATCATTTTTCGGTGAAAAAGTGGTTTCATGCGACATTGCAGGTCCTAAAACATCCTCAAAAGTTATGAATGGATATAGATGGTTAAATCTGATATAGTACTTTAATTTAGGACCATTTTCAGGCTGTGAAAGGGTTTTCATGAATGTAAAATAGCCAAAAACTAGTGGCCTGCACCTTCTGAATTTTGCAAAATTTTCAAAATGTTTGATTGTTTAGTGTTATTTATATATAAATGAACACAAAAAAATACTACTCGCATGAATCTGAAATTTTCACCCATTACGTCCCACCCATACTTTTAATGATTACAAATTTTTTTTTTTTTATTATTTGGCTCAATTAATAAGTATTTATAAAAAATTGATTTCTTCATTTCCAATCACTGATATTCACGGTTGCCGATCTCCTGATAATTACTTGTACATTTGTTTATCATTTCAAACAAATAAAAATTAAAAAGCATGAAGATTGCTAATATTATTGTGGAATTCGACCCATTTGGCATAATGATTAAAATGTTTACTAATAATTGAACACTACACATTATACAGTGAGAATCAAAGAAAAGTGGAGCAATCCAAAGAAAAGTACTATGACGTCATTGCTTACATCACTGTGAAGTAGCCAATGAAAAGGGAGCTTTCAGGTTGCCCTCGACTAGAGTTGAACTACTTATTGTGGAATTCAGAAGTGTTTATCTTTTTAAGATAGTTGGCAGAATATTATGCGATAAATATATATGTAAGTGCAAAAGAGTAGTAAACCCCAATTTGTATTCTCAAATAGAAGTTATGAAACAGAACCGTTTTTATTTTGAACCTTTTTTTCTTTTCTTTTCTCTTTTTCTCTGATAAAATCAAGATATATAAAAGAGTAATTGGATCAAATCTCATGACACTATGGCTAGGAAGAATTTTAGAAGAACGGATCATCTACAAGAAAATGTTCAACATTCAATCATAATAGACTTAATACCATAAACATTGATAGGAGAGGCTGGAACTTTACGCTCGGTCTGGTTCATCACGCTTAAGTTTGAAATCGCATTTTCGTCGGTAAACATGAATGGACGGATCTTATTTTAGAGCTGAATACAGGCATTTTTATACGAAGTTGTTATTCGGTGGTTGAGCCAGCTCCAAATCAGTTCATTGCGGCAACCCACGCTGATCGGTAGCTGAGTCTTCGGCATATTTCAGTCACTTCCGGTTTCAGCAACGAATACCAAAAACATGGTGGCCAGCTAGCAGCTCCATCTCTATCTTAACTATTTTGATCCATGTCTTCTGTTGGCCGCCTCTGCACTTCCTCCGGCTAGCGGATACGATTGGGGCTACCAAATTGCCGATGAATTCCTTTGAATATGACCAAACCAGCGAAGTCTCCTTTTCCGTAAAGTCTCTATGATGCCGATAGCGTTGCATCTTGCACAGATGGTGTGGTTTGGGATTGCGTCGGAGAGGTGGATGCGTAAAACGCGTCGGAGTGCTAAGTGTGAATAACAGGTCTAGATGTATCCATGCACGAACGCATGTCTGTCATGCTTAACTTTGAAATACTATTTTCATCGTTAAATACATATATTGAATGTACTTATGTTAAATATATCCGTTCATGTTTTATTATAAACTAGCAGAGAGACCTGGTGTTGCCCAGGATTCAATGAGGAACCTTGTGCTTTTTGCACCCAGTCCATAACATGATATTACCTTTTTTATGCTTATTTTTTTACATTTTTGGGATGGAGTTGAAGAATATATTCAGCCTTGAATGGGGTGGGGGGTACAAGTAAAATGACACTAAATGTTTAGTCTTTAAGCCCTTTGAGGTTCACCAGGCTTTTCCTGGAAATCAACATTTCTCTTATTATTTTTTTAAGTTATAAATAAAATAAAGTAAAATGTACTTCCTTTCTTATGGGTGTCGAATGTGAATGCAGACTCCATGATAATATTGTACCGTCTTTGATCAAAATGAAATATACTTATCCAAGTATTCAAAGTAACATAGTTTCAGAATATGCATATAGTTATATAGGGTTTCATCTCTCAAACCACAGGAGTTCATGTATATACATTGTAAACAGCTGACGATCTCCCTTTTTATTTAATGATTTAAAGTAAGGTCCTCTGCTTATGTTTCACGACTGATATAGTTGGATCTCCTTTGGTATTTTGTGAATTGTTCAGTCGTAAAAGTCGGCTTATACAAGTTTTAATTCTGCAATATGTAAGTTTAGTTAGTTTCCCTAGGATCTAAACCCTTTGGAGGCCATATATTAGTATTAGGAATACTGAAAAGAGGAATACTTCTGTATTGTTAGTAGTGAGGAACTGTTTCTGTATATGGCGTTTCTTGCAGATGGCCTATATATTTTTTTTTTAAAGCTAGCATTGTATTATTACTGTTGAAGTTATATGTACGCTTTTTCTTGTGTATAAATGAACAAAAAATTTTTTTTGTGTGGGAACACACATAAACACACTTTTATACAATAACATTTTTTTTTCTTATACTAGGTGTCGCCAGTTCAACAATTTTATTGCAACTTCACATGGAGACTTCTTCAGATTAATCTCAGCACAACATGAAAAAAGTTAACCATTAAAGATCACATTGGTAGAAAGGTGCTTTTACGGTACAGATACAAAGACTGTATTTTAACATTCTTTTAATATAACCAAAGTTATAAGAGAACACTTGAAAAGATTGCTGCTATTCAAAATGTCTCTAAATAGCAGATGCTGTTAAGTGTATCAGACAACCGTATTGAATTTTGATCTCAGACAGTCTGGCTTAATTCTGGGATCATTCGATTATTTTTCTAAACATTCTATTTAATTTAATTAATATTACTTTCTTGCTTCCAGGGGTGTGTTGAGTTGGTAACCTAAATGCTTGACGTCTGAAATTTTAAAAGGTCTGACATCAGTCCAAGATATCTTCTTTCATTTGTAACAAGATATATACTGCACTGTATATTAGGTATAGTAGTTATCACAAGCCAACCAATTTAAAGTGCAAAAATGGGTAAATATATTGAAATTCCCTTCAATTTCAACTTGTGATAACTCATTTTTGAGGAGTTACTTTTATAAAATTTGGATGTCAACAAAAATTAATCTTTTCTCTTTATAAATGTACAATTCTTTCTCTAGCAATACACATGAAAAAATTTAAATTGCTTAAAATATCTCAATAATGGCATATATAGAAAGAGCTTGATGATCTAAGAAAGAATCTTTTTAAATTTTTTAAATCTGACTAAAAATAAGGAAATTATGACTATTTTTGTGCCTCACATGATTGGATATTTTCCCCTCTTTAAGACCATATGCGTTTCGTCACATTTTTTACACTAATTTTTCAGTAAAAATGTTATATCTTTGTTAAAATACAAGATTAAGCAATGAAATTTACCATGTAAATGTATTTTTGTACAAGGAATCAGAATGTGCCACTGAAAATCTCCAGAAATTAATGGTTTCCAAGTAATCTGCACTAAGTGCACATAAATATGCTGCAATACCTTAAAAATACAATGTATCCATTAAAAGAAAGAAGTTAGAAAACTCAAAGTTGAATTGTAATACATTTTATGTACAAGAAACTAAAATCTAATACTAGGACTGTTTAAAAATGAATATATTGCAAGATTTCTTTGGCATTATTGTAGATTAACACCTTCTGCTAACTCACCCCCTTACCTCCCCAAAATATGAGATTCTACTTTTTTTATTTAGGCAATTACATGTTAACACCCTGAAAAACTTGGCAGAAAGAAAGAAACAAAAACAATTATTTTAGAATTTAGAGTGGGGATCAGTTTCACATAAAATAATCCCCCATTTCAAGGCCATTCTAGCGTTTTAGGACAGTTAATTATTTTTTCTATGGGAGATAAATCTTGTGCGTTTTTCTTGTTTTTTTTCTTTTTCTTTTTTTTTTAGACGATTATGAGGGTCTTTGTGGGGGAAGAGGGGTGGGGGGGGCTTACCACTTGAACTTCAGGTTACTGGTAGGGCTAGGGGCAATTAAGTGTGAACACCCTGAAAACTCTAGCAGAAAGAAAAAAAAACAATTCATTTAGAATTTCGAGTAGGGGATTAGTTTCACATATATTTAATGTAGAATAATTCACCATTTCCGGGCCATTCTAGCGTTTTAGGGCATTAATCAATTTTTTTCTATGGCAAATAAATCCTGTGCGTTTTTTTTTCATGGGGGTCTTCTTTTTTTTCTTTTTTTTTTCTTTTTTTAATTTTTTTATAGACGATTATGTTTGGTTTTAATGGGCTTTTTTGTAAGATTAGGGCTTCCTACTCGGACTTAGGGTTAGTGATAGGGTTAAGGAAGGGGTTTTGTTTTGGATGGAGGTTGCCATTCGGACTTAGTGTTAGGGTTAAGGGAGTTTTTTAGGGGGTGGCTTGCCACTCATATTTAAGGTTAATGGTACGATACGTTCAAGAAGGCATTTTTAGGAGGTGGGCTTGTTAGTCGTACCTAGAGTTAATGGTAGAGTAATTATTTATTTTATAAATTTCACTAAAAGGCAAGAATGGCCGGGAAATCGGAGATCATTTTACATTAAATTTATATGCGAAACTGATCCCTCACTCTAAATTCTAAATTATTTTTTGTTTTGTTTTTTCTTTTTTCCGCCAAGACTTTAAGGGTGTTTACACGTAATCGCCTAAAAAAGTAGAATCTTAATTTTTTTTTTAAATTGGCGACTAGAAAGTCATTACTACTAGAAGTTCGAAAGTTGAGTGAAAACCAGTATTTTTTAAAGTATTTTTTATAAAAGAACCAAATAGGATTAACTTTTTTAAGCACAAGTATTTTTGTCTTATTTTTACAAAGCTTTACAAGACTAGTTAGCTGTTGCTTGATTGTTATATCAGCAATACTAGCAGCCATTGTTGACTTTCGCTCAAAAAAAGGACTATTTTTTTCGGATAAGGTAATTTAAAATTACTACTACGGAAAGACAAAACAACATACAATTATAATTTTAATGCATAAAAAAAAGATAAAAGATTAATTTATTTACTAGTTGGGTACGAAAAATGTAACAACATTTTTTATATTCATATTTTCAAATTTTTAAAATTCGTTCTAAAATGAAAATAAACAAAAATCGCCTCGTGTTTATAGCTGCTATTACTGCTGCTACTACAATGTTTTTCAAACTATAAATAGAAAACGCTTTTTTTTTCCGCATAGGGTCATGAAATATCATGACTACCAAAAGAGAACACATATATACAATTATAATTTTAATGCATAAAAAAAGTAAAATGATTGATTTACTTACTAATTGGGCGACGGAAATGTATTTTTCAAAAATGTTCAACCGACGTCGAGTTGAAGTCTTATTTTTAAAATTTAAAAAAAAATGAATGAGCCGAATTACTTCGTACACCGACAAACATTAAAAGTGATACTTTCCCTGATTAGTTTCCAAATTTCAGGACGAAATTCCACATACAGCAATGGTACGAGACTTTTAACCGAAGGGGGGGGTTAAAAAAAAAAGTGACGTAAATTGCTGAAAATAGCGTTAACATTTTTTGCCTTTATTTGCTCAAAACTTTTAAAAATATATAATGTATATTATTATTTATGAATGCACCTGAAAGGATATTCATTTCCTAACAAAATGATGGTATTTTGAGCACTTAAAGTGCTTTAGTTTTTAAGATATGACTATTTTAATAGAACTACCCTCAAATCTGTGATTATCCAAACAGTTTTCTGGTCGATATGTATTGCTACTTTCTCTTCTGTTATTAATAGTGTTTTTATTCCATGTTACTGCAAGTTCGGCTATTATTCTCAGTGATGGGCGATTTATTTTTTAATGTTGGTGTTTTTCAACTTAATGCGGACGATATTGTATGCATATAAGAACAGCCCCATCTTAAAGAAAAAAGGTCACTCGTCAATATGGTGAACTTAATATAGGGTTTTGAGTTGTCTTTCACAAAAAAATCCAAGTTGAAAACTTTAGTGAATTAAATTTTTGCTCTATTATCAAATTGTGTTTCCGCCTGTTTTTAGATTGTCCAAATCTGAGGGCTTTTTGTTTTTTATTGATTTACTATTAAAAGAAAAATCTAGCTTGATATTTACTGTGCTATGAATCATATTAAGAAGATTCAATATCTTAGTTGCTGAAATGAATCTTATATGAACAGTCAAAGTTGCACATCTGGGTCATGTTTTTTTGAGCGGTAATGGGATTTTGCCGAATATTTATACTGGCTTGATCTAATAATTATTGCTTCCATTGTGATTAATTTGCATGTACAAGATTTAGAAGATGACATCACAGAAGGATTTTTCACTCGATCAAAACCTGCATTTTAAGTTATACATTGTGGATTTTGGCTTCTGGACGAATAGCACACCAGACGGCAAATTTCCAACAAACTTTGAATGGTTATAATTCGGTGACTAATTGAGCCACCAAATTAAATTGGTTATCATTGTTTACGTTTTGCAAAGATCTATGTGCCTACAATAAAGTTTTTTTTTTTTTTTTTTTTAGATATAATGAAAATACAATTTTGGTTAGGGATACCTATTTATAGCATTTTGATTTAAAAGAGGAGGAGCATGCTTTTTAAAGATCTGTAAATTCAATTTTTTTTTAATGAAGAAAATCGAAAAAATTCAATTAAAAAAAAAAGGTGATACATGATAAAAAAAAATGAGCAGAACAAAAAAATATCAAAATAAGTTTTAAAAAAGACGTCGTTGACTGAGATTTCAGATACAAGTCTTATGCGATGAGTAAAGTTTTGCTTTATGTCAAAAAATTGTAAAATCACTTAACCAGCATACAAGGTTCACGGAACACAGAACATTTTCATGTTCACATAACCCCTAACATTTGGCCTCTTAACTCCACAGACCTAAATCTTTTGGACTACTATGTATGGAGCACCATTGAAAAAAAGGTTAATGAGCACTCTTATAACATTGAATAACCCCCAAAAGTCTCCATAGTTAGATGTCCAATATGAACAACGGGCACCTGATTCTAGCATGTAGGTGATTCATACCTCACATAAAATTCATTATTGAAGATGAAGGAAACTTTAATGAATACAATTACAAAACTATATATTCATTCTTATCCTCAAAAACGTTTTTCAATAAAAAAACATTATTATTCGCTTTTAAGAATCATTTTTGTGTATGTATAAATATGTTCTCTAACACGTTACACACTCTGTGTATATATATATATATATAAATCAAGTTGTTTGGACTTTCAATGTTAGACCTAAATAGCAATGCATCTGACATATCGATACTTGATTTTGACTAGCCCTTTTTTGTTTTGTTTTTGCTTCCACTATGTTATTAGCATGAATATAATTTGGTTTGCTTCAGCTTTTTTCTGATAATAATTAGGCCGATTGAGAATATTGATACAATATTATACTTTTCTTTTACTCATCTAAACAGCTTAAGCTCTTAATAAAAAAGTTTTGCAATTTCGCTATCTATTTTGACTATCTGATAAACAATTACATGCATTTAGATTATAATTATTCAACTGTTTATTCATTAAGATTACTTGTGTCTCATGATAGTCGGTACAATAACTTTTTGGGGCAGCAACTAAATGAAATGGTCTTCCCTTAAATGATATACACGGTTGATACTTATTCCTGGACAATGCATTATTATATACTTAACTGATTCTTTACATAAATATTTCTTTTTGTCTTCCTTTCAAAAACAAACAATAAACGCACAAAACAAAAACAATTTCTCTCACAAAAATAATATACTTTATTATTTTGTATGCCTGCACCAAGATATTTGTCCACATACATGATGCCAATGTTCAATCGAAAGCCCCTATAAGTGACATTAACACATAAACAAAACAGTTATATACAAATAAAACTCTGCCTTTGCCCGGTATTATTTATTTTCGTTTTTATTATTTCTTTACGTACAAATTATTTTCTAATAATATTTTATTACATAGTACATTGTGTCGTTAGATTTGTGTTGCTTTACATAAACATTTGACTTGTTGTCACATGTGCGATTCTTATTAGACCGTAGCACGTACAGTGATAAAGAAGTCGTATGATTATGTTGTTTGACTAATAATGCCTAATTAAAATTATAAAATATGGGTACTACTAAATCATTTTTGAGTAAATATACTTAACAAAAAAATTATAACAGACATGGAGTTTTTTTAATTTTTAATTTGCATTCATCCCCAAAACGTACCAAATAGACACAGGCGCAAAGGTGATAAATATTTTGTATTATTCATTGCATTTTGGATTTTTACACACAAATTTGAGTATTATGAATCTATATGGGATTAAAAAATATAATACTAAAATTAAAATATGTTTTGTACACTTCTGTTTAAAAATTATATACTTGTATTGTAACATTGACTATATTTAGATCTTTTTATATATATATATATATATATATATATATATATATATATATATATATAAATATATACAGTATGTTGGTCCGTGAAGGATGGCATGTTTTTTGTATGCATGTTTTTTAACAATTAAAAAAAAAAAATTTCTTTATACTTTGTGTGACAGCAACTTAACATGGAGACTTCTTCATATGAATATCAGCACAACATGGAAGAAGTTGACCAGTAAAAATCACATTGGTAGAAAGGTGCTTTTACGGTATAGATACAAACAACACTGTAGTTTAACATTCTTTTAATATAGGCAAAGTTATAAGAGGACACTAGAAAAGATTTATAGATTTTGATATTTTCTGTTTTAGGCATTGTTCATCAGGTATCAACAATTGTTTTGATCCATTTGGGAAATTTAAACGTATAGTTAAATTCCGACTGGATTTTGGTTTTAAGAAACACACATTTTTCTAAAATAAATGTAAAGTGACAGACAGGCATAGCTAAAGACAAGATATAACATTGAACTTTGGAAATCTACAAAATTGGTAAAAAAAAAAAAATCACGAGGCAAACTCTACTAATTTATTTTTAAGGTAAACTATTATAAATCAAACAATATTTTATTTATTATTTGGATTATTTAGACTACTGTTCTCATCTTGGTTGTTATATTCATGTTTCAGCCGATGTAACCTCCGACCTTCTTCAGGTGCATCTTTTCGAATTTGGGAATGTTTATGCTGAATTCAGGAATTTGGACAAAATTTCAAATTGAATTTTCTTTTTTAATTCACGATAAATTTCTCTCATTCCGTCAAGCATGAATTAACACTTCTACCCAGTTATGGCTGACAGGATGAGAATAATCTACACTCATGGATTAAATAAATTCTGTCCAGGTTCCAGGGTTCACCATGAAGATTGACAAGTCTGAATAGAAACGAAATAAATGAATGTAAACTTGTGAAAAATAATTTTGCCAAGTCTGAATAGAAACGAAATAACATAAATGAATGTAAACATGTGAAAAATAATTTTGCCAAGTCTGAATAGAAACGAAATAACATAAATGAATGTAAACTTGTGAAAAATAATTTTCTTGAATTTTTAAATAAACTTGAAAGAAACTCAAAAAAGTATTCTACACTTATCTACAATATAACTGTAGGGATAATATTTTCTATTTTAAGCATTATTTTCATCGAATTAATTAAAAATAAAAAATAATTTTCTTGAATTTTTAAATAAACTTGAAAGAAACTCAAAAAAGTATTCTACACTTATCTACAATATAACTGCACGGATAATATTTTCTATTTTAAGCATTATTTTCATCGAATTAATTAAAAATAAAAAATAATTTTCTTGAATTTTTAAATAAACTTGAAAGAAACTCAAAAAAGTATTCTACACTTATCTACAATATAACTGCACGGATAATATTTTCTATTTTAAGCATTATTTTCATCGAATTAATTAAAAATAAAAAATAATTTTCTTGAATTTTTAAATAAACTTGAAAGAAACTCAAAAAAGTATTCTACACTTATCTACAATATAACTGCACGGATAATATTTTCTATTTTAAGCATTATTTTCATCGAATTAATTAAAAATAAAAAATAATTTTCTTGAATTTTTAAATAAACTTGAAAGAAACTCAAAAAAGTATTCTACACTTATCTACAATATAACTGTAGGGATAATATTTTCTATTTTAAGCATTATTTTCATCGAATTAATTAAAAATAAAAAATAATTTTCTTGAATTTTTAAATAAACTTGAAAGAAACTCAAAAAAGTATTCTACACTTATCTACAATATAACTGCACGGATAATATTTTCTATTTTAAGCATTATTTTCATCGAATTAATTAAAAATAAAAAATAATTTTCTTGAATTTTTAAATAAACTTGAAAGAAACTCAAAAAAGTATTCTACACTTATCTACAATATAACTGCACGGATAATATTTTCTATTTTAAGCATTATTTTCATCGAATTAATTAAAAATAAAAAATAATTTTCTTGAATTTTTAAATAAACTTGAAAGAAACTCAAAAAAGTATTCTACACTTATCTACAATATAACTGTAGGGATAATATTTTCTATTTTAAGCATTATTTTCATCGAATTAATTAAAAATAAAAAATAATTTTCTTGAATTTTTAAATAAACTTGAAAGAAACTCAAAAAAGTATTCTACACTTATCTACAATATAACTGCATGGATAATATTTTCTATTTTAAGCATTATTTTCATCGAATTAATTAAAAATAAAAAATAATTTTCTTGAATTTTTAAATAAACTTGAAAGAAACTCAAAAAAGTATTCTACACTTATCTACAATATAACTGTAGGGATAATATTTTCTATTTTAAGCATTATTTTCATCGAATTAATTAAAAATAAAAAATAATTTTCTTGAATTTTTAAATAAACTTGAAAGAAACTCAAAAAAGTATTCTACACTTATCTACAATATAACTGTAGGGATAATATTTTCTATTTTAAGCATTATTTTCATCGAATTAATTAAAAATAAAAAATAATTTTCTTGAATTTTTAAATAAACTTGAAAGAAACTCAAAAAAGTATTCTACACTTATCTACAATATAACTGCATGGATAATATTTTCTATTTTAAGCATTATTTTCATCGAATTAATTAAAAATAAAAAATAATTTTCTTGAATTTTTAAATAAACTTGAAAGAAACTCAAAAAAGTATTCTACACTTATCTACAATATAACTGCACGGATAATATTTTCTATTTTAAGCATTATTTTCATCGAATTAATTAAAAATAAAAAATAATTTTCTTGAATTTTTAAATAAACTTGAAAGAAACTCAAAAAAGTATTCTACACTTATCTACAATATAACTGTAGGGATAATATTTTCTATTTTAAGCATTATTTTCATCGAATTAATTAAAAATAAAAAATAATTTTCTTGAATTTTTAAATAAACTTGAAAGAAACTCAAAAAAGTATTCTACACTTATCTACAATATAACTGCACGGATAATATTTTCTATTTTAAGCATTATTTTCATCGAATTAATTAAAAATAAAAAATAATTTTCTTGAATTTTTAAATAAACTTGAAAGAAACTCAAAAAAGTATTCTACACTTATCTACAATATAACTGTAGGGATAATATTTTCTATTTTAAGCATTATTTTCATCGAATTAATTAAAAATAAAAAATAATTTTCTTGAATTTTTAAATAAACTTGAAAGAAACTCAAAAAAGTATTCTACACTTATCTACAATATAACTGCACGGATAATATTTTCTATTTTAAGCATTATTTTCATCGAATTAATTAAAAATAAAAAATAATTTTCTTGAATTTTTAAATAAACTTGAAAGAAACTCAAAAAAGTATTCTACACTTATCTACAATATAACTGCACGGATAATATTTTCTATTTTAAGCATTATTTTCATCGAATTAATTAAAAATAAAAAATAATTTTCTTGAATTTTTAAATAAACTTGAAAGAAACTCAAAAAAGTATTCTACACTTATCTACAATATAACTGCACGGATAATATTTTCTATTTTAAGCATTATTTTCATCGAATTAATTAAAAATAAAAAATAATTTTCTTGAATTTTTAAATAAACTTGAAAGAAACTCAAAAAAGTATTCTACACTTATCTACAATATAACTGTAGGGATAATATTTTCTATTTTAAGCATTATTTTCATCGAATTAATTAAAAATAAAAAATAATTTTCTTGAATTTTTAAATAAACTTGAAAGAAACTCAAAAAAGTATTCTACACTTATCTACAATATAACTGCACGGATAATATTTTCTATTTTAAGCATTATTTTCATCGAATTAATTAAAAATAAAAAATAATTTTCTTGAATTTTTAAATAAACTTGAAAGAAACTCAAAAAAGTATTCTACACTTATCTACAATATAACTGCACGGATAATATTTTCTATTTTAAGCATTATTTTCATCGAATTAATTAAAAATAAAAAATAATTTTCTTGAATTTTTAAATAAACTTGAAAGAAACTCAAAAAAGTATTCTACACTTATCTACAATATAACTGCACGGATAATATTTTCTATTTTAAGCATTATTTTCATCGAATTAATTAAAAATAAAAAATAATTTTCTTGAATTTTTAAATAAACTTGAAAGAAACTCAAAAAAGTATTCTACACTTATCTACAATATAACTGTAGGGAGCATATTTTCTATTTTAAGCATTATTTTCATCGAATTAATTAAAAATAAAAAATAATTTTCTTGAATTTTTAAATAAACTTGAAAGAAACTCAAAAAAGTATTCTACACTTATCTACAATATAACTGTAGGGATAATATTTTCTATTTTAAGCATTATTTTCATCGAATTAATTAAAAATAAAAAATAATTTTCTTGAATTTTTAAATAAACTTGAAAGAAACTCAAAAAAGTATTCTACACTTATCTACAATATAACTGCACGGATAATATTTTCTATTTTAAGCATTATTTTCATCGAATTAATTAAAAATAAAAAATAATTTTCTTGAATTTTTAAATAAACTTGAAAGAAACTCAAAAAAGTATTCTACACTTATCTACAATATAACTGCACGGATAATATTTTCTATTTTAAGCATTATTTTCATCGAATTAATTAAAAATAAAAAATAATTTTCTTGAATTTTTAAATAAACTTGAAAGAAACTCAAAAAAGTATTCTACACTTATCTACAATATAACTGCACGGATAATATTTTCTATTTTAAGCATTATTTTCATCGAATTAATTAAAAATAAAAAATAATTTTCTTGAATTTTTAAATAAACTTGAAAGAAACTCAAAAAAGTATTCTACACTTATCTACAATATAACTGTAGGGATAATATTTTCTATTTTAAGCATTATTTTCATCGAATTAATTAAAAATAAAAAATAATTTTCTTGAATTTTTAAATAAACTTGAAAGAAACTCAAAAAAGTATTCTACACTTATCTACAATATAACTGCACGGATAATATTTTCTATTTTAAGCATTATTTTCATCGAATTAATTAAAAATAAAAAATAATTTTCTTGAATTTTTAAATAAACTTGAAAGAAACTCAAAAAAGTATTCTACACTTATCTACAATATAACTGCACGGATAATATTTTCTATTTTAAGCATTATTTTCATCGAATTAATTAAAAATAAAAAATAATTTTCTTGAATTTTTAAATAAACTTGAAAGAAACTCAAAAAAGTATTCTACACTTATCTACAATATAACTGTAGGGATAATATTTTCTATTTTAAGCATTATTTTCATCGAATTAATTAAAAATAAAAAATAATTTTCTTGAATTTTTAAATAAACTTGAAAGAAACTCAAAAAAGTATTCTACACTTATCTACAATATAACTGCACGGATAATATTTTCTATTTTAAGCATTATTTTCATCGAATTAATTAAAAATAAAAAATAATTTTCTTGAATTTTTAAATAAACTTGAAAGAAACTCAAAAAAGTATTCTACACTTATCTACAATATAACTGCACGGATAATATTTTCTATTTTAAGCATTATTTTCATCGAATTAATTAAAAATAAAAAATAATTTTCTTGAATTTTTAAATAAACTTGAAAGAAACTCAAAAAAGTATTCTACACTTATCTACAATATAACTGCACGGATAATATTTTCTATTTTAAGCATTATTTTCATCGAATTAATTAAAAATAAAAAATAATTTTCTTGAATTTTTAAATAAACTTGAAAGAAACTCAAAAAAGTATTCTACACTTATCTACAATATAACTGCACGGATAATATTTTCTATTTTAAGCATTATTTTCATCGAATTAATTAAAAATAAAAAATAATTTTCTTGAATTTTTAAATAAACTTGAAAGAAACTCAAAAAAGTATTCTACACTTATCTACAATATAACTGCACGGATAATATTTTCTATTTTAAGCATTATTTTCATCGAATTAATTAAAAATAAAAAATAATTTTCTTGAATTTTTAAATAAACTTGAAAGAAACTCAAAAAAGTATTCTACACTTATCTACAATATAACTGCACGGATAATATTTTCTATTTTAAGCATTATTTTCATCGAATTAATTAAAAATAAAAAATAATTTTCTTGAATTTTTAAATAAACTTGAAAGAAACTCAAAAAAGTATTCTACACTTATCTACAATATAACTGCACGGATAATATTTTCTATTTTAAGCATTATTTTCATCGAATTAATTAAAAATAAAAAATAATTTTCTTGAATTTTTAAATAAACTTGAAAGAAACTCAAAAAAGTATTCTACACTTATCTACAATATAACTGTAGGGATAATATTTTCTATTTTAAGCATTATTTTCATCGAATTAATTAAAAATAAAAAATAATTTTCTTGAATTTTTAAATAAACTTGAAAGAAACTCAAAAAAGTATTCTACACTTATCTACAATATAACTGCACGGATAATATTTTCTATTTTAAGCATTATTTTCATCGAATTAATTAAAAATAAAAAATAATTTTCTTGAATTTTTAAATAAACTTGAAAGAAACTCAAAAAAGTATTCTACACTTATCTACAATATAACTGCACGGATAATATTTTCTATTTTAAGCATTATTTTCATCGAATTAATTAAAAATAAAAAATAATTTTCTTGAATTTTTAAATAAACTTGAAAGAAACTCAAAAAAGTATTCTACACTTATCTACAATATAACTGCACGGATAATATTTTCTATTTTAAGCATTATTTTCATCGAATTAATTAAAAATAAAAAATAATTTTCTTGAATTTTTAAATAAACTTGAAAGAAACTCAAAAAAGTATTCTACACTTATCTACAATATAACTGCACGGATAATATTTTCTATTTTAAGCATTATTTTCATCGAATTAATTAAAAATAAAAAATAATTTTCTTGAATTTTTAAATAAACTTGAAAGAAACTCAAAAAAGTATTCTACACTTATCTACAATATAACTGCACGGATAATATTTTCTATTTTAAGCATTATTTTCATCGAATTAATTAAAAATAAAAAATAATTTTCTTGAATTTTTAAATAAACTTGAAAGAAACTCAAAAAAGTATTCTACACTTATCTACAATATAACTGCACGGATAATATTTTCTATTTTAAGCATTATTTTCATCGAATTAATTAAAAATAAAAAATAATTTTCTTGAATTTTTAAATAAACTTGAAAGAAACTCAAAAAAGTATTCTACACTTATCTACAATATAACTGCACGGATAATATTTTCTATTTTAAGCATTATTTTCATCGAATTAATTAAAAATAAAAAATAATTTTCTTGAATTTTTAAATAAACTTGAAAGAAACTCAAAAAAGTATTCTACACTTATCTACAATATAACTGTAGGGATAATATTTTCTATTTTAAGCATTATTTTCATCGAATTAATTAAAAATAAAAAATAATTTTCTTGAATTTTTAATAAACTTGAAAGAAACTCAAAAAAGTATTCTACACTTATCTACAATATAATAACTGCACGGATAATATTTTCTATTTTAAGCATTATTTTCATCGAATTAATTAAAAATAAAAAATAATTTTCTTGAATTTTTAAATAAACTTGAAAGAAACTCAAAAAAGTATTCTACACTTATCTACAATATAACTGCACGGATAATATTTTCTATTTTAAGCATTATTTTCATCGAATTAATTAAAAATAAAAAATAATTTTCTTGAATTTTTAAATAAACTTGAAAGAAACTCAAAAAAGTATTCTACACTTATCTACAATATAACTGCACGGATAATATTTTCTATTTTAAGCATTATTTTCATCGAATTAATTAAAAATAAAAAATAATTTTCTTGAATTTTTAAATAAACTTGAAAGAAACTCAAAAAAGTATTCTACACTTATCTACAATATAACTGCACGGATAATATTTTCTATTTTAAGCATTATTTTCATCGAATTAATTAAAAATAAAAAATAATTTTCTTGAATTTTTAAATAAACTTGAAAGAAACTCAAAAAAGTATTCTACACTTATCTACAATATAACTGTAGGGATAATATTTTCTATTTTAAGCATTATTTTCATCGAATTAATTAAAAATAAAAAATAATTTTCTTGAATTTTTAAATAAACTTGAAAGAAACTCAAAAAAGTATTCTACACTTATCTACAATATAACTGCACGGATAATATTTTCTATTTTAAGCATTATTTTCATCGAATTAATTAAAAATAAAAAATAATTTTCTTGAATTTTTAAATAAACTTGAAAGAAACTCAAAAAAGTATTCTACACTTATCTACAATATAACTGTAGGGATAATATTTTCTATTTTAAGCATTATTTTCATCGAATTAATTAAAAATAAAAAATAATTTTCTTGAATTTTTAAATAAACTTGAAAGAAACTCAAAAAAGTATTCTACACTTATCTACAATATAACTGCACGGATAATATTTTCTATTTTAAGCATTATTTTCATCGAATTAATTAAAAATAAAAAATAATTTTCTTGAATTTTTAAATAAACTTGAAAGAAACTCAAAAAAGTATTCTACACTTATCTACAATATAACTGTAGGGATAATATTTTCTATTTTAAGCATTATTTTCATCGAATTAATTAAAAATAAAAAATAATTTTCTTGAATTTTTAAATAAACTTGAAAGAAACTCAAAAAAGTATTCTACACTTATCTACAATATAACTGCACGGATAATATTTTCTATTTTAAGCATTATTTTCATCGAATTAATTAAAAATAAAAAATAATTTTCTTGAATTTTTAAATAAACTTGAAAGAAACTCAAAAAAGTATTCTACACTTATCTACAATATAACTGCACGGATAATATTTTCTATTTTAAGCATTATTTTCATCGAATTAATTAAAAATAAAAAATAATTTTCTTGAATTTTTAAATAAACTTGAAAGAAACTCAAAAAAGTATTCTACACTTATCTACAATATAACTGTAGGGATAATATTTTCTATTTTAAGCATTATTTTCATCGAATTAATTAAAAATAAAAAATAATTTTCTTGAATTTTTAAATAAACTTGAAAGAAACTCAAAAAAGTATTCTACACTTATCTACAATATAACTGCATGGATAATATTTTCTATTTTAAGCATTATTTTCATCGAATTAATTAAAAATAAAAAATAATTTTCTTGAATTTTTAAATAAACTTGAAAGAAACTCAAAAAAGTATTCTACACTTATCTACAATATAACTGTAGGGATAATATTTTCTATTTTAAGCATTATTTTCATCGAATTAATTAAAAATAAAAAATAATTTTCTTGAATTTTTAAATAAACTTGAAAGAAACTCAAAAAAGTATTCTACACTTATCTACAATATAACTGCACGGATAATATTTTCTATTTTAAGCATTATTTTCATCGAATTAATTAAAAATAAAAAATAATTTTCTTGAATTTTTAAATAAACTTGAAAGAAACTCAAAAAAGTATTCTACACTTATCTACAATATAACTGTAGGGATAATATTTTCTATTTTAAGCATTATTTTCATCGAATTAATTAAAAATAAAAAATAATTTTCTTGAATTTTTAAATAAACTTGAAAGAAACTCAAAAAAGTATTCTACACTTATCTACAATATAACTGCACGGATAATATTTTCTATTTTAAGCATTATTTTCATCGAATTAATTAAAAATAAAAAATAATTTTCTTGAATTTTTAAATAAACTTGAAAGAAACTCAAAAAAGTATTCTACACTTATCTACAATATAACTGCACGGATAATATTTTCTATTTTAAGCATTATTTTCATCGAATTAATTAAAAATAAAAAATAATTTTCTTGAATTTTTAAATAAACTTGAAAGAAACTCAAAAAAGTATTCTACACTTATCTACAATATAACTGTAGGGATAATATTTTCTATTTTAAGCATTATTTTCATCGAATTAATTAAAAATAAAAAATAATTTTCTTGAATTTTTAAATAAACTTGAAAGAAACTCAAAAAAGTATTCTACACTTATCTACAATATAACTGCATGGATAATATTTTCTATTTTAAGCATTATTTTCATCGAATTAATTAAAAATAAAAAATAATCTTCTTGAATTTTTAAATAAACTTGAAAGAAACTCAAAAAAGTATTCTACACTTATCTACAATATAACTGCACGGATAATATTTTCTATTTTAAGCATTATTTTCATCGAATTAATTAAAAATAAAAAATAATTTTTTTGCTCTATTCAGGTTATTGACATAACAGAGCGAACCATGGGTAACTTTCCCCTCCTCACAGAACTTTGCCTGCACACCAAGGGGAGATGTAAAAACAAGCGAGACAACTCATGACATGAAGGAATTGTCTCCCTTCACCAGCAGAGTCACACAAAACCTGGACCAATGACGAACAGTGAAACATAGATGGCTGCCATTGCCATCAACCACCTATGTACATTAGTTCTGCAAATATTGTTTTGTCGCCGCTTGTATTTTTGTACACGCTAGTCATCAGAAACTTTTAAACTCGACTTTTAAACAGCTTTAAAATTTGAACCCACCTTAAATGCTTAAAGCGATTTTGTTCCTTCAATAATATGTATTCATTTATTTTAATAGCTTAATGTCAGCAAAACATAACATTGTGAAAATTAATTGAATTATTTTTTTTTACTGTGACAAAGTTAATATTATTTAAATTAAAATAGGTAAAACAAAAATGTTAATAATAATTTGCCATGAAAATGGTTTTAATTGAAATATTCTTTTTTTTATTTCCAGTGTGAAATATGGGATAGTTTTCATTATCTTAAAAACATTGAAATCAATGGACATGACTCAGCAAATCAAGTAGATAAAAATAAAAAAATATTCCTAATTCATACATTGGATGCATCGTTGTTATCTGAACGTGTCATTTTCAAAGAGATTTTTCAAGTTTTATCAAAATAAAATGATAAACTAGATTCACTCTAGTGTACAATTTATCCTAATACTATGCGGACTCGGTGGATGTCATCGTGTATGTTTACTTGTCTCCGAGCACAATGGATGATATCACAAAGGCATGACGTCTTGCTTTTGTGACATTCGGAATGCTGTCATAACAAAAAGGATGGCATCACTCATTAAAAGAGAAAACATAGACAACCTGTAACTACTCTCGTCATGTGGGCAAAACCGACGCGCACATATCCGAGGCAATGGCTGAATCCTTCGAAAGTAACCTCCACTCTGTAGTGGAATGGCGTCATAAATGGATGGTAACATTTAATGCTGCTAAGACAAAGCTCCTTTCCTTCAACAACTACAAAAATCCTCTTCAACCACCGATTGCCATGGCAAATAACATCCTACCGGTGAGTTCAACATTCAAACTCCTTGGCCTAACATTCACAGGTAACATGAATTGGAACAAATACATAGAAGACATTGCCAAGGCCGCTGCAAAGAAAGTGGGATTCCTCTACCGTGCTAGAAAACTTCTCACACCTGACATATCCTATATCTCTACAAAGCCACCATCCGCCCATGCATGGAGTATTGTTGTTACATCACATATATATGATCTGAAGAGTACAACCAAAACATGTATGAACATATGTAACCAATGTTTGCATAAATAACAATTTATACTATATATATACACACACACATACATATACTAGACAAATCTTCTAGATCCATTGGATTTAGTATACTACTAAAACTCTGTGGATCTTCTTTGGTATCTTGTTACATTTTGTCCCTGTGTTGATGTAACAAAGAGATGACATCATCAACTAAAACAGAGATAGAAGACATCTGGAAAAGCCTTTATGATGTCATAAGTGCTGAAGTAAAAAAAGGATGACGTCATCAACTAAAACAGAGATAGAAGACATCTGGAAAAGCCTTTATGATGTCATAAGTGCTGAAGTAAAAAAAGGATGACGTCATCAACTAAAACAGAGATAGAAGACATCTGGAAAAGCCTTTATGATGTCATAAGTGCTGAAGTAAAAAAAGGATGACGTCATCAACTAAAACAGAGATAGAAGACATCTGGAAAAGCCTTTATGATGTCATAAGTGCTGAAGTAAAAAAAGGATGACGTCATCAACTAAAACAGAGATAGAAGACATCTGGAAAAGCCTTTATGATGTCATAAGTGCTGAAGTAAAAAAAGGATGACGTCATCAACTAAAACAGAGATAGAAGACATCTGGAAAAGCCTTTATAATGTCATAAGTGCTGAAGTAAAAAAAGGATGACGTCATCAACTAAAACAGAGATAGAAGACATCTGGAAAAGCCTTTATGATGTCATAAGTGCTGAAGTAAAAAAAGGATGACGTCATCAACTAAAACAGAGATAGAAGACATCTGGAAAAGCCTTTATGATGTCATAAGTGCTGAAGTAAAAAAAAGGATGATGTCATTCTTTAAAACAGAGAACAGACGACCTGTGACAGTGACAGTGACTGTATATATTTTTTCTCTCTGCCTTTTGGCCGGGATCAAAGTGTAGTATCTGTTCCGATGGATACTACACCCTATAGACCGGTATTGTCTTGGCCTTCGGGGCTTGATTTACGCCGGTCTGTCAGTTTGTCCTGTGCAGTTCTAAGAGGTCCACCCTCCCAGGCTTTGCCTTCTCACCCTTTGAGAAGGGGTTAGTTTATTGCTAATCGCCTGAGGCGCCCCTACCGGGGAATGCCGACGGGGCTGCCCAGACATTTTTTGACGGTCATAAGTACTCTTCCTCTAGGGTGCTGACTTATCAATCCCCACTTTCCGACCTTGTGTCACATTTTACCGCTGTGGGAGGTAGATAAAAACTGACATATATATATATATATATATATATATATATATACACACACACACATAATTATAAATATTTGTTTTATCTACATATGTATATGTTTCATCCTTACGGAATCGTCAGTGTAGAGATAATTATTCAAGCCAGTTGCAGGATTTGAAACCCTGGACCAAGTCATGTTTATAATTCAAATTCAGACGTCTTAACCCCCACGGTCATCATGAACAACTACATAAACAGTGAGAGTTTTAAACCTATTGTAGGCAGCCAACGTCAAGAGTGTTCAATAAAATTTATATAAACATTAGAACAGCCTATGCAAATTAACCTGTGTTTATGTGCTAGCGCATGTCAAGGGGCAGGAAAACAAGTTGTTTTCCAGCCCTGTAGATGTGTTTATTTATAAAGCTTTATTTTATATCGAACACTTTTCAAAAATATTGGTTTTAAGTTCATTTTATCAATATAATTCAACGGAGCTGGAAAAAAAAAAAAAGTTAAATTGTCCGAAATAAAAATCTGGGCTATCAAAATTAACCTTTACCCAAGATCAGAGCTACTGGGGTGAAGACTTTTAAGCATGTTTTTTATTATTATTAGCGACCGGCAGAAATCAAGTCACCCCTTCCCATATATGTTTACACATTGAAGAATCATAAGTGTCAATCACATACATGCATAAACAGAATCCATGTACACATAAACGCGTCATAATACGCATAAACCATTCTTACCTGCCCTACCCCCACACAGTATGTACACTTGAATACTTAAGTTTTGACACAATACAGGCAAGCACAACTTAGATTTACATACACTTCTGTCGGCTAGACATATTTGAAACTATCAACTGCATACATATACATATCACCGTATATTAAATATTTACATACACATATACAATCACGTTGACACACCGGTTCCCGTTAGATCACCGAAGTTAAGCGACGTCGAGCCTGGCCAGTATTAAATGGGTGACCATTTGGGACTACCAGGTGCTGTATGTGCTCTCTGTTTATCTCGGCATTGTTTCCAGTCGTCTTGAACTGCTTGCCATTGGAATCAAGCAGTGCCGACTCAGGAGAGCGGTTGTTAGAGATTGCGCAACCCTTGCTTCATAATTACACGCGCAGCCAGCCCCTTATAGGGGTATCCATAGTCTCTCTAGACTGAACGGAGGGCCTAACTAACATACACAGATTACAGGGAAAACAATTCACAATAGCACACATACCTACACTTACTCACTATACTGGCAATTGCCCTTCTGAGTTATTATATCAAATTCTACATACATTAATCAGGAAAGTAAAACTCTGAAAAATTGAGGACTTCATAGCAGGAATTTTACCAACTTCTAAGATTACATTTAATCTCTCCCAGGACACATAAACCATCTATGAAAGATAATTATGATCTTATATATGTTAATTCTAAGTCAAATCCTCCTCCTTCTATTATGAAACACACCCTAATATCGATTAGCCATAGAATTAGCAATAATTCCTCTACTAAAGAAATTTTTAATAACAATAGTTATACATACAACAATGCTTTACAAAACAGTGGTTATGGTAACACTAAGATTGAGTATGATTGCAGAAATAATAGTAGCATTAGAATGAAAAATAGAAACTGGAAAATTATTTTGTATACTCTCCCGTTTAATCTGTTAGTTAAATTCAAAATTGAACATGTTTCTTAATCTTTTAAATCGATATTTTCCGACAAAAAAAAATTATACATAAAATATTTAATAAAAAATACTGTTAAACTTAGCTATAGCTGTGCAAATAATTTAGAAAAAATAATTAAGAGTCATAATAGATATATTAAACCATAATAATAATAGAATTAATAATACACTAGATAATAATAACGACAATAATGAATGTAATTGTAGAGATAAAAATGAATGTCCGTTACAAGAAAAATGTTTAACCAAGAGTATAGTTTATTTAGGAACCTTGTTCCCAGAAGATAATCCAAGTCTGAAAAAATTTACATAGGTGGTACACATACTGATTTTAAGGCTAGATACAGAAACCATAAATTATCTTTCAATAATAAGAAAGGTGATACCTCATTATCCAAATACATATGGTCTCTAAGGGGAAAAAATAAGGTACCTGTACTGAAATGGAGCGTATTGAAGAAAGCTTCAGATGTAACAATACACAATCCCAATTGCTTTCTTTGTCTTAATTAAACATTAGCTATTATTATGTTTCCTAATAGAGATTAACTACTGAATAAAAAAGATGAAATAGGTATTAACTGTAGACACTTCAAACACTTGACCCTGGATAAATATAGTAACAACCTAGTGAATTTACCATAACATTCCATAATGAAACCTTAATAAACCTACTTTCTGGTATAACATAACAATTAATACCTTCTCGGCTAAGTATACAACTGATGGTAATTTAAATCCTTTAATAATTTAACTAAATTAGGTATTGAGCTAACTAATAGTTAATTAAAATATATAAACTACAGTGAATGGTTGTATTGTTGTAGAGTATAGTAAGTCAATTTAACTAAATTATAGTTAATAATTAAACTAATAAATACTAAACACATAGTAAATTGCTTTGAATGTATAGTATATTTAGTAATATCTGCTTCACCTCCAATATTTTAATACGCTGGTAAGGATTAATTAATTATTTTTAGAATTTCATTTTGCGGCTTATTTGGTTTTGACGTTAATTTGCATACTTGTGTAATTGTGGTTTGTCTGGATAGGCTCTTTGATGCGTGTAATTGTTATATCTAATTTTTACAGAATTTCGTTTATTAGGATTTTGATGCATGATTTTAAAATTAATTGTAATATGAGTTTTGAATTTATTATTTGTTGTTATTATAATAGGTATAAAATTAATAGGTTTAGTGAATGGTTGTATTGTTGTAGAGTATAGTAAGTCAATTTAACTAAATTATAGTTGAATTTTCTGGTTGAATTTTCTAATTAACTTGTTTGAGTATAAATTTATCTATTAAACCCTGGTTATATACAGCTAGAAAATTCAAATTGAGTAAATAAATGATTTAAATAAGTGTTCAAAACAAAAATAAAAAAATTATTTAACAAATAGATCCGGTATTCTGTTAATTATTTGTTTATTACGAAATAAAAGTAATACATTCTTCGTTGGACAAGTCTGAAATTGGTATTAATTGTGGAGAAAGTTTTTTTTTATCATTTCTGGCCATCCGTATATGAGAAACGGCGTCATTTGCTGCGGAGTGAAAACCAAAGTATGAAAGGCACAAATCGCCAAATAAATAAATAAATATATATATATATATATATGATGGACTCTCCCGTCGATTTTGACGCATGAGTGCCCCACCAGGGGCTGCCCGCGCGTGAATTTGTAATTGCAAGGGTTGCGCAATCCCCAACAACCGCTCTCCTGAGTCGGCATTGCTTGATTCCAATGGCAAGTAGTAATACAAGACGACTGGAAACAATGCCGAGATAAGCAGAGAGCACATACAGCACCTGGTATTCCCAAATGGTCACCCATTTAGTACTGGCCAGGCTCAACGCCGCTTAAACCAAAGTATGAAAGTCACAAATCGCCAAATAAATATATATATATATATATATATATTTACCTGCATACAGCTAGTCACTTGAAATTACAAGGCTTCTATCTGCAATCTTCGATTCTTATACTTCATAGAATGTTCTATCTACACGCTCTATGTTTCATACACAAATCTTTGTTTAATCTTGAAAAACATAGATGAAAAAAAAGTTCTATTTACACACTATGTGGAAATTTGGATAAGCAGAGATTGGGCTGCGGACAAAGCTGGATTTGCACCCATATCCTCCACTAGCAATATAGATATACAGTGTACATCTCTCTGCTCTCTCACTCAACATCTCAGTAGAGCATTGTGAATTTGAAAGCTTCAGGAAATTTTTTTTTTTTATGGAAATCGATCTAGACAAGGCATGAAGCCACTTGATGTAAGGAGCTAAAAAAAAAAAATACCACTTCAAAGTAAAAAACTAGCCAATGATAAGTGTTATATGGGTAGATTCTGACCCAGAAAACAGCAATTCTTCCCCCTTTGTCAGAAACATTGCTCATGAAATGTGAGGACTAAAAGACATGATAAAGGAAGTGAGAGTTACGAGGTTGCCGGAATTAAACCCAAGGTCCACTTTCTACTCTCCTTGTTTATAAAGAAATCTTTGCCGATTTATGACTTGACAAACTTTGAAGTCAAATATCTAAAAAAAAAGTGCAGATTGAACATTTTTTTACTTTAGCTCATGTGCGGCATCACATATCTTTTTGATTCATTTATTTATATATATATATATATATATATATATATATATATAAAAAATAAGACCAAGGAAAAAATGAAGTTCTTTTAAACAAAAGGAATAACTATAAACATTAAAACAATGACGTATAAAGTGAAAAAAAAATGAAAACAATCTTAATAAAATCTCGCTCAAAAACCTAATATTGAAGTTCACTTAAAACACTATTGATTTTTGACTTGTGTTTCTTTCATTTTAATGTTAGTTGCTTTTCATTGCAATTGTTTTGCCTACAGCATTGATTAGAAATAAAGAATAAGTTGCATAAATATTAGAACTTAAATCACTAGGGACTCGTGCTCCAGTTATGATGCAGAACCCTCATTAGGGGACTACTCTTTGTAAACCATTAAAAAAAAATCAGAGAATTTTATGATTTTAGTGAAAATTTTAACATTTATTTTCAATAAATCATATTTCATAAAGAATACAAGTTTTAAAATTTACCAGTACTAAGCGATTTTTAAAATTTACCAATACTAAGCGATTTTTTAAATTTACCAATACTAAGCGATTTTTTAAATTTACCAATACTAAGCGATTTTTAAAATTTACCAATACTAAGCGATTTTTAAAATTTACCAATACTAAGCGATTTTTACAAGAGTAGAAGTCTGATGGAATTTAAGTTTCGGCTAAATGAACGCACATGGGTCATTCAAGCTGAATTCAACAAGGGTGTGTCATAAAGGTTCTCAGATTTCCTCACATTTTCACCATTTCATGAGAGATGTAATTCCTGTGAATTTCAGCTTAATTTTCTCGATCCATTCTTACTTTATGGCTGTTCAAAGAGTGGGGGACATTCTGGAAATTAACGTTTTTTGGAATTCCTTTTCTATTTTCAGAGGTTCAACATTTCAGATGGCGTTTTTTGCATTCTTTGGAATGTACTGCCTTCATCTCCTCCAAGAATAATTCCAAAAACACCAGGCAGTAATAAAGCATGGAACATCTTATGAAATTATCCCGAACCGGGTTCATATGGAGGAAGGGGGGGGGGGGGCAATATGAGTGTCAATCATCATGGTTTTCATTTGAAATCTAATGTCAACAAATACTCGTCATAAAGGAATCAAATTTTGTCCATTCCATTCGTCATTTTCAATCCTCTCATAATATTCTTCATCATTCAACTGATAATCTACCCATCTCATTAACTCTTATCCTCAATTGGCTTTTAGCCTTGATAAGTGGTAAGTCAGTAAATCAACAAAGCATGCTGTGTCCCATCGTTACAGAAATTTATATAGGCTGTGAAATGTTCACACAAAATACATGAACTTTTTTTCTAGAAAGTCGCTCCAATATCTTTTTTAAGCATGTAAAAACGGAGGGAAATCAAAAATTACAAACATTCTGGAATTCTTTTCATTTTTAAACAATAACTTGTTAAAACTTGCTTGAAACCATCAAAAACTAGATATATATATATATATAAACTAGATATATATTCTATATATTCTATATATATATATATATATATATATATATATATATAAACTAGATATATATTCTATATATTCTATATATATATATATATATATATATATATATATATAAACTAGATATATATTCTATATATTCTATATATATATATATATATATATATATATATATATAAACTAGATATATATTCTGAACGTCAAGTGGAGCTGAGAAATGCAAAATTCAAACATTTCAATAAATCTTTAAAAAAAAAGTTAGACCTATTAAAATCTAGTAGGAAGACCAAAAATTGAATGAGAAACACTGTGTCGTACTTTTGTGATCAACCCATAACACCATATTACATTCTTTTTGTTTATTATTAAAATTTTTTTTTAAATATTCAAATTTGTAGTGAACCAAATTTAATGTAAGCCAATTGACATTAATTGAAATAAATTTCAGTAAATTTATAGTTGTTAACTTCCTTCACAACCCAAACCGGACACCATTTTCCAAGAATGACTGAGGACCCATGTGCACTCTACATCCAAGTCCTGACACCCGTTATTGCCAATTTTATTCTTATTTTTTAATTTCTATAATTTTCAAGTTATGAATAAATAAAGTAAAACATATTTCCTTTTTATGGATGTCCAGCATGACTGCAGACCCCACGATAGTGTTGTAACAACTCAAAACTGATGGAATCATGTTGACATGTTCTGATCTTCTGTAACGCAATTAATAAATAAATATACACGATGTTGTAACAAAATCCAACATTTGACAAAAAGTAAACAAAATTAAAAAAAAAATACCAGGAGATGCTGAAAAGTGTGATGAAGCCCTGGATGAACGAAATTGCCGCCGGATGCCCCTACGTCTTCCAGCAGGACTCCACTCCTGTACACAAGGCCAAGAAGACCCAGGCATGGTTGCTCAACACTGGTTGCTGCTGGACTTGTGGCCGCCCTCCTCACCCGACTGTAACCCCCTTGACTATTTCTTCTGGGCCGTGATCGAGGCTAAGAGCAAAAAACATGGCCACAATACGGTTGACTCTCTGAAGGCTGTCATCGTAGAGGACATGATACCAAAGCATGTGGCTCATTTCACGCCCGCCTTGAGATGGTCGTCTCCGCCATCGGCAGTTACATTGAGACATAATGTAATATGTAACTCTAACTGTTGCTAATAAACTGTCGGGTCTCTGCATCAACAACTTTTGTTTTTATTGCCTATTTCGTTTTCTTTTTGTCAAGTATTGAATTTTGCTGCCACCCCCGTATATATAAGTCAAATTTAAGAAAATGTGAATAATTTTAAGCCTCGGAAATCAATGTGTGCTTATTTAGAAAAAATGTTTAAACCTACTATTCATCAAAAGTATTTTTTTTTTGCCACCTTCACTCTCCTAAATTGGAGAAGTCATTATTCCTTAGTAAAGCGCCATTTGCCAACTTTGTGTAGTTAATGTTAATCTATGCGAGTGATCTCCCTCTGAACACTCTCCCAGGCTGGAGGCGGCTTCCGGCCGGAAGTGATGAGATTATTGTTTTACCTATTATCTGTAATGGAGCGCGAATAAAATATTCTCTCCATATATGTTATCGAAGTCCATGTTTACATTCCTTTTGTTACACAGTAACACTTGTTTATTTTCTAATTAACAGTTAACATGTATGCTTTTACATATATCCAGTTCTAATTGATTAAAGAAGTAAAAGAATCTGTATCTATGAAATTAGGACCCAGTTAAATAGGAAAAAAAGAATATAATAACTTTGAGTAAGGTCATACGTCTTCATAGATCAGACATAATACAAGTATATATTACCAGTGTAAGCAAGCACTGTGATGCATAATTAGTGTGGTTGCAGAGCCTGTCGATGATGGGTTATTTATGGGATATATATCTAGCTCAGGGTTTGACCACTCAGAATTTGATTTCTCCACTTGGAAAAGTTATTGAATTTCTAAATGAGGGTTCATGCTAAGAGATGAAACCACCTGAAGTCCTTGAAAAATTAATGTGCGTCCAGATATGGGACCCCCTAGGCAGTAAGTTTTTTATGTCCATAGATAAACAGTCTATGATTTTCTAGGTCTTGTTGAGTGATATACCTCAAATGATAACTAATATCTCTCTATAAATATATTCCAGCAGAAGGGGTTGAGTTGTACCTCTGTGATTTCCAGAGACAGAGGAGTCCTTGAGCCCTAAGTTAAGGGATTGTATTTGGTTGGAAGATATGTTTGGGTTAGGGTTTGCAGGTCGGTTATTCAGTAGAAGAAAACAATCATCATTGTAATGTCTCTCAAAATAAAACATTGTTCCTCGTTTTAAAATGGAGTTTTGGTCTTGTTTGGAGGGAGAATCCTTTTGTTACAACGGTGACAGAGACCACACGATCGACACTGCAACTGCGGTCGGAATTGAGCACCGACCGCAGACAAAGACAGTAAGTGAACAATCACTACCTGTACAGGGTATGCACACAGACGCACGTTCACACTAGAAAAAATTGTGACGCGTTGGGTCAGATTATTTAAATCAGGAAAAAGTGAGTTTGCAAAACCAGTTAATTAAAAAATAAAGACATAATCCCAAATTGGTCTTTCTGTTTGCTGTATTTCCCTCTACCCCCATCTCTCTTGCCAGCTACGGGTTAAATAGAATTAATACTTGTGGTGATATTCCCTATTGTTTATAATGGACTATTCCAATCTTCTGTTTTACAGTTAGGTGTAATACCTTTGACTCTTAATAGAGAGAGAAAAAGAGGGAGGGGGGGCAAGAGTGATAGACACTGTATAAAATAAAAGCAGGGGATGGGTAAACAACAGAGTGAGAGAGGGTGAGAGAAATAGAAACTTAATAAGAGATGGGTGACTTAGAGAGTTAATTGCAAATTACGGCTAATTAGAACGATCATAACAGATTTTTTTTTCTAAACTTAATTCAATCCCAACACCAAGGAATATTTTAACATGTATTTTGTGTGATTAAAACTTAGAGAAAACAAACGTTGATTAACTCAGCTTTAGTATAATAATAATAATAATAATAATAATAATAATAATAATAATAATAATAATAATAATAATAATGAACACTTAAAAGTAATTGTGAATTAAATATATTCATATCAAAGTTCAGTCAGGTTTATTTCAAATCTTCAACAGAACATTTTGAATCTAAATGAACATAGAAAGTAAAAGAAGTCATGATAAAGCAGCTCCGATGAATGTGTTATTGTTGTGTTAGATTTTGCTGAGAATAATTACTTTAATCTACAGGATGCTGCACAAGGGTTCAACTGGAACAAGTCTCAATCTACTATCCATCCCTTTGTCGTGTACAATCGGGAGAAAAGCACGAATTCAATTCAGCACAACACATGTGCCTGTATAAATATATAAGAATTATAATTTTCCTTACTTCGTAGAAAGGGTAATAAAAGGTCCTGACTGCTAAGATAGCAGTTGAGTTTCGAACATCAGCTTAAAACATTAACTAAAAAACTGTAATTCAGTGAAACAAGATGATATATATATATTGATACAATGATTCAAATAAACATCATAGAAACAATGTTATTATGACCATTCGAATCATATATAAATTTTAAAAATATAATGCTCTTAGAATAGTAATGGTCAATTTTTCTCCAAAATACACACACATTATATATATATATATATATATATATTATAATAAATATTATATTATATATATATATATATATATATATTATAATATATATTATATATATATATTATATTATATAATATATATTATATTATATATATATAATATAATATATATTATATTATATAATATATATTATATTATATATATATAATATAATATATATTATATTATATAATATATACATATATTATATAACATATATTATATTATATAATATAATATATATATAATATATATTATATTATATAATATATATTATATAACATATATTATATTATATAATATATACATATATTATATAACATATATTATATTATATAATATAATATATATATAATATATATTATATTATAAAATATATATTATATAACATATATTATATTATATAATATAATATATATATATAATATAATATATATTATATAATATATATTATATAACATATATATTATATAATATATATTATATAATATATATATATTATATAATATATATATATATTATATAATATATATCATATAATATAATATATATCATATAATATATATCATATAATATAATATATATCATATAATATATATCATATAATATATATCATATAATATAATATATATCATATAATATATATATATATATATTATATAATATATATTATATAATATATATTATATAATATATATCATATATATTATATGATATATATATATATATATATATATATATATAATATATATATTATATAATATTAATATGCATTAAAGTTCTATTTTCAAGTCTTAAAAAAATAAATCAGAATTTTATTTTGGGATAAAAAATACAATTTAAGTCTAATTAATACATATATATATATTATATAATATATATATATATTATATAATATATTATATAATATATATATATTATATAATATATTATATAATATATATTATATAACATATATATTATATAACATACATATATTATATAATATATATTATATAATATATTATATAATATATATATATATTATATAACATATATATATATTATATAATATATATATATATATTATATAATATATATATATTATATAATATTAATATGCATTAAAGTTATATTTTCAAGTCTTAAAAAATAAATTAGAATTTTATTTTGGGATAAAAAATACAATTTAAGTCTAATTAATAAGTTTCATGCAAAAATCCAACAAAATAAGAGAGATATTCAAATAATAATATATTGTAAATAAACTATCCGTTTAGACCCCCCCCTCCTCGACTGTTTTAATTTATCATAAATGTTTACTATATTGTAAATAAACTGTTCGTTTTGCAAAAAAAAAACAACATTATTTTAATAAATGTACCATTAATTAATTATTTTGAATTATTTATTTTGTGTTACTTTACTGAATTTGTAATCTTTCATGTTTGATTTACTTTTAAGTTTAAAAAAATCAAGAAACATCATTTATTTTTTTCGGAAATGAGAGCAACTCTTATCAAATTATTCAGCTAAAATTAATGATAATGACATGTTCATTTAAAGAATAAAACTGCCTAAGAATAGGGATTTGTCTTCTTCTCGTGTTTATAAACCAATAAATATTTCTATGCATTAGTCTGATATTAGTCTTTTCATTCGATGTAGACTAGATTGTCATAACACTCAACTCAAACATTAAAAATAATCCGTAAAGAATGAATCAGTAAAATTATTTTTCAAAGATAATTTTTCATTTTTTTTAAATTAAATTTTTTTTGACAACACCATTTTATTATTAAGTATTAATTTAAACTTTGTTGTCTAGCCTACGCAAATTACACGAAATAATACATTTGCACTAAGATTTCTAATAAAGTAATGGGTAAATTATATTCCATGATCGTTAATTAATAAATACTGAGAATTTCATTAAAATTGGTTGATTTCCTGAATTTTGAAGTTAAGGGAGGAGTCAAAATGTCCATAGTTTGACTGTTCGACAGATTTTGTTTGTTACTTTAGAGCATGACATCATTTTCCAGTGCTCTGGCCTGCTTATATTACGATGGCTGTGAATCAACACAGACAAAACATAAATATAAAAATAAAACGTATAAGTGATCATATGATTTATGACACAAATGGCATTTACACTTGTTTCAAGCATTTGTGTCATGGATCATGCGGCGGCCACAAACACAAAAAGACATTCATTACATTTTAGAAATGCTTTATTTACTCACTATAATCATCTAAATTCAAAATTGTCCGAGAAAGATTTGAAACAAGAGAGCACAATATAAAACTATGGCGACCTCCACAGTGCTGTCGAAGCATCCCTCTCTCGGGGAACAGTAGATTTGGGCCCACCTGAGAGAAAGAGAAAGAGTGTGTGTGTGTGTGTTAGGAAGAGGTTTAGCTATGCTTTGGGAAGCACATTCTTCCATAATGATGACTGAATTTAGTAGCCAGTGTTCAGCTGTCTGGCCAGTTGTGCTAGAACAAAACAGAGATCAACACCAGAAGCCAGAGAGTTGGTATATAAGCAGGCGGGGATGTTCCATTATGCTTAGATGAGCAAGTACATTTTCTGGATTCTGATTGATCACCAGATTATGAGTATATACTATATTATATAAATATTGCTTCACGAAAGCAAGAGTTTTCCTGTCAACTGGACTGTAGTTGGAGTCCTTACATCGGTAAATGTCATTTCCACTCTACAATAACTACTCAAGAGAGTTTTACACATGGTCGTGAATCAAATCTAGATTCATTATTTTCCTGATTACTGAAGATTACATTTATTATTGTTTTACATATAAGCAGTCGGGGATGCTCCATTATGCTTAGATGGGAGAGTACATTTTCTCGGTTCTCTTTTTAACAAAAGTCTAAGTATCTTATGTCTACAGCCAAATCGCGTTGACACATCAGTTCTCATCAGATTACAAAGTCATGTGACCATTTACGAATACTAGGTGCTGTAAGCAAAACACTCTACCCAGGTGTATAAATGAGTACCAGCCTTTCTAGGAGTACTATAACTGGCGACAGACTAACTTCCTGTTACAGGGTTGGTTTAGACCATATATTTTGCTTCTTAAACAGGGATTAATCACCAGCTTAGAAAGCTTTACTTAGCATCGTATGTGGGTACAAGTGCGGTACAAGGTCTACAACTGACAGAAAATCAAATAATGGCCGGACATTTTTCATCTAAAATTCAATTTTAGTTAATACTAAGGTCAATAGAAGTGCCCCCCCCCCCACCGGACATTTCAAGGTAGATTTTAATAACTTCTCCAGAAAAAGGACAGACGCCAGGTGTAGTTTTTTCATCTTTTATTCATCATCCCTAAAGATGATCGAATCAGGCTTCATAAGTAAACAATAAAAATAAGACACATATTACTCATTCATTCATCATACACATACATGGACATATTACAACAGATTACAATGGTTGTCCCTAACATACATCATGGACATATTACAACAGATTACAATGGTTGTCCCTAACATACATCATGGACATATTACAACAGATTACAATGGTTGTCCCTAACATACATCATGGACATATTACAACAGATTACAATGGTTGTCCCTAACATACATCAATGGACACATTGATACCTATCTACAAGGGAAGTAGAAATGCGGCTGATTACTGAAGCACTTACTGGTACACAGCTACAGCTTTGGATAACCGTAATCTATCACAAAAAATCAGGATAAATACAAACTTTTGTCCATGCCATATGCTCCGCCTAGAATCAAAGCAATTAGAACAATAATCATTTAGACACTTATTACCATTTAATACTGATTTTATATTGAGTTTGAGGTACTTTGTTAGATTGGGACCTGCGCTAAAAGTCCCTATGTGTCGGTGCTTTCCGGTGTTTTACGTAATACACCGGAAAGCCCCGAAGCGGTTAGGCAATGAAACTGTGAGAAAATGAATAACTGATTGAAATGAATAAGCAGACGACATCTAAACGTAATAACTGAATTTTTGACGTCTGCAAACGAGTCTGCCCAAACCCTAACCTCAATTCCTAACCCTGCCCAAACCCCAACGAAAGCAACAATAAGAAGCAGTAAAAAAACAACACTTACTTGATTAACTTTTTAATTTAAACACTTATTTGAATCATTGTTATTTCTTCTGTTGAAACTTTTTAATTTAAACACTAATTTCTTTGTTAAAAAAATAAATATTTATTTCATACAAAATTTTTTGCTGTAATTTTTTGCTTGTTTTTTCCCCGCTTATAAATCCTGCCTTGTTTGTGCTTTTTTGGACGCAGGTCAACAGATTTTACATTCGGCACTGTCTGGCGTCTTACGTAAACATCCGGAAAGTACCGACGCCGAGGCACTATTAGCGCGGGTCCTAATGTAAAAAAGCACCGAATTTGATATCACAAGAAATAAAACTTTGAAAAATATTTACATAGCTACATAAACCTCTTGGAAGTTTTTTGTAGACAAATGTGTATCGGAACTGGTACTTAAATAGTAATTAATAGCAGACTTTTTTGTAGACAAATGTGTATCGGAACTGGTACTTAAATAGTAATTAATAGCAGACTTTTTTGTAGACAAATGTGTATCGGAACTGGTACTTAAATAGTAATTAATAGCAGACTTTTTTGTAGACAAATGTGTATCGGAACTGGTACTTAAATAGTAATTAATAGCAGACTTTTTTGTAGACAAATGTGTATCGGAACTGGTACTTAAATAGTAATTAATAGCAGACTTTTTTGTAGACAAATGTGTATCGGAACTGGTACTTAAATAGTAATTAATAGCAGACTTTTTTGTAGACAAATGTGTATCGGAACTGGTACTTAAATAGTAATTAATAGCAGACTTTTTTGTAGACAAATGTGTATCGGAACTGGTACTTAAATAGTAATTAATAGCAGACTTACCTGGATGTACGATAAGTTGAAGATGAATTTATTTTTATATTTATGCTGCATGGTGGACATCTGACGTAACGAGCAGGTTTTAGGCTAGTAAAGCCTGGCAGTGCTCATACCTTTTCAGAAAATATGACTGTTTCTGAACAGTTTCATTGTACCCAATTTCACTCACTAGGCATATGATTTTGAGGCAAAAGAAACTTTATTTTTCAAATTATCTTTAAAATGTGTAAGCGGCAAAAGTGTCTAACCATTTAATTTGGAAGTTTCTAGGGAATATTAAATTCACAAGCAGTATACCGCTCAGGCAAGATGATTTTAACAACGTTCGTTTTTTGTTTTTTTTTGCACCCAGTGTCTGGTATTGCAAAACAGGCACGCATCTAGTACTGACCCAGCTCAACGTCGGTTAATTTTAACGCAAATCGCTGTGGCAACACAATTATGCCGACAATTGTTTTTACTACGTTCCTCCTCATTAAATAAGTTTTTTTAAAAATTGTTAGCATACAAATAAATTAGTTTATTTTTGGTAGACGTTACAACTCAGACCATTTTTTAACGTAATTAAACATTAACTATTATTACGTAATAAGCAGTGTTTACACTTTCTTTCTGTTTTTCTTTTCATTTTTATAAACTCTCCAGTTAAAAAAAAAGTTTACCCAATGAAATTTTATCTCCAATTTTTCTCCGGTCCTTTTTGATAATACAGCAAAAAAGAATTATGTTGAACCTTTATTTTACGTATTTGGATTTTAGGGATTTTCTTCGATGTATTTCACATTTTTTTGTAAAATTTTGCCCATAGCGACAAGAAAGTTACTAAATCAGTGTGTACGAAAGGAAAGAAAACAAAGTTATTTAAATATTTGTTCTCCTAGTTAAAATACATGTGTAAATAAATCACCATATTCGGTTTAACATCTGTTTTACATGCTGGCATGTGGTGGACGACTTTTAGAAATTGACTTCTAAACTAACCTATCTCTGGACAGGTATTTATTTATCTTTTTTTCTCTCAAACCCATCCTTATCACTTCCTCCCATGTTTTCCTTGACCTTCCCCTTCTATCTCAACTGCTCTGCATCTACTAATCCAAGAACTCTCATCCATTCTTTCAATGTGGCCATCTGAGCAGATCTCCTTATATTGTCCAGATTTAATTTTCCTATAGAATTCGGTACTTAGAGCTCAACTGTGTGACCAGTTGACTAACGAAATAAGTAAAGTGCCAAACTCACTAAAACGCCGGTTTATATAAAGGCTAGAATGTTCCATTATGCTCAGAAGGGCAAGTCTATTCTCTGAGTTCTGATTGGTTAAGATTCATAAATGGGCATTCTAGTTTATAAATGTTTCTTTCATGCAAACGAGAGTTTTTTTTTATCATATGGATGCTAGTTGGAGCCTTTATGCCGCTAAGTGTCATTTGATTCTATACTGAGGTCATCGGATCTAAGTCTGTTTTTAAGACTTACATTACACATCCATCATATAATTCTCCTATTATTTCTCTCCATGCAACACATATCCCCAACCCTCACTGGCCAAGTTTCACTTCCATACATCATCACACTGCGTACATATGCCTGATCGGCTCTTCCCTAGGTCGACAGTGGTAATACTCTGCTGGTTCGTAATGGCAGAAGTTCCTTGAACTTACTTCATCCACTCCAAACTCTAGCACCTGCTCCTTTCTGTGCTCCAATGGTATCACCAAGGTAACAAAACTTCTCAACAAACGCAATAGCTTCACTAAATATACTTTGTCTACATCTGAGTTCTCATCCATCTCCATTGTCGTACACTTCTTGCATATAAACTGGTTATCCTCTCTCAACCTACCAGTAATTCCACTGCACTTCTTATGCACCCAACATTTACAAGTACCACAAAAAAATTAATTAAACCCGATTACCTTCTCACAAACTGATCAGGGGAACTTTCCTCTTTTGGGAGCTTTCCATCACTACAACCACTGATCATCACTTTGATCTTGGTAACATTCACTCTCAGACCTTTACTTTCCATAGCATTCCTCCAAGTTTTTAACTTAAAAAGTCGGTCTTCCATTGTTTCACAGGCAAGTACTATATCACCAGCATACAGCATCTCTTCCGAACATAAGAAACTAAATATATAAAAAAAATGTCTTCTTTATTTTTAATATTTTATTATTAAAGAAATTAATATCATTATTTAATCCTTGAACTTTTCCAAAATGCAGTTTTGATCATTCCTACTATATCTGATAAGTGGACCCTAGTATCCCCAGATGACTTTGAGAGTCAATTTTAATGTCAGTAAAGTATTTCCCCTATTATTCCTTATGAGGATTTTCTAACTCCTACCATATTGATTGATTTCTATAACGGACAAAATTTGTGTGAGTGACAATCGTTTTATTATTATTATTATTATTATTATTATTATTATTATTATTATATGTCTAATAGTAAAAAGAGAAAAAAATAAATGTTGGACATTTAAGTTTGACCAATGAATGGCATTATTTCTGGACATTTATCTTCAAATCGTTATCTAAAACGAAAGACTTGATCTTTATTCTCAAACATCCACCTGTTTTATTTCTATTGTTTACTGTCTTTCTCACTTTGCCATCCATTAGAACGGCTCAGCTAATATTCTTAGAAACCTAACATTTACAAATGCAAAAATAAAACATGGTTAAAAACTAAGCCGATAATTAAAACGTTTTCAATTTGAAAGCAATTTTATAGCAAACGTATTAAAATCAATGTGAACAAAAACTCAAAATGGAAAACTGAAAAAGTTCAATGTTGTGGTAGTGGTCGTAGCTCGAAATCGAATAGTCTAAAAATGTTACTTGACAAAATCTCCTGCAATTTGAGAAAAATCTTCAATGGAAAAATCAAGCTGATTTAGAAAAAAGTATCAAATATTAAAACGAGTAAAAGGAATCGTATGGAGAGTAAAAAAAAAAAAAGTTTTGTCAGAATGTTTTAACTTCTTCCAAAGTGAATTTTTTTTGAGAAAAATATTTTACTTTGAATCAATGTTTTTGTTAAAATGGAAACTCTCAGTGGAAACTGACAAAAGAATTAAAACAGCTACTAGCATAGCTAAACAATTCTCTAAGCAGTTCATGCATGTGTATCAGAATGAAACAGCAAGTCAGGAAAACCACGAGATATCACATTACTAGTTCATTTTAGAACAAGTATTTTCTCGAGATATCCTGTGCCTTTCCTGAAAAAAACAAAACAAAAAAAAAAACAGTTAAAGTTGGTGAATTAGATGTAACTTTTAACAAAGAATCGAATGCATAAATGTTTCGAAATTACATATAAAAAAATTAACATTTCTTAGTCTAAAAATTCAGTTGTGTAAATTCTAATATTATTATCAAAAATATTTTTTTTATGTATATATACATTTGATATGCATTTCTATTTTCCTTAATATGAATCTGTCAAATGTATTCCTTCTCAGAAAAAAGAAAAGGAAATATGAAAATGGAGAGAATTAAGCAAAAATATTGGCGATGACAACCTTTTATGAATGTCATTGTTACATGGACAGCTAGTTTGCAGATGCCACACATCATCCACCTGGAATTTCAGTAAAAGACTGCATTAACCTTAAATAATTGTATTTCTGGCAAAAAAAAAACCCAAAGTGATGGCAACAGGTGAAAACTAACCATTGGACCGACAATCTATGGAATCCGACGCTGGAAAAAATAATGGCTACTGAGGATGCAATGAACCCTGGAAGGGAGTAAATGTGTGATGCGGTAGAGTCATTGAAAAGAGCGAGAGTGATGGTTATATCATAATATGATTTCCTAGCCTTTAAGGTGGCCAGATCCATTCGGAAAATCATGATTTATGTATAACTTGCCAATAGAAAATGAACAACTAAGCAAATAAAAACATGAATTAATGTCAGAAAAGGGACTTAATGGCCAAAGACAAACACATCCTAATAGTGAAACCTAAGAAAACACTAGCGCAGCAGGCCAAAGATAAAAAATGATGTGGTACGGATGATTTTTACTTATTTTATTTTTTTATCATAGTTCACCCCAAACAAGGCAGGCCGCCACTGTAGACGTAAGGGGCTACTGAGAATTAGGGTGAAAGCTTTGGGGGGTCACCCTAAATTGGGAGATGCGCAACAAGATGTCTGTTCACATTAGTTTTAAATTTCTGCATGTTGGTACAGTTGGGGAAACAGGGACCAGGGAGGGAGTTCCAAAGGCCGGCAGCTCGAGGAAAGAAGCTTTTGGAGTAGAAGGCTCTCTGGCATCTGGGGACCTCCACAGTGAATGGATGGGACTTAGCTGATTGTCAGGTTGGTCGAGTGTATTTACCTCAAGGGAGCACTAGATCAGCAAGTTCATCGGAGCACAATCTATTAAAGTATTTGTAAAACAAGCACAAGGATGCAACATTGCGGCGATGGGACAGAGGTTGGAGCTTGGTGGATAGTGAGGGATCTATTAAATTAGCAACATTTTTTTTAACCTTGTCTAAAAGAGAGAGACTAGTGGATGGTGCACCAGCCAAGATGTGACAAAAACACTCCATGCGGATGGATGGTGGCTTTGTAGAGATATAGGATACTGTCAGGTGTGAGAAGTTTACTAGCACGGTAGAGGGAGCCCACCTTCTTTGCAGCAGCCTTGGCAATGTCGTCAATGTATTTGTTCCAATTCATGTTACCTGTGAATGATTGGATGAAAGTAATAATGAATGAAAGATTGTGAATCTGCATTATCAAGATGAGGATGATGCTGAAATTTGGCATTGTGTTCTTTAAACAAAATATATAAAGACTCATAGTGAAAAAAGAAATCACAGAGTCATTTATGATATGGGGATTATATGTCACAGATGAAGTACCAGGGGAAATTGTAATCATGACAATTGTTCAAATTGATGGAGAAGCAAACATTGAAATTTGAAACAATTTTCTAATTCTATCAATAGAAAATATCTTTCATTGGTTGTACCTACCTGGCGTTGCCCAGGAGTGTTTTTACTTCCATTGTTATTTTTTTTTTCTATACTACATCTTTTTTGCCTAAAATATTATTTTTTTTGTCTTTAAATATAATTTTGAAAGTTAATTTAATTAAATTTTCGAAGGGTCACAAACAAATTCATTTTTCCCAACTAATAACAAAATATTAAAATGGCTGAGATGTTTACAAAGAAATGGGAATGCATTGGTTCTACTACTTTATGCTATTGCATTTTTTATTTAAATAACGTAATACTAGTAAATGATTGAGTTCCAACAATAAAGAAAAACAAAAAGAAGATGCTGAGATCTGTGATTGAAACCGAGACCTTTAGATCGTCAGTCTGACGCTCAACCAACTGAGCTATTTGGGCTGACGATATGTCTTGTAATGTTACGCATTTTGTAATTGTACTGGCTTAAGGATAGACAGCTGGTGCTGCTGCTATCTGGTTAAGATGGTATCCATTTAAAAAATGTTCCTAGGCAAATAAAATCTATTTGGAAAGAAACTGAATCGAAATACATATTTGTTGTTGTTAAGAACAAAGACCAACGATTAACAAAAAAACTGACAAATCAATCAAATATGTATTTTGTAAGAAAAATACTATTAATGACAAAGTTTCATGAAAGAGACTTGTTTTTCTTTATTATATAGATAAAGATAAGGAAGTCATTTTTCAGGAGCAAAAAAGGTGAAAGTTTTTCTTGAAGAAATATCAACTGAAAGAGATGATGGCTAAACAAGATGTAAATCTGATGAAAAATGTGGAAATTAAAAAAATGGTCCATGACAAGGCTTTAACCAGTAAGATTTATCAAGCACTACACGAGAAAGCAGGAAACAGTTGGATGTAAACAATGGTTTTCGTTAGTTAAAAGTTCATGCTTCAAAAAAGATTGCGGTTGTGATAAAAACCTGAGATGAGACAACAAAGTAGTAATGAAGTTTTGTTTGTGTTTCGTTTTTGGTGATTCCATCATTTTTTGGTGATTCCATCATTTTTTGGTGATTCCATCATTTTTCTTCTTCAAAATGTAATTCACTAATTTGTGCGTCTATCTTGAGTAAATCTCAATTGTTAATTAAAATAAACTATTTCGGAGAATTTGAAGCATTATGTCCCATGAAGCCAACAATCATGGCTATTAAATAAAACTGGTTTTGTCTCAGATTATTTTTATTGGTTACAAATAACTGAATGAACATTTTCTAAGAAAAATGGAGAATCTATAGTTTTTGCGAGGGAAAATAGATATTATTTTCACTAGTTTGAATTTAATTCGTCTCCAGCTGATCTTCCAATTTCCGTCTTTTGCGCCCTCTTTTCCTATCTAAGGTGTGCAAGTGTCATAATTGATGCCAACAGATTGAATCGGCATGTCAAATCTATCACATTTACATTCCCCGTATGAAGACACCCCCCCCTCCTCTTGTCAGATATTGGTAAAATAGCAATTTGTATGTAATGAATAGTTTACAAGGGGTATTGTGTTTTAGAAGTGGATAACCTAAAGAGGGTTGATACCCCATAAAACAGACCAACCAACCAAACCTTTTCTTTCCTCCAATTTTTCCTGCCCAAAGTGAGGATTTATTACTACTAGGACGTTTTTATTTAATGGATGCAGTGTGTATTTTCTTAAAAGTCAAAGCCTGGAGAATATAGAATTTGATACTTAGGGCTCAACTGTAGGACCAGTTGAGCAGCAAGATAAGTAAAGACTCAAGTAACCAAAAAGTCAGTTTTTATAGAAGCAGGACTGCTCCACTATGCCAAGTTAGGCAAGTCCATTATATGAATTCTGATTGGTTGCCAGTCTGAGAGTAAATAATTCTATATATAAATACTGCTTCATTCAAGCAATATTTGCCTATAGAATATAGGACATTGGAGCCGGTAAGTGTTAATTTGATTCTATATCCCCCCCCCCCCCCCAGTATGCAAACACAATGGTCTTTGAGGAAGAATGAGTTCCTTAGCTTCTTTAAGGACTGAGAGGGCTTCTCCTATTGTCGCGATCCCTAGCTCTTTCAACATGGCCCAATCCATCATTTGCAGGTTCTTCTTTGTCAGCTTTTCACTTGCAAATGTGGCAGCATAAGTCCGAGCTGAGCTAGCAGAGATCCCTGCTTTGAGGAGGTACTGCTCCCAATTTTCAGGATCCATACCTCCTGTTCGTAGTGCCATATAGAATTTGATACTTAGGGCTCAACTGTACGACCAGTTGAGCAGCAAGTAAAGACTCAAGTAATCAAAAAGCCAGTTTATATGGAAGCTGGACTGCTCCACTATGCCAAGTTGGGCAAGTTCATTATATGAATTCTGATTGGCTGCAAGTTTGAGAGTGAATAATTCTATATATAAATATTGCTTCATTCAAGCAATATTTACTTATAGGATATTGGAGCCGGTAAATGTTAATTTGAGTCAAAATATCAAATGAATACATTTTTAGAGCTATTCAAAGTTGGCTGAGTTTTGTAAATGGAGTGTGATTATCACCCAGAGAAAATGTGCAGAAATTAGCATTTTTTAAATTATCCTCATTTTTTAATAAAAACTGATTGAAAAATTCTGTTTGAACCTTTTTAAGGGATTTTCTCTTTCTTTTTGAAGACGTTAAAGCCCTATAACATGAACAAATTTGTTTTGAAGTTGTGTGGGTGAAAATATACAGGATATGGAAAATGTTGTAAAATCTTCTCTACCAGGCTAAAAAATGGGCATATTTTTTAAATGAGCACATAATAGAAGTGTAGTATTTTGGTATTAATATAAAAAAAGACATTAATTAAAAGGGATTAAAAGCCACAATGTCCATCAAATAGTCAAAATATGGCCAAATTAGTGATTAAAGACGTATATGCCCAAATATGGTTATTAGGGTCCAGATTTAAAAAAAATAGGATTAAAAAAATAAAAATGTTATAAAGACAATAAAAGCACACATCTAACAAGCACCGAACCATCGACATGCAATCATTTCTAGTCAAAATATGGTCAAATTAGTGATTTGTTGCATATATGCCATAATATTAGGGCCCAGATACCTGTAAAATTGTGTTAGACTTTTGAAAATTTCTTATTTTATCATGAAGACGATAAAATTATGTTTCCAACGGGTCCTCAACCTCATCAGCAAAGTTATAGATTTTATTTCCATATTTGACAATCTGCACAGTAACCTGAGAAATATATGTAGCAAATTAAAATTAAGATTAAGATGTTCCTTATCGTTGTTTGATAGATTTTTAATTTAAACACTGGACTGTGACTATAGGACCAATCCTAATGGAAATGATGCAAGGGAGATAATTTGCTCTTCTGAACTTTACAAGTTTTGTTTTTTTAATTTTATTTAATATATTTATTTTACGCTTCAATTTGAAAAAAGAAGAAAAAAAAAGAAGTCTCAAATTAAAACAAAACAAAAGTCTTAAACAATACGTACCATCTCCTTTACCAATACAGTTATTTATCTCGATTTTCAGAATCTGTCCTCTGGAAAGACTGGAGGGTTTTCAGAATCGGGATTTAAAGTTCAGGAAATTTGAGTTTGAATCCCTGTTTTATTAATTATTTTTGCTCTGTACCAACCCGGCATTGCCCGGAAGTGTTTTGCTTTATTTTTTTTAAACTCTAGTATATCAATCGCTTTGAGAATATATATACACATATATATATTACCAAATTTAAAAAAAAAAAGAAAAGGATTTTGAAAGTTAAGTTTAATAATTACTGTATCATTTTGTCATTAATTATTAATTGAATAAAATTGTTATAAAACCATAACTAATTTTGTTCAGTTCATGTTTTCATCGCTATTTATAAAATGAGTGGATGTAAAAAGCTTTCCAAATTTTAAATCTTTTTATACATGAAGATTTACTAAGAATTTTAAAGTCAGTTTAAATGACTTTCTATTTGCCAGATTGAATGTTTCCAAATTTCTTTTCAAAAGGTCACAAAGTAATTCATTCTTTTTTCTTTTCAATTTATTAACAAAAACAACAACAAAAAAAACAGTTATTTAATTAAATTAATAAAAAATCTAAATCCATTACCAGCTTGAAATAACTCCCGAGATAACACTGCACTTGCAACGAAGGAGAGTATGCAATTAATTTTTACATCCAATGGTTGACAAGATAATTGGGGTCATTGCCAGTCCATTATTGGCATTATAGATGGATTTCTAAATAGCACCCACAATATATGACTTACATGTTTACAGGTGATTTCATCCTCATGTCATCAAAATTATTATGGAGAACGGTTACTTATCCAAGTCGATTATTTACTAACCCTAACCCGGTGTTGCCTGGTAATGTATTTACATGCAATTCGTTTTCATTTTGCCTTCTTTTAAACTATATCATTTCTTTTTCTCCAAAAATATTATTTTTGCAATCAAAGGGAAGTAGTTCCCTATGGACGAATAAAGAGTTCCTATTTACTTTCCTCCACATGAGGGCAGAGTTAGACACAAAGTCGATTTTAACAGGGGAAAAATCCAGCTCCCCAAAAAAGGGCACTCTGGATTGAAACAAAAATTTAAATTACTTAAGTCTAGAGGGATTTCTCCTTCACTGACCAACTACAGAAAAAATAAAGTGTAGTATCAGAAAAGTTAAAAAAGATTTTTTTATTAAAGATGGCAGACACTTGAAAATAATTCTACTCCGGACGAAGTATTAATTAAATCGAATTACATTTTAAAATTTTTTTACTTTGATTCTCCCCAGACCAGACAAGGCATATTGCCACTGAGACGTAAGGGGCTACTGTGGATTAGGGGCCAGAATTATAGGAGGCATGCTAAGTGAGGAGTTGTGCAGAGATGTTTGTTCACATTACATTTAAATTTCTGCATGTCGGTAGTCAGGGAAACAGGGAGCAGGGAGGGAGTTCCAAAGGTTGGCAGTTCATGGAAAGAAGCTATTAGAGTAGAAAGCTCTCCGGCATCTAGGGAACTCCACAGTGAATGGATGGGATTTAACTGATTGTCAGGTTGGTCTAGTGTATTTTCGTTGAGGGGGAACCAGAGCAGCAAGTTCATCGGAGCACATTCCATTGAAGTACTTGTAAAACAAGCACATGGTTGCAACATTGCGGCGATGGGACAGGGGCTGGAGCTTGCTGAATAGTAAGGGGCCTATCAATTAAGAGACTCTTTTTTGGAGAGAGAGACTAGTGGATGGTGCACCAGCCCAGATGTGACAAGAATACCCCATGCATGGGCGGATGGTGGCCTTGTAGAGATATAGGCTACTGGCAGGTATGACAAGTTTTCTAGCACAGTAGAGAGATCCCACTTTCCTTGCAGCAGCCTTGGCAATGTCTTCTATGTATTTGTTCCAAGTCATGTTACCTGTTAATGTTAGGCCGACGAGTTTGAACGTTGGACTTTTGGATGATGCAACGATCACCAAGAAACACCGATAAAACAGAATCAAATATTGATCTTGTAGGAAGAAAGCTATTGATGACAAAGAAACGATAAAGGGACTGACTTTAATTTATATATTGTAAAATTGAATGATCCACATTTGAAGATTTGTTTTATTGCTATGAAACCATATAATGGATTGCTTCATATTAATATATCAATGAATATGTTTTTAAAAACTCAGATCAACATGGGCATTCTGTGATGAAACATAATAAAAAAACTAAACAAATTTGAATGCATATCAAAAAGATACAAACTCTCTTCTGGAGTTTGCATTCATTTCTAGAACTAACATGCAGAATGATAGAATCAGATAAAACTATTTGAATCTTTTTAATCCCAATAAAGATTAGCAAATTAAAATGATAAAAGAAAAAACACGATAGCTATTTATGTTTTCCTTTTTCTCAAAGATTTTTTTTTATTCAGCCTAAAGAATATCTGGCAATAGATTCAGATCATCCCTATATATTCTATTATATAAAATTACGTCAGACAGATTTTAAAAGTTGAACCTAAATAGCATCTAAACTGACAAATCAAAATTTGATTCTGGTCAAACAATTTTCATTTGTTATTGTTGTACCATGTTATTGGTAATAAACTAACGTACTTCACTACAAGTTTTTTTTTTTTTTTTGTTTTAAATAGAGACATTCTTGAATAAACACCTAAAAAGAAAAATCACCTAAGGGGAATAACTATTATTTTTCTAGTAAGAGCCAGCATTTTTTATTTGCTTTTATTTACCGTTCCAGATTATAGAACGTAGAAATATTTACAAAACAAAATTGAACATAATAACAGCTAGTATAACATAAAATCTGGCACAGCTGGAGTAGGTGTTGCTTGTACCAGTTGGGGGTACATCCTCGACAATCAGTCCGAAAATGGTTTTGTTGCTGTCGGGCTGAGGTGTATAGTCCTAGGAGGTCCACTTTCCCAGGCTTTACCTTCTCTACGAAAAGGGGTTAATATAAGTTTAAAAAAAAAAAAACAATTATATTGGAACCATTATTCCCTAATAAGATGCCAAACGTAATTTTTTAGATACTCAAATTATAAAACCATTATTTCATCTGACCAGACAAAAGTTTACATTTAAAACGAAAACAACAAAAATATGGTACATACAAAAAAAAAAAAGGCTGTAAAACCTATTGAAAAGTTGTTATTCATTATTCAATCATCTCAAAACAAAAAGGAATAAAGAAAAAAACAAAGAGACGATCTTGTAAATTTTTTTTTTTTTTTTTTTGAGAATGGCTAATATTAACCAACATGAGTGATGATAATTTCCAAGAATTTGTCCTTCAATTCGACATTGTTTGCGTCTTGGAAATGAAACAAAGAAATGCTCTACTCATCTGTTTTATAAAGCAGCTAAAAATGAGTCAAATGTTTGAGTAATCCGATCCATTGTTGAGTGAGAAAGCGGCAGAATACTATTCACCGAATGATGACAGCATAACACGAAGAAGTGCACAGTTAGTTTCATCAACACAAAAGTGATTTGTTTGTAATACAGCACGATGTACGCGTTTTTAGTAGCACAAACTAAAACGATGCTTATTTTTAAGAGAAATCTAAAAAGACACTGTTATCTCTTTTCTCAAGATCCAATATGTCACCTTCTCATCTCAAATGAATCAAACCATTTATCACATCAATTTATTCAAGAAACCTGTCAAACATTACACAAGGAAAATAACTATTATAGCCATAAGTATTAGCTACTAGCATTTATACACCCCAGAAAATAGAGTCGATGGAATGGTTCCAAAGTTTCTTCTCTTTGAATGTCAGTAAATGTAATTAAGTCTTGTTGTTGCCATATAGACATTGAAGAATTTTTTTGTTCAAGTCTGTTTTTGTTTTTTTAACCAAAATCTTGCCGAATGATTATTATATTTATAGAATGAATCTTTGCACGAGATTCTTTTACTGTTTTTCTTCAAGGAAATCATTTTGAGACATCATTTAAAGAAAGAAGAGTAAAGAAATCAATTGTGATCAAAGAAACCCAAACAGTATTTACATTTTCAAGAAGTATCCAAAAACACAGGTCAAAAATAAGAAAAGTTAAATTAAGATTTTTAACGGAAATTAAAAAAAAAAAAATTTGAAGATAATATCACCATCATCATATTCGGTTCAACATGTGTTGAATGGCTTTTAGAAATTGACTTCAAAACTAACCTATCTCTGACCAGGTCTTTATTTATCCCTCTTCCTCTCAAATCCATCCTTATCACTTTCTCCCATGTTTTCCTTGGCATCCTCTGTGAACTAACCTTGGGTCGAGAAAAAAAATAAAAATTGCCCAAGTCTAGAAGGATTTCTCCTACATTGACCGAAGACAGAAAAGATGAAGTGTAGTATTAGAACAGATACTACACTTTGCTCTCACTGCCAGCCAAAAGGCCAAAGAAAGGTATTTATATAGAAACACCCCTTCAACAAATCAGAGTCAAAAACTTTGAATTTTTTACTTCTTTAATGACTTCTCAGACCAGCATTACTGTGACAAACTCTTTTACATTCATTATAGGTCGAATCAATTTGAGATCTCACAGATTCTGATCGAATGATGCCAAACTCGTGCACCTCTAATGATGGATGCGATTCCTTTCAAACGGAATTGATGACTGATAGTATTGACAAATTATGGAACCTCTATGAGAATAGAACGAATGTATTTAAGATTGAAATTCCTCATCATTAAAAGGATGTAGTAACAATGTAACGATATATATAAATACTACGTAAACATAAAAATGCAAGTATTGATTTACTCCTCTCCAGGAGTTAGGCACAAGGCCAGTTTTTATCCTACTCCCACAAGTAAGATGTGACCCAAGGTCGGGTCGGAAAGTGGGGGTTGAAAAGCCAGCGCCCGAGAGGTGAGCACTCTGACCATCAAAAATTGCCTGGGCAGCCCCGTCGGCATTCCCCGGTAGGGGCGCCTCAAGCAGTAAGCAATTAACTTACTCCTCCCCAAAGAGGGGAGGCAAAGCCTGGGAGGGAGGGTGGACCTCCTAGAACTGCACAGGACAATCCCATAGACCGGCGTAAATCAAGCCCCGAAGGCCAAGACAATACCAGTCTATAGGGTGCAGTATCCATCGGAACAGATACTACACTTTGATCTCGACCAAAATGCAAGTAAAATATTTTATAAACAATGAATCTAAACAAGGTTATCAATATCACACGGGAGTACAGGTGGCAATTAATTGAGATTTTTATTAATTCAGCATATGTTAAAACTGTTTATCTATTTGCTTGTCATGCCTCTTTGGGGATCATCTCCATTTTTAACTATCTTGCCATTCAAGCGTTAGAAAAGAAACAAAAATCTTTGGCACATACATTTACACTATAAGTAGAACATCAATATACAGATCGAATTCTGTTAAACATATCATCTGAGAATTACCAAAAAAATGTCTCTTTAATTCCTTTTTTACCATTATTTTTGAATTCATCAAATTTCATCTAAAAAACTTCAAATTTGCTTCGACATCTACCATAATAAAGTGAAATACAAGTAACATCTACATACTACTAAAACTATTATTAACTTATGTTATCTGAGAGAGGGAGGGGGAAAGAGTCTAATATGACATCACTATAGTTTTATAAATATTTGGAATTTCCAAATATGTATGAAGATATAGTGACGTCATAATTAACCCCCTCTCTTCATCTTCCCTCTCCATTACTTATTGAAATTATTCCATTCCTCTTATCATTTACCCCCCTTTTTTATGCCATTCGCATTCGCCTTGCCTCCTACCATCTAACATTAAAATATTCAAGTACAAATGACAAGCGAGCAAATTTATCAGTTTTAGTAGTCAATATATATAAATACTGACCCAACGGTTCATGGGTGGTCTAGTCAATTATAAAAGCTTCTTTTCATGTAAATCTAGAAAATTAAACTCTGATTCAAGTATTTTTTTATTTTACTTCTGCTTATTTTGTGTTGATCAATGAAAATGCTAAAAATATAATAAGTAGGTCATATGATAATAGATTACCAGCTTATAGCATCTGGAGGCCAAATGACTGAATGAGAAGATTACACGCCACAAAGAAAATGCAGGACAATGCACCAGCATATACTGATGAGAGCACCTGTCACCATGTGGTCAAGCATTGACCACATCAGCCACATGCATACACACATCAATCATAGCCTCAACCCATGTCTGTCTATAAGCAGAATCATTAACTATCCTATTGAATTTAGTTCCCAGTGCTCAGCTGTCTGGCCAGTTGAGCTAGAACTAATTAGATAGAAATCAGAAGTTCTAATTGGTTGCTAGTCCATGAGTGGACATTATAGAGTATATATATGGCTTAATTCGAGTTATGTTAACCAACTGTTTTCTGCTAAATTTAGTAGCCTGTGATCAGTTGAGCTAGAACTAAATAGAGATCAAAAGCCAGAGAGAGTTGGTATATAAGCAGCCTGAGATTTTCTATTGTGCTTAGATGGGCTAGTCCATTCTATGGATTCTGATCAGTTGCTAGCCATGACCATTGGCCAAGTTGCTAGTCCATGAGTAGACATTCTAATGTATAAATATCGCTTCATTCAAGCAGGAGTTTTTCTGCCAATTGGATGCCAATTGGATGCCATTACGTCAGTGTCATTTTGATTTTACAGATCCCATGAATAACCGTTGCTTGGGAAGTGGTGATCGTCGGGAAGTGGATACTGACGTGGAATGACGACTTGGGCATGCCAAGTTTAAAATCGTGTCGGTTCTATAGTATCATTTTTATTATAGATGTTAGCAACTTTCATGCGCTTCCACTTCTACGTACATGATTCTAGAAAGGATTGGAGAAGCCAATGCCAACATTTCATTAGCGTGTTGCTGGTAAACAATAAAAATAAGAACATAGAATCTGCTCATGGTGCCATTCTTGCTTGCTATGAACGTACTTTCTATCATTTTCTTGAAGAAACTATTCTACTTCTGAAAAAGATGCAAAGTATTATATAATTTACTAGCAGGACCTGTGCCCCGGTGTTGCACGGGAGAGATATATGAGTATTAGAGTATTAATTCGTAAAAAAAAAGTTGAAAAGAACCATGTAATTGATTTAGGTGATTAAAAGAGGATTTATCCATCTTTTGAATCAAACAAAATAGATTTCTCTATGTTTTGCGTAACTGCCCCCCCCCCATCCCTTCAAGTAGTGGGTTATTCGTAAAAAAACAAAACACTGCTCCCCCCCCCCCCCCCCAATAAGTAAATGTGATCCAAAAATATGCGTGAAGCTTTCCAAGGTCAGTGAAGGAAAAATCCTTTTAGACTGAGACAATTTTCACCCCAATCCGGAGTGCCCATTTTCGTTGGAAATTGAATTTACCAACATTAAAAAACAATGGTGGTTTTTAATGTGTTGAAAATCCATCTCCTAGAGGAAAAAAAATCGCCACAGTCTAGAAGGATTTCTTCTTTACTGACAGAGGAGAGAAAAGAATAAGTATAATATCATAACACTTAGTAAAAAATAAAAAAATAAGCAGAAATAAAAAATAGAACTTCTAAAATCGACAAATAGAAGAAAAGTAATAAAAAAAAATTTTTTTTTAAATTGCCGCAGTGTAGAAAGATTTCTCCTTCACTGGCCGAGAAGAGATTAAGTAACAGATACTACACTTTAAGGTTAAGTGTATTTTGAAAAGTAAAAATGAATAAATGAAATAAACTGCATGAAATTATCCTTTTTGTTTATTGTAGTAAGTAAATAAAGAAATAAAGAGAGAGAGAAAGAGAAAGAGAGAGAGAAAGAGAGTGAGAGGGAGAAAGAGAGAGAGAGAAAGTGAAAGAGAAAGAAAGAGAAAGAGAGAGAGAGAGTGAAAGAGAAAGAGAGAGAGAGAGTGAAAGAGAAAGAAAGAGAAAGAGAGAGAAAGAGAGAGAAAGAGAGAGAGAGAGAGAAAGAGAAAGAGAAAGAGAGAGAGAGAGAAAAAGAGAAAGAGAGAAAAAGAGAAAGAGAGAGAAAAAGAGAGAGAGAGAGAAAAAGAGAAAGAGAGAGAGAAAAAGAGAAAGAGAGAGAGAAAAAGAGAGAGAGAGAGAAAGAGAGAGAGAGAGAAAGAGAGAGAGAGAGAGAGAGAGAGAGAGAGTGGGGGTCCTAGACGTAGAGAGCAGATGGTTAGAATAGGTGAAAAGAAAAGAAATTATATGTTAAGTGGAAGACGTATCACATCAAATTAAAATCCCCCAAATATCGATGTTTTCAATAATTATAAATAAAAAAAAGCATAGGAAAGAAAAATAATAATAATAATAATAATAATAATAATAATAATAATATATTCTGAGGTTTTGCGATTGTTTGAATAATGTTCGATAAGTATGGATGGTAAAAATTTAAACAATCTACCTGTGTTCTGTGAATTATTACTGGCAGCCTTGTGTAAAAAAGATAATATGGCCTCCATAAGATTTCCATGAGCAATTGGATGTTTTTAACCGAAGACCTCTGTTCATTTTACACTGTGATTTATTTTAAATTGAGTTATAAGCCTTAAAAACGTTATGTATGAAATTGCCTAAGTGTTTATGGCATAAATGTATAAGTCGAAGAAAGAAATTATACATGTAACAATCAAAGAGTTGTAACTTAAATGAATTTACTCAATGAGATTGATAGGTACGTGATCCCATTTTGAATCAATATACAATAGAACTGATTCAGTTCGTTAATTTAATTCTTAAATTTCGAAATGAATTGAAGTGTATGTTAAATAGTTATAAGTAACGACGAACAAAGTATATGTAATTCGATATTCTGGAATTATCAAGGAATATGAGGGAGCGTTTATCATTTGATTTATGAATCTTGTATATTATGTATGAAATTATTAGAAGAAATAAAACAATTATCATGCTCATTGTATAAATTATCCGATGTAATTTATTTACTGGCGCTAAATGGGAGAGTGGGAGTAGAAAAATATTAAAGGGAAAAGTTTTTGCTACTATCTGTATGGAGTATGTTTTTGTGAGAGTCTGTGATGGTGGTCTAAAAGTAATATTTATTGTTCGATGGTGAAAATAATCATAAATTTCTTGAAACATGCTTGAGTGAATAAGCTGAATAGAGTGGTGAGTTTAGTAGACTGATGCATGTGGTTATTTTCTTACTCTAGTCAAAGGTACAGGGGAAAAACGTCTTCACTTTATATATAACGAAGTTGGTACCAGTTCTTTATGAAAAAATTACTAGGATAATGCTCTACCAACACAGATTTTAGACATGGGTAAGTAAAAATGAGGCATTATATAATACAATTGAAACATGATTAAAAATCATTTTAACATGGACTGTGATGTCAGATAAATGATGTATAAAAGTTTTTTCTTTATTTTGACCTATATAGCAAGGTTGAGTGTGGGTGCGTGTAAAAATAATGTTAAAAACAGAATTTTTCACATAAGGCTAGAGTAAGCAGAAAAGTGGGAAATTCCACTAGAAGTTAAAAGATTAGAATTAGGGTTACGTGTCAGGACATGACATAATAGAAAAAAAAATTGAAGTGACATGTAGCGATGAAGATAACAAAATCTTGCTCTTTGGCTGGCAAACTGATTGGGTTCGGACGTCTTTTTCAAAACTCTGCCCCCCCCCCCCAGTGAGCAATGAGAAACTTATCTATATGTAACTTTACAGTGCTGTAAAAAAAAAAAATAAAGCAACAAAGAACATGATCCCATTGAGCAATATGTTATTGTTACCCTATTACAGAAACACTTACACTTACAATGTGTCAACAGGACGACTGTTGTTTCTGTAAACAAGATGACACCAGCCAGCTGTTTACAATGGCAAAAAGAATTGGTTGACCGTAATGCTACACTTATACTTAATGGTATGTAAGAAATGAAAATGTACATTTGATATTGTAATATTATAAAGAGTAGGTGTAGGTATAACTATTGGTAGTGTGTAGTGTCTAGGTAAACATAAGACTACCATACAAACTGGAAGAATTTCCTAATCATTTCTTTACATAAAAAATGGTCAGGTTTTATGCTATCAAATTTTACATAAAAAATAGTCAGGTTTTATGCTATCAAATTTTACATAAAAAATAGTCAGGTTTTATGCTATCAAATTTTACATAAAAAATAGTCAGGTTTTATGCTATCAAATTTGACATAAAAAATAGTCAGGTTTTATGCTATCAAATTTGACATAAAAAATAGTCAGGTTTTATGCTATCAAATTTGACATAAAAAATAGTCAGGTTTTATGCTATCAAATTTGACATAAAAAAATAGTCAGGTTTTATGCTATCAAATTTTACATAAAAAATAGTCAGGTTTTATGCTATCAAATTTTACATAAAAAATAGTCAGGTTTTATGCTATCAAATTTTACATAAAAAATAGTCAGGTTTTATGCTATCAAATTTTACATAAAAAATAGTCAGGTTTTATGCTATCAAATTTGACATAAAAAATAGTCAGGTTTTATGCTATCAAATTTGACATAAAAAATAGTCAGGTTTTATGCTATCAAATTTGACATAAAAAAATAGTCAGGTTTTATGCTATCAAATTTTACATAAAAAATAGTCAGGTTTTATGCTATCAAATTTTACATAAAAAATAGTCAGGTTTTATGCTATCAAATTTTACATAAAAAATAGTCAGGTTTTATGCTATCAAATTTTACATAAAAAATAGTCAGGTTTTATGCTATCAAATTTGACATAAAAAAATAGTCAGGTTTTATGCTATCAAATTTTACATAAAAAATAGTCAGGTTTTATGCTATCAAATTTTACATAAAAAATAGTCAGGTTTTATGCTATCAAATTTTACATAAAAAATAGTCAGGTTTTATGCTATCAAATTTGACATAAAAAATAGTCAGGTTTTATGCTATCAAATTTTACATAAAAAATAGTCAGGTTTTATGCTATCAAATTTTACATAAAAAATAGTCAGGTTTTATGCTATCAAATCTAGAAGATTTTTTTTTAACTAATGCAGTCAAGCACAAGTAAATAAAATTTCCAAAATAAAACTCGAATTAACAGATATTTTCTTTTCATTCCTTGTTAAGCTTGTGCATAATTAAAGTAAAAGCTTTGAGATCAAGATTTTTTAAAGAACAGAAAAACTTGGGCTCCAGCAACTAGACATGGAAATTGGAATGTAATATTGAAACTGGAAGGCGTACAAAGAAGGATGACAAAACTAATAAGTAAAGTAAAGGAGTGCAGTTACAGGGAGAGACTGGACAAATTGGGATTGACTACTTTGCTGGAGAGAAGAATGAGAGGTGATATGATTGAGACTTTCAAGATAATAAATGGCATTTCTAACTATGGTGGGCATTTTTTTTAGTATTTCTCCTAGATCTGGAAGGTTATTGTCAAGGCAGTTTTCAAAAACTAGATCTGTTAACCAGTTAAGTTTTTTTTGCTCACAGAGTAATATGTTTTTGGAATAAGTTGGCAGATCAGATTAAGAACAGCAATAGCGTGGATCAGTTTAAGATGAGGGTGGATGAATTCAGAGAAAGTGGTAGGAGGAAGAAATTGAGGGGGCACTTTTGAGAGTTATCAAATAAAATATTTAACAGAATTTGATCTGGATATCGATACTGTACTAAGAGTTTGATTTAAAAAAAAAATTTTTAACAGTTGAATTGAGAAGATAGTTAATGGGGAGATGCCCAAGGAGGCATAACAAACAAATAAATAAATATGATTGCGTATTCAACAAATGTGGTAGAAACACACGAAAGAAAAGTAGAAGCATACTTGTAATTTTATTCGTAGTCAAAGAATTCGGAATCAAAGAATTAAGTAAAAAAAGAAAAAGGCTTTTCTTTCTGAAGTGAACAATTGCACGTAAATATTCTTTATTGTGTTTTTAGCTTTTATAATAATATTAATACTAATTTAAATGCTGTTAGAACAAAAATAGTTAATGCATCGCAAAATAGGAAAATGTTAGTAATCATTTTAATGATTAGTAAGGATCAAATAATTCATGAACAGCTGGTACATAAGAAAATAATATAAATGAAATCTAATATATAAAGAGAAGCCAGTCTAATTCTCAGTTTGTCATCGATAGCATTGAATCTGACAAATCAATATTTAATTCTGAGTAGCTAATTTTTCGTTTTTAGCCTCCCACCATGTTCTTTGAAATAATACTGTTTTTTGATTCAGCTTCTTTCAAAAAATCCTTTATCGAACTGGGAATATTTTTCAGATGGATGCCATATTTGTCATCAGTATAGAATCAAACTAACTTACCGGCATAAAGGCCTCAACTGGCATCCATCTCATAGAAGAATACTTATTCGAATGAATGAACATTTATACACTAGAATGGCCACTTATGAATCTCGGCCAATCAGAACACAGAGAATGGACTTTCCCTTCTGAGCATAATGGAACATTCTAGCCTTATTATAAACCGGCATTTTTATGTGCTTGGCAGTCTGACTTATCTTGCTGCTCAACAGGTCATACAGTTGAGCCCTAAGCATCGACTCTATATGGCGCTACGAACAGGATATATGGATCCTGAAGATTGGGAGCAGTACCTCCTCAAAGCAGGGATCTCTGCTAGCTCAACTCGAACTTATGCTGCCACATTTGCAAGTGAAAAGCTGACAAAGAAGAACCTGCAAATGATGGATTGGGCCATGTTGAAAGAGCTAGGGATCGCGACAATGGGAGAAGCCCTCTCAATCCTTAAAGAAGCTAAGGAACTCTCTGCTGAGGTAACATACGCTAAAGCACCAGCCGCTAAACTGCCCCAGCTCCATCTTGAAATGACCCCCAACAATTCAGAAAATTCAGGATTGATTGGGAAGTATTCACCAAGATGACGGATATGCCAACATCTCAAGCCAATATACAGCTATACAGTTCTGCTGATAAGTCCGTCCAGAATGCTATAGTCAACACTCACCCTAAATTCTTCACCAATGACCCAGACAAGCTACTAGGAATGAGATAGGCATTGGTCACTCGAAGGTCAAATCCCATCGTTCATCGCCTTACTTTTACCTCCATGTCACAGGGTGAGACTGAGACAATACAGAACTATCTCGTCCGCCTCCGGGACACAGCCCTGGACTGCAATTTTTTATGTCCCCTTTATGACCTGTCTAACATGTACATCAAGGACCAGCTCATCAGGGGAATAGCAAACAATACCCTCCAAGCAGACCTGCTGGCCAAAGCTGGAACACTTACAACTCTCGAACAAAATGTTCGCCATTCTGAGGCGTTCGAATCGGCATTGAAAGACCAAACTTCAATGACTGACACCTCTGACATGGCTATTGCACGGATATCTACGTACCGCAAGCAAACAACCAGTGCTCAAGCTAATAAAGGTCATGTTAGTATCAGCAACTCCGCCAAACATGATGACTTTCAAGCTTGCATGGGTTGTGGTAGTCATTATCATGGTATCCTAGGAACAAGCTCTCGCCAGTTAAAATGTCCAGTGTGGGGTCAAACATGCAGTACTTGTGGGAAACTTAACCACCTTTCAAGAGTGTGCCGAGCAAAGAAACCCTGTATTGGAATTGACGAGGCTCCCCTGGATTCTCTTATCGCTCACATCACATTTAACCAGACAAGGGATACATATACGACCGCAAGTGAAAATCAAATAGCAAAAATAGATCCGTATGTTATCCCATTCTCACCAAATCCAGATCCCAGACAAGCGAAGAACATCCCTGGTGACTACTGAACAAAACTGAAGATTTTCCCTGATAGTGGGGCCACTATATGTCTAGGGGGATCAAAGCATTTGTTTAACATGGGACTCACAATGAATAACTTAGTACCATCAAGAAAAATCGTTCGGACTGTGGGAGATTTCACACTTGTGTGTCAGGGATGGTTACCTGTGAAATTCGAAGTTCGTGGAAGAACAACCAAGCAAGCCCTTCACATATGTGATGGGATCCAGCGACTTTATTTCAGCAAGGCAGCATGCATTGATGTGGGAATGCTGCCTGAAGATTTCCAAAACTCTGCGGCAACATTTTCAACCCAGGCAAATATCGCAATACAACACATTGGGTATGTGAATCAATTGCCAAGTTGCCCCAAAAGCCTTCTCTCCAGCCTGACGGAAGAAAACATTAGTAGACTTAAGGATTGGCTCCTAGAGCATTTTGCCAAGACAACGTTCAAAAACGATGGGGTGTTCCCATCTATGTCTGGCCCCACCGTCCATATTCACCTTAAAGAGGGAGCGGTCCCAAAAGCCAGACATAACCCAATTCCTGTGCCTTATTTTTTCAAGGAGCAAGTACGACTCGCACTTTGGGATGATGTTAAAAGAGGCATTCTTACTCCAGTGCCCGTTGGTACCCCTACCGATTGGTGCAGCACTATGGTAATCACTGCAAAAAAAGATGGAAAACTAAGAAGAACGGTGGACTATCAGCATTTAAACTCGCAGTGCAAACAAGAGACACCACACTAGCTCGCCATTCCAATTGGCATTACAGGTGCCACCCAACAAAAAAAACCTGTCTTAGATGCAATGGATGGTTATCATTCAATCTCTCTAGATGAGGAATCTCAGCCACTTACAACTTTCATTACGGAGTGGGGTCGTTTCATGTATCTCTGGATGCCTCAGGGATACTTAGCCTCCGGTTATGCCTATACGCGTAGATATGATGAGATCATTAAGAACATTCCTCGCAAAGTGAAGGTCGTTGATGATACGCTACTTTTTGACAACAGTATAGAAGATGCCTTCTATTATACATTTGACTACCTATCGCTTTGCGCAAAAAACAGAATTGTCCTTAACAGAAATAAATTCCAATTTTGCGAAGATGTGGTTCTGTTTGGAGGCCTTCAAATAACATCATCAGGAGTAGCTCCTTCCGAGAATTTACTCAATGCAATTGCCAACTTTCCTATCCCAAAGAATATAACTGATGCAAGGTCTTGGTTTGGATTAGTTAACCAAATAACATGGGCACATTCCCTAAGCACCATAATGTCTCCCTTTCGAGACCTTGTCAAACAAAATTCATGCTTCATTTGGAATCAGGATCTCGAGAATGCATTTTTCACATCCAGGCAAATCATTGTGAATTTGGTAAAAAAAGGGTGTAACGACCTTTGATATTAACAGAGCAACCTGCCTTGCTCAAGACTGGAGTAAAGAAGGTATGGGTTTCCTGCTATTACAAAAACACTGTATATGTTCCACTGAGAAAGCACCGGTATGTTGTCCTGAGGGCTGGCACATCGTATTTGCAGGCAGCAGATTTTGCACAGATGCGGAGCACCGATATGCACCCATTGAAGGCGATCGCCTGGGCATTAGACAAATGCTGTATATTCATTATGGGCTGCCCTAACGTAATAGTAGTAACAGACCACCAGCCCTTAATAGGAGTATTTGGCGACAGGGACCTGAGCAAGATACATAACCCGCGGGTCTTTAAGCTTAAAGAGAAATCACTCAGGTATTTTTTTACCATCCAACACTGCCCAGGAAAGTTGCATCAGGGTTCCGATGTCGTCTCTCGCAATCCAGTCCCTACAATGAGTGCCCTTACATCCCTATCTTCCACACACCCTTCCTCTGAAGACATCCATCTCTCGGATAAAATAGATGCTATGGTGGAGGTAGCAACCCAGCTGGCCATGAACGATTTTAAAGACAACGATACAATCCTGTCAGCTGATCACGTATGTGCATCAGGCAGAAATGATCCATCTTACACGATACAACTAGGGTTTCCATTCAAACGTTCACTTACTGAACCGGAAATCCGTAACTTCTGGGATCTACGCCATCGACTAAGTATCGACAGGAGCTTAGCACTGATGGATGCGAGAATCGTGGTACCCAAATCTCTCAGAGGAAAAGTACTACGTTATCTACACTCAGCCCACCAGGGCGTGGTTGGCATGAAAGCCCGTGCTAATGAATCTGTGTATTGGCCCGGTATGAATGCATCAATATGCAACTTTCGAGCCAATTGCCTCATATGCACAAACATTGCCCCAAGTCAGCCATCTGAACCACTCGTATTAACCCAAGCTCCAGATTGGCCCTTCCAGCAGATAGTGATGGACCTTTTTTATGTCGGACACATTGCATACCTTGTCTGTGCAGACAGACTCACTGACTGGATTATCTTGTATCATCTTAAACCAGGTCATGTCATCACCTCAAAACTAATATCTATTTGTCGGAAACTATTCCACACATATGGCACCCCAGAAGAACTTAGTAGTGATGGTGGCCCACTTTTTAATTCCAACATGTTTCAGCAGTTCCTCAAGACATGATGTGTGAAGCACAGACAGTCCTCAGTGGCATATCCTCAATCTAATGGACGAGCTGAGTTAGCTGTAAAAACAGCGAAGAGGATGATTCATGGAAATACAGGTCCCCAGGGCTCATTGAATAATGACAGTGTTGCCAGAGCCATCGTGCAATATCGCAACACCCCTATCCAAGGCATTGGTCTATGCCCAGCACACCTCTTGCTCCACTGCTGACTTCGTGACTTCATACCATCCCAACCCGCACTATATAAACCACATGCAAAATGGATAGCTGCAGCTAGGAACCGTGAGATAAGCTTATCTCAGCGCAATGCTCACCTCACCGATCGGTACAATCGCACAGCGCATACTTTATGCCCACTCCAAGAAGGAGAAAGAGTATCAATACAACGTGCAAACAATCGTCGATGGGACACAACAGGTCGTGTTGTCGAAACTCTCCCTAACCGTCAGTATCGGATCAGGATTGATGGGTCAGGCAGAATCACTTTGCGAAACCGCAGATTCCTCAGAAAACTTGCAACACTTATAATTTGAGTCCCTATTCCCAGTGCTTTGCCTGAATCTCCCAATCAAATGCCTTAGGATTCCCATACACCTGGTACACCATTGCCGCATAACAGAGGAAATGTAATGACATCGCCAAGGCACCCAACATCACCCAGCACTGCTAAACCAATGCCAGTGAAATCTGCCCGGGCATTGTCCAGGTTACTCCCTCACAATCAACCAGGCCAGAAGGAACTCATTCTTCCCCAAAGACCATTGCGTTCGTGTACTGAGGGGAGAGAGGGAGACATAGAATCAAACTAACACTTACCGGCATAAAGGCCTCAACTGGCATCCATCTCATAGAAGAGTAATTATTCGAATGAATGAACATTTATACACTAGAATGGCCACTTATGAATCTCAGCCAATCAGAACACAGAGAATGGACTTTCCCTTCTGAGCATAATGGAACATTCTAGCCTTATTATAAACCAGCATTTTGATGTGCTTGGCATTCTGACTTATCTTGCTGCTCAACTGGTTGTACAGTTGAGCCCTAAGCATCGACTCCATAATCAGCAGACTTTTTAAATTAAAATGGACACCATCTTTGTCATCATCAGCAAATTCAGCTACTAATAGTAAATCTATAAATAATACATTTTGTTTATTTATACCTGACAAATAAGAGTTAAACATTCTTAAATTTTTATTCTCATAGAAAAAAGGGGAAAATAATAAGGAAATCTCTGAATTCTTTAAAATTTCAATGTCACAAATTTTCATTGGCCAATACATTAAAAAAGATTCCATTTCTTTTAATATCAAACCGTCTTCACACTTTTCGCACATGTTCAATGTTTCTGCTAGTATTTTATTAAAATTTTACAAGATTAGAGTGAAAATTTGATCTGAGCCGGTAGCAAAGTGTTCAAGTGGTCACGGTCAGTTGATGGCTTGTGAAGCATACACATTTAATATGAACAGAACAAAAAAAGATATTCTAAGATGTGTTTATTCGATCTGCAAGTTTAACTATGTAAATATTATTTTAAAAGCATGGTAGACGGACTAACCGACCAATAGAAAGAGCCTTTTATAAAGTGTAAGACAGAACCTTTAGAAATTGTTAGTAGTTGCACAGTAAAGGAAACTGACCAAGGTCAACAAAGACAGAGCCTTCGTATAAAAGTGTGTGAATGCATCTATAAATTCTATTTCAAATTTTACAATGATTGACTGGCAGACAGCACCGTTACGAATTGTTAGTAGTTGCACAGTAAAGGAAACTGACCAAGGTAAAAAAAGACGAAGCTTCATATAAAGATGTGTGGATGCATCTATAAATTCTATTTCAAATATTAGCATGATTGACCTGAAGACAGAACCTTTAGAAATTGTTAGTAGTTGCACAGTTAAGGAAACTGACCAAGGTCAACAAAGACAGAGGCTTCGTATAAAAGTGTGTGAATGCATCTATAAATTCTATTTCAAATTTTACAAAGATGGACCGGCAGACAGAACCTTTAGAAATTGTTAGTAGTTGCACAGTTAAGGAAACTGACCAAGGTCAACAAAGACAGAGCTTTCGTATAAAAGTGTGTGAATGCATCTATAAATTCTATTTCAGATTTTACAATGATTGACTGGCAGACAGCACCGTTACAAATTGTTAGTAGTTGCACAGTAAAGGAAACTGACCAAGGTCAAAAAAGACAAAGCTTCATATAAAGATGTGTGGATGCATCTATAAATTCTATTTTAAATTTTATAATGATTTACCAGCAGACAGAACCTTTAGAAATTGTTAGTAGTTGCACAGTTAAGGAAACTGACCAAGGTCAACAAAGACAGAGCCTTCGTATAAAAGTGTGTGAATGCATCTATAAATTCTATTTCAAATTTTACAATGATGGACCGGCAGACAGAACCTTTAGAAATTGTTAGTAGTTGCACAGTTAAGGAAACTGACCAAGGTCAACAAAGACAGAGCCTTCGTATAAAAGTGTGTGAATGCATCTATAAATTCTATTTCAAATTTTATAATGATGGACCGGCAGACAGAACCTGTAGAAATTGTTAGTAGTTGCACAGTTAAGGAAACTGACCAAGATCAACAAAGACAGAGCCTTCGTATAAAAGTGTGTGAATGCATCTATAAATTCTATTTAAAATTTTACAATGATGGACCGGCAGACAGAACCTTTAGAAATTGTTAGTAGTTGCACAGTTAAGGAAACTGACCAAGGTAAACAAAGGCAGAGGCTTCGTATAAAAGTGTGTGAATGCATCTATAAATTCTATTTCAAATTTTACAATGATGGACCGGCAGACAGAACCTTTAGAAATTGTTAGTAGTTGCACAGTTAAGGAAACTGACCAAGGTCAACAAAGACAGAGCCTTCGTATAAAAGTGTGTGAATTCATCTATAAATTCTATTTCAAATTTTACAATGATGGACCGGCAGACAGAACCTTTAGAAATTGTTATAAGTGGCACAGTTAAGGAAACTGACCAAGGTCAACAAAGACAGAGCCTTCGTATAAAAGTGTGTGAATGCATCTATAAATTCTATTTTAAATTTTATAATGATGGACCGGCAGACAGAACCTTTAGAAATTGTTAGTAGTTGCACAGTTAAGGAAACTGACCAAGGTCAACAAAGGCAGAGGCTTCGTATAAAAGTGTGTGAATGCATCTATAAATTCTATTTCAAATTTTACAATGATGGACCGGCAGACAGAACCTTTAGAAATTGTTAGTAGTTGCACAGTTAAGGAAACTGACCAAGGTCAATAAAGACAGAGCCTTCGTATAAAAGTGTGTGAATGCATCTATAAATTCTATTTCAAATTTTACAATGATGGACCGGCAGACAGAACCTTTAGAAATTGTTAGTAGTTGCACAGTTAAGGAAACTCACCAAGATCAACAAAGACAGAGCCTTCATATAAAAGTGTGTGAATGCATCTATAAATTCTATTTCAAATTTTATAATGATTTACCAGCAGACAGAACCTTTAGAAATTGTTAGTAGTTGCACAGTTAAGGAAACTGACCAAGGTCAACAAAGACAGAGCCTTCGTATAAAAGTGTGTGAATGCATCTATGAATTCTATTTCAAATTTTATAATGATTTACCAGCAGACAGAACCTTTAGAAATTGTTAGTAGTTGCACAGTTATAGAAACTGACCAAGGTCAACAAAGACAGAGCCTTCGTATAAAAGTGTGTGAATGCATCTATAAATTCTATTTAAAATTTTACAATGATGGACCGGCAGACAGAACCTTTAGAAATTGTTAGTAGTTGCACAGTTAAGGAAACTGACCAAGGTCAACAAAGACAGAGCCTTCGTATAAAAGTGTGTGAATGCATCTATAAATTCTATTTCAAATTTTACAATGATGGACCGGCAGACAGAACCTGTAGAAACTGTTAGTAGTTGCACAGTTAAGGAAACTGACCAAGATCAACAAAGACAGAGCCTTCGTATAAAAGTGTGTGAATGCATCTATAAATTCTATTTCAAATTTTATAATGATGGACCGGCAGACAGAACCTTTAGAAATTGTTAGTAGTTGCACAGTTAAGGAAACTGACCAAGGTCAACAAAGACAGAGCCTTCGTATAAAAGTGTGTGAATGCATCTATAAATTCTATTTCAAATTTTACAATGATGGACCGGCAGACAGAACCTTTAGAAATTGTTATAAGTTGCACAGTTAAGGAAACTGACCAAGGTCAACAAAGACAGAGCCTTCGTATAAAAGTGTGTGAATGCATCTATAAATTCTATTTTAAATTTTATAATAATGGACCGGCAGACAGAACCTTTAGAAATTGTTAGTAGTTGCACAGTTAAGGAAACTGACCAAGGTCAACAAAGGCAGAGGCTTCGTATAAAAGTGTGTGAATGCATCTATAAATTCTATTTCAAATTTTATAATGATTTACCAGCAGACAGAACCTTTAGAAATTGTTAGTAGTTGCACAGTTAAGGAAACTGACCAAGGTCAACAAAGACAGAGCCTTGGTATAAAAGTGTGTGAATGCATCTATAAATTCTATTTCAAATTTTATAATGATTTACCAGCAGACAGAACCTTTAGAAATTGTTAGTAGTTGCACAGTTATAGAAACTGACCAAGGTCAACAAAGACAGAGCCTTCGTATAAAAGTGTGTGAATGCATCTATAAATTCTATTTCAAATATTAGCAAGATTGACCTGAAGACAGAACCTTTAGAAATTGTTAGTAGTTGCACAGTTAAGGAAACTGACCAAGGTCAACAAAGACAGAGCCTTCGTATAAAAGTGTGTGAATGCATCTATAAATTCTATTTCAAATTTTACAATGATGGACCGGCAGACAGAACCTTTAGAAATTGTTAGTAGTTGCACAGTTAAGGAAACTGACCAAGGTCAACAAAGGCAGAGGCTTCGTATAAAAGTGTGTGAATGCATCTATAAATTCTATTTCAAATTTTACAATGATGGACCGGCAGACAGAACCTTTAGAAATTGTTAGTAGTTGCACAGTTAAGGAAACTCACCAAGATCAACAAAGACAGAGCCTTCATATAAAAGTGTGTGAATGCATCTATAAATTCTATTTCAAATTTTATAATGATTTACCAGCAGACAGAACCTTTAGAAATTGTTAGTAGTTGCACAGTTAAGGAAACTGACCAAGGTCAACAAAGACAGAGCCTTCGTATAAAAGTGTGTGAATGCATCTATGAATTCTATTTCAAATTTTATAATGATTTACCAGCAGACAGAACCTTTAGAAATTGTTAGTAGTTGCACAGTTATAGAAACTGACCAAGGTCAACAAAGACAGAGCCTTCGTATAAAAGTGTGTGAATGCATCTATAAATTCTATTTAAAATTTTACAATGATGGACCGGCAGACAGAACCTTTAGAAATTGTTAGTAGTTGCACAGTTAAGGAAACTGACCAAGGTCAACAAAGACAGAGCCTTCGTATAAAAGTGTGTGAATGCATCTATAAATTCTATTTCAAATTTTACAATGATGGACCGGCAGACAGAACCTGTAGAAACTGTTAGTAGTTGCACAGTTAAGGAAACTGACCAAGATCAACAAAGACAGAGCCTTCGTATAAAAGTGTGTGAATGCATCTATAAATTCTATTTCAAATTTTATAATGATGGACCGGCAGACAGAACCTTTAGAAATTGTTAGTAGTTGCACAGTTAAGGAAACTGACCAAGGTCAACAAAGACAGAGCCTTCGTATAAAAGTGTGTGAATGCATCTATAAATTCTATTTCAAATTTTACAATGATGGACCGGCAGACAGAACCTTTAGAAATTGTTATAAGTTGCACAGTTAAGGAAACTGACCAAGGTCAACAAAGACAGAGCCTTCGTATAAAAGTGTGTGAATGCATCTATAAATTCTATTTTAAATTTTATAATAATGGACCGGCAGACAGAACCTTTAGAAATTGTTAGTAGTTGCACAGTTAAGGAAACTGACCAAGGTCAACAAAGGCAGAGGCTTCGTATAAAAGTGTGTGAATGCATCTATAAATTCTATTTCAAATTTTATAATGATTTACCAGCAGACAGAACCTTTAGAAATTGTTAGTAGTTGCACAGTTAAGGAAACTGACCAAGGTCAACAAAGACAGAGCCTTGGTATAAAAGTGTGTGAATGCATCTATAAATTCTATTTCAAATTTTATAATGATTTACCAGCAGACAGAACCTTTAGAAATTGTTAGTAGTTGCACAGTTATAGAAACTGACCAAGGTCAACAAAGACAGAGCCTTCGTATAAAAGTGTGTGAATGCATCTATAAATTCTATTTCAAATATTAGCAAGATTGACCTGAAGACAGAACCTTTAGAAATTGTTAGTAGTTGCACAGTTAAGGAAACTGACCAAGGTCAACAAAGACAGAGCCTTCGTATAAAAGTGTGTGAATGCATCTATAAATTCTATTTCAAATTTTACAATGATGGACCGGCAGACAGAACCTTTAGAAATTGTTAGTAGTTGCACAGTTAAGGAAACTGACCAAGGTCAACAAAGGCAGAGGCTTCGTATAAAAGTGTGTGAATGCATCTATAAATTCTATTTCAAATTTTACAATGATGGACCGGCAGACAGAACCTGTAGAAATTGTTAGTAGTTGCACAGTTAAGGAAACTGACCAAGATCAACAAAGACAGAGCCTTCGTATAAAAGTGTGTGAATGCATCTATAAATTCTATTTCAAATTTTATAATGATGGACCGGCAGACAGAACCTTTAGAAATTGTTAGTAGTTGCACAGTAAAGGAAACTGACCAAGGTCAAAAAAGACAAAGCTTCATATAAAGATGTGTGGATGCATCTATAAATTCTATTTCAAATTTTACAATGATGGACCGGCAGACAGAACCTTTAGAAATTGTTATAAGTGGCACAGTTAAGGAAACAGACCAAGGTCAACAAAGACAGAGCCTTCGTATAAAAGTGTGTGAATGCATCTATAAATTCTATTTTAAATTTTATAATGATGGACCGGCAGACAGAACCTTTAGAAATTGTTAGTAGTTGCACAGTTAAGGAAACTGACCAAGGTCAACAAAGGCAGAGGCTTCGTATAAAAGTGTGTGAATGCATCTATAAATTCTATTTCAAATTTTACAATGATGGACCGGCAGACAGAACCTTTAGAAATTGTTAGTAGTTGCACAGTTAAGGAAACTGACCAAGGTCAATAAAGACAGAGCCTTCGTATAAAAGTGTGTGAATGCATCTATAAATTCTATTTCAAATTTTACAATGATGGACCGGCAGACAGAACCTTTAGAAATTGTTAGTAGTTGCACAGTTAAGGAAACTCACCAAGATCAACAAAGACAGAGCCTTCATATAAAAGTGTGTGAATGCATCTATAAATTCTATTTCAAATTTTATAATGATTTACCAGCAGACAGAACCTTTAGAAATTGTTAGTAGTTGCACAGTTAAGGAAACTGACCAAGGTCAACAAAGACAGAGCCTTCGTATAAAAGTGTGTGAATGCATCTATGAATTCTATTTCAAATTTTATAATGATTTACCAGCAGACAGAACCTTTAGAAATTGTTAGTAGTTGCACAGTTATAGAAACTGACCAAGGTCAACAAAGACAGAGCCTTCGTATAAAAGTGTGTGAATGCATCTATAAATTCTATTTCAAATTTTACAATGATGGACCGGCAGACAGAACCTTTAGAAATTGTTAGTAGTTGCACAGTTAAGGAAACTGACCAAGGTCAACAAAGACAGAGCCTTCGTATAAAAGTGTGTGAATGCATCTATAAATTCTATTTCAAATTTTACAATGATGGACCGGCAGACAGAACCTGTAGAAACTGTTAGTAGTTGCACAGTTAAGGAAACTGACCAAGATCAACAAAGACAGAGCCTTCGTATAAAAGTGTGTGAATGCATCTATAAATTCTATTTCAAATTTTATAATGATGGACCGGCAGACAGAACCTTTAGAAATTGTTAGTAGTTGCACAGTTAAGGAAACTGACCAAGGTCAACAAAGACAGAGCCTTCGTATAAAAGTGTGTGAATGCATCTATAAATTCTATTTCAAATTTTACAATGATGGACCGGCAGACAGAACCTTTAGAAATTGTTATAAGTTGCACAGTTAAGGAAACTGACCAAGGTCAACAAAGACAGAGCCTTCGTATAAAAGTGTGTGAATGCATCTATAAATTCTATTTTAAATTTTATAATAATGGACCGGCAGACAGAACCTTTAGAAATTGTTAGTAGTTGCACAGTTAAGGAAACTGACCAAGGTCAACAAAGGCAGAGGCTTCGTATAAAAGTGTGTGAATGCATCTATAAATTCTATTTCAAATTTTATAATGATTTACCAGCAGACAGAACCTTTAGAAATTGTTAGTAGTTGCACAGTTAAGGAAACTGACCAAGGTCAACAAAGACAGAGCCTTGGTATAAAAGTGTGTGAATGCATCTATAAATTCTATTTCAAATTTTATAATGATTTACCAGCAGACAGAACCTTTAGAAATTGTTAGTAGTTGCACAGTTATAGAAACTGACCAAGGTCAACAAAGACAGAGCCTTCGTATAAAAGTGTGTGAATGCATCTATAAATTCTATTTCAAATATTAGCAAGATTGACCTGAAGACAGAACCTTTAGAAATTGTTAGTAGTTGCACAGTTAAGGAAACTGACCAAGGTCAACAAAGACAGAGCCTTCGTATAAAAGTGTGTGAATGCATCTATAAATTCTATTTCAAATTTTACAATGATGGACCGGCAGACAGAACCTTTAGAAATTGTTAGTAGTTGCACAGTTAAGGAAACTGACCAAGGTCAACAAAGGCAGAGGCTTCGTATAAAAGTGTGTGAATGCATCTATAAATTCTATTTCAAATTTTACAATGATGGACCGGCAGACAGAACCTGTAGAAATTGTTAGTAGTTGCACAGTTAAGGAAACTGACCAAGATCAACAAAGACAGAGCCTTCGTATAAAAGTGTGTGAATGCATCTATAAATTCTATTTCAAATTTTATAATGATGGACCGGCAGACAGAACCTTTAGAAATTGTTAGTAGTTGCACAGTAAAGGAAACTGACCAAGGTCAAAAAAGACAAAGCTTCATATAAAGATGTGTGGATGCATCTATAAATTCTATTTCAAATTTTACAATGATGGACCGGCAGACAGAACCTTTAGAAATTGTTATAAGTGGCACAGTTAAGGAAACAGACCAAGGTCAACAAAGACAGAGCCTTCGTATAAAAGTGTGTGAATGCATCTATAAATTCTATTTTAAATTTTATAATGATGGACCGGCAGACAGAACCTTTAGAAATTGTTAGTAGTTGCACAGTTAAGGAAACTGACCAAGGTCAACAAAGGCAGAGGCTTCGTATAAAAGTGTGTGAATGCATCTATAAATTCTATTTCAAATTTTACAATGATGGACCGGCAGACAGAACCTTTAGAAATTGTTAGTAGTTGCACAGTTAAGGAAACTAACCAAGGTCAATAAAGACAGAGCCTTCGTATAAAAGTGTGTGAATGCATCTATAAATTCTATTTCAAATTTTACAATGATGGACCGGCAGACAGAACCTTTAGAAATTGTTAGTAGTTGCACAGTTAAGGAAACTCACCAACATCAACAAAGACAGAGCCTTCATATAAAAGTGTGTGAATGCATCTATAAATTCTATTTCAAATTTTATAATGATTTACCAGCAGACAGAACCTTTAGAAATTGTTAGTAGTTGCACAGTTAAGGAAACTGACCAAGGTCAACAAAGACAGAGCCTTCGTATAAAAGTGTGTGAATGCATCTATGAATTCTATTTCAAATTTTATAATGATTTACCAGCAGACAGAACCTTTAGAAATTGTTAGTAGTTGCACAGTTATAGAAACTGACCAAGGTCAACAAAGACAGAGCCTTCGTATAAAAGTGTGTGAATGCATCTATAAATTCTATTTAAAATTTTACAATGATGGACCGGCAGACAGAACCTTTAGAAATTGTTAGTAGTTGCACAGTTAAGGAAACTGACCAAGGTCAACAAAGACAGAGCCTTCGTATAAAAGTGTGTGAATGCATCTATAAATTCTATTTCAAATTTTACAATGATGGACCGGCAGACAGAACCTGTAGAAACTGTTAGTAGTTGCACAGTTAAGGAAACTGACCAAGATCAACAAAGACAGAGCCTTCGTATAAAAGTGTGTGAATGCATCTATAAATTCTATTTCAAATTTTATAATGATGGACCGGCAGACAGAACCTTTAGAAATTGTTAGTAGTTGCACAGTTAAGGAAACTGACCAAGGTCAACAAAGACAGAGCTTTCGTATAAAAGTGTGTGAATGCATCTATAAATTCTATTTCAAATTTTACAATGATGGACCGGCAGACAGAACCTTTAGAAATTGTTATAAGTTGCACAGTTAAGGAAACTGACCAAGGTCAACAAAGACAGAGCCTTCGTATAAAAGTGTGTGAATGCATCTATAAATTCTATTTTAAATTTTATAATGATGGACCGGCAGACAGAACCTTTAGAAATTGTTAGTAGTTGCACAGTTAAGGAAACTGACCAAGGTCAACAAAGGCAGAGGCTTCGTATAAAAGTGTGTGAATGCATCTATAAATTCTATTTCAAATTTTACAATGATGGACCGGCAGACAGAACCTTTAGAAATTGTTAGTAGTTGCACAGTTAAGGAAACTGACCAAGATCAACAAAGACAGAGCCTTCGTATAAAAGTGTGTGAATGCATCTATAAATTCTATTTCAAATTTTACAATGATGGACCGGCAGACAGAACCTTTAGAAATTGTTAGTAGTTGCACAGTTAAGGAAACTGACCAAGGTCAACAAAGGCAGAGGCTTCGTATAAAAGTGTGTGAATGCATCTATAAATTCTATTTTAAATTTTATAATGATGGACCGGCAGACAGAACCTTTAGAAATTGTTAGTAGTTGCACAGTTAAGGAAACTGACCAAGGTCAACAAAGGCAGAGGCTTCGTATAAAAGTGTGTGAATGCATCTATAAATTCTATTTCAAATTTTACAATGATGGACCGGCAGACAGAACCTTTAGAAATTGTTAGTAGTTGCACAGTTAAGGAAACTGACCAAGATCAACAAAGACAGAGCCTTCGTATAAAAGTGTGTGAATGCATCTATAAATTCTATTTCAAATTTTACAATGATGGACCGGCAGACAGAACCTTTAGAAATTGTTAGTAGTTGCACAGTTAAGGAAACTGACCAAGGTCAACAAAGGCAGAGGCTTCGTATAAAAGTGTGTGAATGCATCTATAAATTCTTTTTCAAATTTTACAATGATGGACCGGCAGACAGAACCTTTAGAAATTGTTAGTAGTTGCACAGTTAAGGAAACTGACCAAGGTCAACAAAGACAGAGCCTTCGTATAAAAGTGTGTGAATGCATCTATAAATTCTATTTCAAATTTTACAATGATGGACAGCAGACAGAACCTTTAGAAATTGTTAGTAGTTGCACAGTTAAGGAAACTGACCAAGGTCAACAAAGACAGAGCCTTCGTATAAAAGTGTGTGAATGCATCTATAAATTCTATTTACAATTTTTATAATGATTTACCAGCAGACAGAACCTTTAGAAATTGTTAGTAGTTGCACAGTTAAAGAAAACTGACCAAGATCAACAAAGACAGAGCCTTCGTATAAAAGTGTGTGAATGCATCTATAAATTCTATTTCAAATTTTATAATGATTTACCAGCAGACAGAACCTTTAGAAATTGTTAGTAGTTGCACAGTTAAGGAAACTGACCAAGGTCAACAAAGACAGAGCCTTCGTATAAAAGTGTGTGAATGCATCTATAAATTCTATTTCAAATTTTATAATGATTTACCAGCAGACAGAACCTTTAGAAATTGTTAGTAGTTGCACAGTTAAGGAAACTGACCAAGGTCAACAAAGACAGAGCCTTCGTATAAAAGTGTGTGAATGCATCTATAAATTCTATTTCAAATATTAGCAAGATTGACCTGAAGACAGAACCTTTAGAAATTGTTAGTAGTTGCACAGTTAAGGAAATTGACCAAGGTCAACAAAGACAGAGCCTTCGTATAAAAGTGTGTGAATGCATCTATAAATTCTATTTCAAATTTTACAATGATGGACCAGCAGACAGAACCTTTAGAAATTGTTAGTAGTTGCACAGTTAATGAAACTGACCAAGGTCAACAAAGGCAGAGGCTTCGTATAAAAGTGTGTGAATGCATCTATAAATTCTATTTCAAATTTTACAATGATGGACCGGCAGACAGAACCTTTAGAAATTGTTAGTAGTTGCACAGTTAAGGAAACTGACCAAGGTCAACAAAGACAGAGCCTTCGTATAAAAGTGTGTGAATGCATCTATAAATTCTATTTTAAATTTTATAATGATGGACCGGCAGACAGAACTTTTAGAAATTGTTAGTAGTTGCACAGTTAAGGAAACTGACCAAGGTCAACAAAGGCAGAGGCTTCGTATAAAAGTGTGTGAATGCATCTATAAATTCTATTTCAAATTTTACAATGATGGACCGGCAGACAGAACCTTTAGAAATTGTTAGTAGTTGCACAGTTAAGGAAACTGACCAAGGTCAACAAAGACAGAGCCTTCGTATAAAAGTGTGTGAATGCATCTATAAATTCTATTTCAAATTTTACAATGATGGACCGGCAGACAGAACCTTTAGAAATTGTTAGTAGTTGCACAGTTAAGGAAACTCACCAAGATCAACAAAGACAGAGCCTTCATATAAAAGTGTGTGAATGCATCTATAAATTCTATTTCAAATTTTATAATGATTTACCAGCAGACAGAACCTTTAGAAATTGTTAGTAGTTGCACAGTTAAGGAAACTGACCAAGGTCAACAAAGACAGAGCTTTCGTATAAAAGTGTGTGAATGCATCTATGAATTCTATTTCAAATTTTATAATGATTTACCAGCAGACAGAACCTTTAGAAATTGTTAGTAGTTGCACAGTTAAGGAAACTGACCAAGGTCAACAAAGACAGAGCCTTCGTATAAAAGTGTGTGAATGCATCTATAAATTCTATTTCAAATATTAGCAAGATTGACCTGAAGACAGAACCTTTAGAAATTGTTAGTAGTTGCACAGTTAAGGAAATTGACCAAGGTCAACAAAGACAGAGCCTTCGTATAAAAGTGTGTGAATGCATCTATAAATTCTATTTCAAATTTTACAATGATGGACCAGCAGACAGAACCTTTAGAAATTGTTAGTAGTTGCACAGTTAATGAAACTGACCAAGGTCAACAAAGGCAGAGGCTTCGTATAAAAGTGTGTGAATGCATCTATAAATTCTATTTCAAATTTTACAATGATGGACCGGCAGACAGAACCTTTAGAAATTGTTAGTAGTTGCACAGTTAAGGAAACTGACCAAGGTCAACAAAGACAGAGCCTTCGTATAAAAGTGTGTGAATGCATCTATAAATTCTATTTCAAATTTTATAATGATGGACCGGCAGACAGAACCTTTAGAAATTGTTAGTAGTTGCACAGTAAAGGAAACTGACCAAGGTCAAAAAAGACAAAGCTTCATATAAAGATGTGTGGATGCATCTATAAATTCTATTTCAAATTTTACAATGATGGACCGGCAGACAGAACCTTTAGAAATTGTTATAAGTGGCACAGTTAAGGAAACTGACCAAGGTCAACAAAGACAGAGCCTTCGTATAAAAGTGTGTGAATGCATCTATAAATTCTATTTCAAATTTTACAATGATGGACCGGCAGACAGAACCTTTAGAAATTGTTAGTAGTTGCACAGTTAAGGAAACTGACCAAGGTCAACAAAGACAGAGCCTTCGTATAAAAGTGTGTGAATGCATCTATAAATTCTATTTCAAATTTTACAATGATGGACCGGCAGACAGAACCTTTAGAAATTGTTAGTAGTTGCACAGTTAAGGAAACTCACCAAGATCAACAAAGACAGAGCCTTCATATAAAAGTGTGTGAATGCATCTATAAATTCTATTTCAAATTTTATAATGATTTACCAGCAGACAGAACCTTTAGAAATTGTTAGTAGTTGCACAGTTAAGGAAACTGACCAAGGTCAACAAAGACAGAGCTTTCGTATAAAAGTGTGTGAATGCATCTATGAATTCTATTTCAAATTTTATAATGATTTACCAGCAGACAGAACCTTTAGAAATTGTTAGTAGTTGCACAGTTAAGGAAACTGACCAAGGTCAACAAAGGCAGAGGCTTCGTATAAAAGTGTGTGAATGCATCTATAAATTCTATTTTAAATTTTATAATGATGGACCGGCAGACAGAACCTTTAGAAATTGTTAGTAGTTGCACAGTTAAGGAAACTGACCAAGGTCAACAAAGGCAGAGGCTTCGTATAAAAGTGTGTGAATGCATCTATAAATTCTATTTCAAATTTTACAATGATGGACCGGCAGACAGAACCTTTAGAAATTGTTAGTAGTTGCACAGTTAAGGAAACTGACCAAGATCAACAAAGACAGAGCCTTCGTATAAAAGTGTGTGAATGCATCTATAAATTCTATTTCAAATTTTACAATGATGGACCGGCAGACAGAACCTTTAGAAATTGTTAGTAGTTGCACAGTTAAGGAAACTGACCAAGGTCAATAAAGACAGAGCCTTCGTATAAAAGTGTGTGAATGCATCTATAAATTCTATTTCAAATTTTACAATGATGGACCGGCAGACAGAACCTTTAGAAATTGTTAGTAGTTGCACAGTTAAGGAAACTCACCAAGATCAACAAAGACAGAGCCTTCATATAAAAGTGTGTGAATGCATCTATAAATTCTATTTCAAATTTTATAATGATTTACCAGCAGACAGAACCTTTAGAAATTGTTAGTAGTTGCACAGTTAAGGAAACTGACCAAGGTCAACAAAGACAGAGCCTTCGTATAAAAGTGTGTGAATGCATCTATGAATTCTATTTCAAATTTTATAATGATTTACCAGCAGACAGAACCTTTAGAAATTGTTAGTAGTTGCACAGTTATAGAAACTGACCAAGGTCAACAAAGACAGAGCCTTCGTATAAAAGTGTGTGAATGCATCTATAAATTCTATTTCAAATTTTACAATGATGGACCGGCAGACAGAACCTTTAGAAATTGTTAGTAGTTGCACAGTTAAGGAAACTGACCAAGGTCAACAAAGACAGAGCCTTCGTATAAAAGTGTGTGAATGCATCTATAAATTCTATTTCAAATTTTACAATGATGGACCGGCAGACAGAACCTGTAGAAACTGTTAGTAGTGGCACAGTTAAGGAAACTGACCAAGATCAACAAAGACAGAGCCTTCGTATAAAAGTGTGTGAATGCATCTATAAATTCTATTTCAAATTTTATAATGATGGACCGGCAGACAGAACCTTTAGAAATTGTTAGTAGTTGCACAGTTAAGGAAACTGACCAAGGTCAACAAAGACAGAGCCTTCGTATAAAAGTGTGTGAATGCATCTATGAATTCTATTTCAAATTTTATAATGATTTACCAGCAGACAGAACCTTTAGAAATTGTTAGTAGTTGCAGTTATAGAAACTGACCAAGGTCAACAAAGACAGAGCCTTCGTATAAAAGTGTGTGAATGCATCTATAAATTCTATTTCAAATTTTACAATGATGGACCGGCAGACAGAACCTTTAGAAATTGTTAGTAGTTGCACAGTTAAGGAAACTGACCAAGGTCAACAAAGACAGAGCCTTCGTATAAAAGTGTGTGAATGCATCTATAAATTCTATTTCAAATTTTACAATGATGGACCGGCAGACAGAACCTGTAGAAACTGTTAGTAGTTGCACAGTTAAGGAAACTGACCAAGATCAACAAAGACAGAGCCTTCGTATAAAAGTGTGTGAATGCATCTATAAATTCTATTTCAAATTTTATAATGATGGACCGGCAGACAGAACCTTTAGAAATTGTTATAAGTTGCACAGTTAAGGAAACTGACCAAGGTCAACAAAGACAGAGCCTTCGTATAAAAGTGTGTGAATGCATCTATAAATTCTATTTTAAATTTTATAATGATGGACCGGCAGACAGAACCTTTAGAAATTGTTAGTAGTTGCACAGTTAAGGAAACTGACCAAGGTCAACAAAGGCAGAGGCTTCGTATAAAAGTGTGTGAATGCATCTATAAATTCTATTTCAAATTTTACAATGATGGACCGGCAGACAGAACCTTTAGAAATTGTTAGTAGTTGCACAGTTAAGGAAACTGACCAAGATCAACAAAGACAGAGCCTTCGTATAAAAGTGTGTGAATGCATCTATAAATTCTATTTCAAATTTTACAATGATGGACCGCAGACAGAACCTTTAGAAATTGTTAGTAGTTGCACAGTTAAGGAAACTGACCAAGGTCAACAAAGACAGAGCCTTCGTATAAAAGTGTGTGAATGCATCTATAAATTCTATTTTAAATTTTACAATGATGGACCGGCAGACAGAACCTTTAGAAATTGTTAGTAGTTGCACAGTTAAGGAAACTGACCAAGGTCAACAAAGACAGAGCCTTCGTATAAAAGTGTGTGAATGCATCTATAAATTCTATTTCAAATTTTACAATGATGGACCGGCAGACAGAACCTTTAGAAATTGTTAGTAGTTGCACAGTAAAGGAAACTGACCAAGGTCAACAAAGACAGAGCCTCTATATAAAAGTGTGTGAATGCATCTATAAATTCTATTTCAAATTTTACAATGATGGACCGGCAGACAGAACCTTTAGAAATTGTTAGTAGTTGCACAGTTAAGGAAACTGACCAAGGTCAACAAAGACAGAGCCTTCGTCTAAAAGTGTGTGAATGCATCTATAAATTCTATTTCAAATTTTATAATGATGGACCGGCAGACAGAACCTTTAGAAATTGTTAGTAGTTGCACAGTTAAGGAAACTGACCAACGTCAACAAAGACAGAGCCTTCGTCTAAAAGTGTGTGAATGCATCTATAAATTCTATTTCAAACTTAAGCATGATTGACCGGCAGACAGAACCTTTAGAAATTGTTAGTAGTTGCACAGTTAAGGAAACTGACCAGGGTCAACAAAGACAGAGCCTTCGTATAAAAGTGTGTGAATGCATCTATAAATTCTATTTCAAACTTAAGCATGATTGACCGGCAGACAGAACCTTTAGAAATTGTTAGTAGTTGCACAGTTAAGGAAACTGACAAGGTCAACAAAGGCAGAGGCTTCGTATAAAAGTGTGTGAATGCATCTATAAATTCTATTTTAAATTTTACAATGATGGACCGGCAGACAGAACCTTTAGAAATTGTTAGTAGTTGCACAGTTAAGGAAACTGACCAAGGTCAACAAAGGCAGAGGCTTCGTATAAAAGTGTGTGAATGCATCTATAAATTCTATTTCAAATTTTACAATGATGGACCGGCAGACAGAACCTTTAGAAATTGTTAGTAGTTGCACAGTTAAGGAAACTGACCAAGATCAACAAAGACAGAGCCTTCGTATAAAAGTGTGTGAATGCATCTATAAATTCTATTTCAAATTTTACAATGATGGACCGGCAGACAGAACCTTTAGAAATTGTTAGTAGTTGCACAGTTAAGGAAACTGACCAAGGTCAATAAAGACAGAGCCTTCGTATAAAAGTGTGTGAATGCATCTATAAATTCTATTTCAAATTTTACAATGATGGACCGGCAGACAGAACCTTTAGAAATTGTTAGTAGTTGCACAGTTAAGGAAACTCACCAAGATCAACAAAGACAGAGCCTTCATATAAAAGTGTGTGAATGCATCTATAAATTCTATTTCAAATTTTATAATGATTTACCAGCAGACAGAACCTTTAGAAATTGTTAGTAGTTGCACAGTTAAGGAAACTGACCAAGGTCAACAAAGACAGAGCCTTCGTATAAAAGTGTGTGAATGCATCTATGAATTCTATTTCAAATTTTATAATGATTTACCAGCAGACAGAACCTTTAGAAATTGTTAGTAGTTGCACAGTTATAGAAACTGACCAAGGTCAACAAAGACAGAGCCTTCGTATAAAAGTGTGTGAATGCATCTATAAATTCTATTTCAAATTTTACAATGATGGACCGGCAGACAGAACCTTTAGAAATTGTTAGTAGTTGCACAGTTAAGGAAACTGACCAAGGTCAACAAAGACAGAGCCTTCGTATAAAAGTGTGTGAATGCATCTATAAATTCTATTTCAAATTTTACAATGATGGACCGGCAGACAGAACCTGTAGAAACTGTTAGTAGTGGCACAGTTAAGGAAACTGACCAAGATCAACAAAGACAGAGCCTTCGTATAAAAGTGTGTGAATGCATCTATAAATTCTATTTCAAATTTTATAATGATGGACCGGCAGACAGAACCTTTAGAAATTGTTAGTAGTTGCACAGTTAAGGAAACTGACCAAGATCAACAAAGACAGAGCCTTCGTATAAAAGTGTGTGAATGCATCTATGAATTCTATTTCAAATTTTATAATGATTTACCAGCAGACAGAACCTTTAGAAATTATTAGTAGTTGCAGTTATAGAAACTGACCAAGGTCAACAAAGACAGAGGCTTCGTATAAAAGTGTGTGAATGCATCTATAAATTCTATTTCAAATTTTACAATGATGGACCGGCAGACAGAACCTTTAGAAATTGTTAGTAGTTGCACAGTTAAGGAAACTGACCAAGGTCAACAAAGACAGAGCCTTCGTATAAAAGTGTGTGAATGCATCTATAAATTCTATTTTAAATTTTACAATGATGGACCGGCAGACAGAACCTGTAGAAACTGTTAGTAGTTGCACAGTTAAGGAAACTGACCAAGATCAACAAAGACAGAGCCTTCGTATAAAAGTGTGTGAATGCATCTATAAATTCTATTTCAAATTTTATAATGATGGACCGGCAGACAGAACCTTTAGAAATTGTTAGTAGTTGCACAGTTAAGGAAACTGACCAAGGTCAACAAAGACAGAGCCTTCGTATAAAAGTGTGTGAATGCATCTATAAATTCTATTTCAAATTTTACAATGATGGACCGGCAGACAGAACCTTTAGAAATTGTTATAAGTTGCACAGTTAAGGAAACTGACCAAGGTCAACAAAGACAGAGCCTTCGTATAAAAGTGTGTGAATGCATCTATAAATTCTATTTTAAATTTTATAATGATGGACCGGCAGACAGAACCTTTAGAAATTGTTAGTAGTTGCACAGTTAAGGAAACTGACCAAGGTCAACAAAGGCAGAGGCTTCGTATAAAAGTGTGTGAATGCATCTATAAATTCTATTTCAAATTTTACAATGATGGACCGGCAGACAGAACCTTTAGAAATTGTTAGTAGTTGCACAGTTAAGGAAACTGACCAAGATCAACAAAGACAGAGCCTTCGTATAAAAGTGTGTGAATGCATCTATAAATTCTATTTCAAATTTTACAATGATGGACCGCAGACAGAACCTTTAGAAATTGTTAGTAGTTGCACAGTTAAGGAAACTGACCAAGGTCAACAAAGACAGAGCCTTCGTATAAAAGTGTGTGAATGCATCTATAAATTCTATTTTAAATTTTACAATGATGGACCGGCAGACAGAACCTTTAGAAATTGTTAGTAGTTGCACAGTTAAGGAAACTGACCAAGGTCAACAAAGACAGAGCCTTCGTATAAAAGTGTGTGAATGCATCTATAAATTCTATTTCAAATTTTACCATGATGGACCGGCAGACAGAACCTTTAGAAATTGTTAGTAGTTGCACAGTAAAGGAAACTGACCAAGGTCAACAAAGACAGAGCCTCTATATAAAAGTGTGTGAATGCATCTATAAATTCTATTTCAAATTTTACAATGATGGACCGGCAGACAGAACCTTTAGAAATTGTTAGTAGTTGCACAGTTAAGGAAACTGACCAAGGTCAACAAAGACAGAGCCTTCGTCTAAAAGTGTGTGAATGCATCTATAAATTCTATTTCAAATTTTATAATGATGGACCGGCAGACAGAACCTTTAGAAATTGTTAGTAGTTGCACAGTTAAGGAAACTGACCAACGTCAACAAAGACAGAGCCTTCGTATAAAAGTGTGTGAATGCATCTATAAATTCTATTTCAAACTTAAGCATGATTGACCGGCAGACAGAACCTTTAGAAATTGTTAGTAGTTGCACAGTTAAGGAAACTGACCAAGGTCAACAAAGACAGAGCCTTCGTATAAAAGTGTGTGAATGCATCTATAAATTCTATTTCAAACTTAAGCATGATTGACCGGCAGACAGAACCTTTAGAAATTGTTAGTAGTTGCACAGTTAAGGAAACTGACAAGGTCAACAAAGACAGAGCCTTCGTATAAAAGTGTGTGAATGCATCTATAAATTCTATTTCAAATTTAAGCATGATTGACCGGCAGACAGCACCGTTACAAATTGTTAGTAGTTGCACAGTAAAGGAAACTGACCAAGGTCAAAAAAGACGAAGCTTCGTATAAAGATGTGTGGATGCATCTATAAATTCTATTTCAAATATTAGCATGATTGACCTGAAGACAGAACCTTTAGAAATTGTTAGTAATTGCACAGTTAAGGAAACTGACCAAGGTCAACAAAGACAGAGCCTTCGTATAAAAGTGTGTGAATGCATCTATAAATTCTATTTCAAATTTTATAATGATGGACCGGCAGACAGAACCTTTAGAAACTGTTAGTAGTTGCACAGTTAAGGAAACTGACCAAGGTCAAAAAAGACAGAGCCTTCATATAAAAGTGTGTGAATGCATCTATAAATTCTATTTCAAATATTAGCATGATTGACCTGAAGACAGAACCTTTAGAAATTGTTAGTAGTTGCACAGGAAAGGAAACTGACCAAGGTCAACAAAGATGACCAACACAAAGTTTCAAGTGTTTATCTCATCACTCTCGATAATAACCAAAAGGAAGCGGGGAATTAATATGTTCTATCTTTTTTTTCTTTTTTGTCATTATGTTTTAGGCTTTTTCACATGTTATAAAACATGAAAATATGGCTATATAAACAAAGACTATTTACTTAAATAAGTATCTGCAAGCATTTAAGTCAAAATATTTGAAAATAACATTCCTGAAAGCTGTTATTATAAATAAATAAATAATAATAATAATAATAATAATAATAATAATCATCATCATCATAGGAGCACTTGGAACAGTCTTGAAAAACCTGGAATAAAGATTTGGAGAAATAGGAATCAAAGGAAAGACTGAGACGATACAACGGACGGCAATTATGAATACAGCTGAAATTTTATGGAAAATCCTTGAAGGTGGAAACCAACCTACATAAGCTACGAATGCTAACCAGTCACATGGAAAATGCAATATGAAGAAAACAAAAACATAGAAAGAACAGCCCCACCACATGAAACCAAGGAATGGAAATGTAAGAAATTTCATCCCCCCCCCCCCCGAAAAAAAAGTGATGGGACCAACCTTGTCTGATACCACACGAAATAGTCGTTAAGGGTCAAGGAGGATGGAAAGACTGAGGAGGTAGAGCACTAAGCAGACCTCCACTGGAAGAGTGCTTATTGCCATCCAAATCCCAGAGAAGACCAATGGTCGTTGCCAGCAAGAAATCGATGATAAGCGCCTGTTGTGATAATGCAAAGTCATTTGCAATAGTTATCAAAAGAGGTGGAGAGTACTGGAAACCTGGGGAGAATTGTTGTCACTCAGACTCCAGGGAACACCACTGGTGATCATCAGTGAGCAATCACTGATGATGACCTGCATGAGAACCCCTAGTAAGTACACACAATAATAATAATAATAATAATAATAATAATATAACTTGACCCCCACCCCTAAAGCGCAGTGGCAAGCAACAACATTGAAAGTGACTGGAGGGTCTGAGAGGATGAAAAGACTGAGGAGGGATAACACCACTTGAACTGAAAGGATATGGAGGGTATTGAAATTTTTATTGGTTTGGTTTGTTTCACGGCATATCAACCTTTTATGGGTCATTTAATGCTGAAACATTAGTTGTAGTATGGTGGACGGAGGTTAAAGGTTACTAACATTTTAGAGGAACCTTTCGACTATATCTGGTTATATAGCTTTGTTGCTTTTAGAACTTTAAAATTTTATTTGAGTCAAACTTTTTAAAGATCTGCTTATGGTTATTTTCTTGGTAGTGTCAGTCGGATCTGTTCAAAGTCTATACAGCTTATCAATATATGATGAACTGTGTAGGGTTCGTGGCATGGTATGCAGATTGGTGTTTCTTCCCCTTTCAGCAAGTACGAGTGGGTGGCATAGGTGTGTCCTATTCGAAGTCTAGTCATCACCACTTCTTCTCTTCTTGACATCCTTTTATTGGTGTCTCTTATTTCGATGGTTTGTGTCACTTGGTGTAATTTATTGTCTATATAGGAGTTCCATGATTCTGGCCACGTTTTGAGGATACATGTATTTATTGTTTTGTTTTAAGGGATTTTTTTTGTTGTGGGGTTTAATTGTAATGACCCTTTTGCAACTTTATCAGCTTTTTCATTCATGTGGATACCGATATGGCTCAGGATCCAACAGAAGATTATGTCTTTATTTACTGTTAGAATGTTTATTCTGTTTAATAGTTTTGTTATCAAGGAGTCTGTCATTTTTATTTCCTTTAGCACTGATAAACAGTCTGTAAGTATGAAGTATTTTTGATGTTCATTGGTCGCTATGATATTTAGTGCCAAGTCGATAGCAGATACTTCTGCACTGTACACAGAAGCCCCAACCGGGAGTCTTTTCTTTAATTTTATTTTTTATGGATGGACGCGCATCCTACACTGTCTCCATCTTTTGATCCATCGGTATGAATTTGTAAATGTTCTTTGTATGTATTTTGAATGTTGAGCGGTTCTTCATGGAAAGTCCAAGGATGGGTTTTGGTTTTAGAGTGCTTACTTAGTTTTAATATTATGGATGGTTGTTTAATCATCCAAAGTGGAGATTTTGATTTGATGGATTCATGGATTTTTGTTGTGTCTATTTGGGTTTCTGTGAGTTTTTTTTTTTAAATGCGATGGCTGTATGGTTTGATGGTACTTTCCTTTTTGTTGAATAAGTTTGTGTATTGTGGATGGAAAACACATTAGTATGCAGGATTTGATGGGCATGATGAGAGCTTTAAGTAGTATTGTAGTGCTAGTTTTTTTTTTGTCTTAATGTCAATGGTGGTTCGTTAGCCTCTGTATACAGGCTTTCCGTCGGGGAAGTTAGGGTTAGGGTTAGGATTAATCCTTGGTGTTGTACTGTATTTAGTTCTTTTATATACGACTTTCTGGCTGCTCTCTCTATATAGCATCCATAGTCGTGCTTGAATATATGGATTGGTAGGGTTGAAGTAATGTAGTTCTGTCAGCACCCCAGTCGGTGTGTGCCAGAACTTTGATTAATTGCATGGCCTTGTGCCATTTTGTTTTTAGATACTTTATGTGGAGTATAAAGGTCAATTTTCTATCATATATGATTCTCAAGTACTTGTGTTGATCAACAACTGGGATATTATTGTGGTCCAGTTTCAAGATGAGGTCATGATGGACCATTCAGAATTTGTAGAAATGCATACATTATGTTTTGCCCTTTGACAATTTAAAACCGTTTTCTATGGTCCATTTGTTTATTTTATTTAGATAGTGCGAGTATGTGTTTGGCTGTGGGTATGTATTTTGAGTGATAACATATAAGTAAATCATCCACATATTCATGTTTTTAATGATATTATTTATTTTTATATTGAAAAGGGTGACAGACAGGATGCTTCCTTGGGGTACGTCCATTTCTTGTTCTTTTGGGGCTGAAAGTATGTTGCCTGTCCACACTTGAAAGTTTCTATCATTTAAGAAGTTACAAATGAACTCTGACATTCTGCATTAAAGTCAAAGTTCATGTAGGTCTTTTTTAATGCCATATTTCCAGGTAGTGTCGTAAGCCTTTTTGATGTCAAAAAAGATTGCGATCAGGTTCTCCTTGATAAATGCTTTCCTTATGAGTGTTTCAAGTCTAATTAGGTGGTCAATAGGGCTTCTTCTTTTCCTGAAGCCTGACTGATATTCTGTAATCAGGTTTTTGGTTTCCAAATACAATGTTGATCTCTCATTAACCATTCTTTCAAAGGTCTTACAGAGGCAACTAGTGAGTGTAATGGGTCGATAATGTATAGGGTCTGTATGGTCTTTTTTGGGTTGTGGTACTGGGATCGCTATAGCTTGATTCCAGTCTTTTGGAATGCTGTTATTCATCCATATTTCATGGAATTTTAAGGAAGCTTATTGTCACTGAAATTCAGATTAAACCAGTTGCCGCTATCAGCGAGAAATCGCTGGTTAACAGCTGGTGTGAGAACACCAGGTGAGTTACATTAATAATAGAATTGGAGAGTACTAGGAATCTAGCAAGTCTTACTGTCACTCAGAGATTTTATCACTGGTCACTGGTAATGACTAGTGTGAGAACTCCAGGTATATAATAATAATAATAATAATAATAATAATAATAATAATAATAATTATCATTACTATGAATACTTATAGATGCTTTAATTTGGGTTGTGTTATGGAGAGATAAACACCCTTCACTGCCAGTAGGGGTGGGACGTAATGGGTGAAAATTTCAGATTCATGTGAGTAGTATTTTTTTGTGTTCATTTATACATAAATAACACTAAACAATAAAACATTTTGAAATTTTAGCAAAATTCAGAAGATGCAGGCCAAAAATAGCCGTTAGGGCTCCATGGGACTCAAAATCCATCATTTTTCGGTGAAAAAGTGGTTTTATGCGACATTGCAGGTCCTAAAACATCCTCAAAAGCTATGAATGGATATAGATGGTTAAATCTGATATAGTACTTTAATTTAGGATCATTTTCAGGCTGTGAAAGGGTTTTCATGAATGTAAAATAGCCAAAACCTAGTGGCTTGCACCTTCTGAATTTTGCAAAATTCTCAAAATGTTTGATTGTTTAGTGTTATTTATGTATAAATGAACACAAAAAAATACTACTCGCATGAATCTGAAATTTTCACCCATTATGTCCCATCTCTTCTGAATTTTACAAAATTTTCAAAATGTTTGATTGTTTAGTGTTATTTATGTATAAATGAACACAAAAAAATACTACTCGCATGAATCTGAAATTTTCACCCGTTACATCCCATCTCTTCTGAATTTTGCAAAATTTTCAAAATGTTTGATTGTTTAGTGTTATTCATGTATAAATGAACACAAAAAAATACTACTCGCATGAATCTGAAATTTTCACCCATTACGTCCCACCCTTCACTGCCAGAATGAACTAGTCCAAAAGGACTATAAATATTGTTTATATGCCATTCATAAATAAAAATATAGTTGATTTCCAACATCGAATTGCGAGTTTATTTATGACTGTTTAACTGTTAAGTAGAGATGGGCGGTTTTACCGAAAAACCGCGGTTTTTCGGTTTCGTCTCCATACCGAATACCGAATCGTTTTTTTTTTTTTAAACTGTAACCGTTCGGTATTGTGTTTTTACTACAGTAAGCCACCATATACAAGGAAACACGGTTGAAAAGATTTTCCGATTTGAATAAAATTGAATATTACCAAAAAATGTTATATTAGTAAGAGGACAGATTGAACAAATATATGATAAAAACATTTAATTGACTTGTAGGAAGAAATCTTTGTTTACAGTTTGTTTATCATTAACATTTTGAATTCTCAAATGAAAAAAAGAAAAATACGACAGACAACATGACATCGTATTTTTGTAGGCCCTGGTTGAAATAACAGAACATGATAGAATTATTGTAAAAACATTGCTGATTTAATTTAACACCTCACGCATTTTGAGTTTAAGAAAAAATAAGTTGTAAAAAGTTGTTTTGAACTAATTCCCAACTTAAATTAATTTTCTTCAAAATCGATCAAATGCGTCCCATTAATCCAACAGTACATCCAAGCTAATTATTTATTTATAGAAAATTAAAGGGAGAAAACTCATGTCTGCAAAACAGAAACGCTATAAAATTGATTATTTTTTTGTTTTTGTTGAAACTAATTTCTGTGGCATAATAAGGATTAAGCTGGGTGATTTTAAAAAAATGAGGAATGGTCCATTTATTTTTAAGAAATATATGACTTTCAGGGCGGGTCATAAATTTCCATTCCGCCAAGATATTTTGACTACAGGGCCCACCGTCTTCCCCCCCCCCCTTTAATAACGTTTGTAAATGAATATGTTTTTATGGAACTAAAAATGCCCACCTCCCAAAGCATACCAACATTCAATTTGCTGCTTTTTAGTAAAAAAAACAACAACTTTAAATGAAATCCCCAACTACCAAACAAGCCTGTTAACTTCAACAGGAGATTCTCCCCCTCCCCCCAACCACCAAGTTAAATGATATGATTACTTTAGTTAAACCTGCATATTTTTGTTTCTTTTTTAGATTGCTGCCACAATTCCCACAGTGAAGCAAGAGAATATGTTTTCTTTTGTTAATTCGACAATTAAATGGGACAAATCAAACCCAAGAACAAGAGCAGCAAACCAGAGTCTTGTAGCAATGATATGCAAAGATCTCCAAACCGTGAGCATTGTAGAGGATGAAGGATTTAAATCCTTCGTCAAATGTCTACAACCTGTATATCAGTTGCCGACCAGACGACATGTTAGAGAAATGTTAATTCCTGATTTATATGAGTCGGTCAGTACTGACATTCGGCGGCAGTTGTTAGACATAAAGTCCATTTCCTTGACAATGGACTATTGGACCAGCCGAGCTAATGATTCATATATGTCTGTGACTGCTCATTTTCTAACGCTATCTTTTGATGTTAAAGATTTTTGTTTAAATGTTTCTCATTCTCCTCATCCTATATTTTAGCTTCTGATGGGTTAAAGAATTAGATAGAATGTATATTCAAACTCAGTTTTATTCTTCAGAAATCTTTCATGAATCTTTGGTCACTGTTTTAACGAGTTAACTGTTGAAAAGGTATCAGAACTTTGATTACAACAGTCAACACCTTAAAACTTATATGATTCATATCATGGAGAATGATTCAGTCACAAAATTATCGAAACAGTGGCATAATTCAACTAAACGTTGAATAATAACTAATCATCACACAAGAGAATGAATAGCTTCCATAGTAAAAGAATTTTTTTCAAAAAAACGGAAAAACCGAACCGTAAACCGAGGTTTTAAGGGAAAAAACCCGAAACCGATACCGAAACCAAAATTTCAAAATCGCCCAACTCTACTGTTAAGCTGGATACAACAGATTGGCAATGAGGAATTTTGTATTGACTTATGCAGCATTACCACAATTATGAACAAAGATGCAAAGAAATTCACCAAGTCAAAAAAAAACAAAAAAACAAGTTTTATGTTGGAATTTTTAAAGCAACAAGAAAGCCAAGAAAAACAACATAGTCAAGGTATGGAAAAACTCAAAAAACACCACCGCATCATGGCAGGAGAAATCTTTTTTAAAACTCTTAGAAAAATTTTAAGAGAAAGTGGCCAAGATAACTAACTCTTTTTCGCAGAATTCCATAATCAACTTAATTGGAGAATTTAGGTACAGGCCAGAAGAGGACAAGGACATTTTTTTAAAAGAGTGTTCTACAGGGTCAGATAAGAAAAACAATTGACTTTTGTTTGGGAAATTCTGGACCCATTGAACATGAAAACTAGGAGATATTTCGTTTCTGGAAATAATTTTGCGGTTAACAAAAATTTTTGTCAAAAGGAATTAACTTTTCAACACACGGTGGCAATGTCTTAATCAGACCAAAAACGATACAGAAGAGTTTTGCAAGCGTAGTAAATAGGGAGTGCAAGAAATTTAAGCTCAGATAACTCACCACAGATATGTTCAAATGTCTCATATTTGTACAAGGACTAACACCTCTGAAAGATGCTAAAGTTTTTTTTACCTTTTATTTTCAGAAAAAGATTATTTAATTGATATCCAGAATCCAAGATGGCATTGAACATTAAAAAGTCCCTGGTTTTTGAATAGTATGAGTGGAAGCACTTATTTCTATAAAGGAATATAACCTTCTACTCCTTATTTATATGAATACAAAATAATGTACATCTACCTGACATTACAAAATATTGCTGAAGAATGTCGATGTATCATAAATGTATGCAATGATACTACAAAAATTGAGGCCAGATATTTCACACATATACTCAGCCGGAAAAACGGAACACAGTAAAAAACGGCTTTTCTTTCAAAACTATCATTGTTATAAAAGCAGACAAATACACTTATATAAAAGCCGTCCATTTAAAAATAAAGTCTCATAATTGTGAAAATAAGTGACATAAGTTCTCACAGTGTAGAAAAGACCCCAAAAACAGAATCCGAGCAGAACATGCATTTACTACGATAAAGAAAAGCCCATAAATATGCAAATGGAAGACACAAATATTAAATTTAAATTTGACAGTCTGATTTGACGGTAATGAATTAACGTGAATATAAACTGGCAGACCAATGCTAATTGCTTCAAAACAAATTGCCTGCATAATAACAGGTAAAAAATAATTCTTTTTAGTTGAATACTTCACTAATGTATCATTTTTTAGCAAAAATATTAAACTGAAAACTGGTGATGATCAAACTCAACCTATCGGGAATGGACCGGATGGAGCCATTTGATTTATGGAACCTCGCAATAAATACAATTTATGATAGCCCCTAACCAATGCAGAAAATTTTAAAAGGAAACTTAAATCAAATTTTCTCGACATTTTTCTGAATGTGCTCAAAGGCAAAAGCAAAATTTGAATTAAAAAGATAATACATGTACTCTTTGCAGTTCAAGAAATAATTGAAAAAGAAGTGGATCACCTCGAAAAAATTTGAGTTTTATGTAAAATAGATTATAGTGCTTGAGCAAGTCTCACAGTTTACGTGAAAAAAAAGAAAAAGAACAAAATTCAAGTTTGTGCCAATTACTGAACTGGACTAAACGAGTGTTTAAAATTTAAAACTATCTTGAAGAACTATTTTCAAAATTAAATGGAAGAAAAAAATTCTCAACAGTCGATTTATCATAGACATAACTACAAATAACAATGGAAGAGAAATATTCACAACTAGCTGTGTACCCGGCATTGTCCGGGAGTCCTTTTTACTTTTAGTTTTGTTTCTTTTATATATATATATATATATATATCTTTTAAATATGCTGTTTGCTTTTTCTACCAAATTATATATTTTTTAATAGGATTTTGAAAATTAAATTTAATTATTGTTGTATCAGTTTATTATTAAATTATTAATTGAGCCAAATTGTTATAAAACTATAACTAATTTTGTTCATTTAATGTTTTAATCTCTATTTATTAAATTATGGGATGTATATACCTTCCAAAACTTTGAATCATTTAATACATGTGGATTGGCTAAGAATTTTAAAGCCGGAAGTGACTCTTTATGTAACAGTTAAAATTATGGGATGTATATACCTTCCAAAACTTTGAATCATTTAATACATGTAGATTGGCTAAGAATTTTAAAGCCGGAAGTGACTCTTTATGTAACAGTTAAAATTATGAGATGTATATACCTTCCAAAACTTTGAATCATTTAATACATGTAGATTGGCTAAGAATTTTAAAGCCGGAAGTGACTCTTTATGTAACAGTTAAAATTATGGGATGTATTTACCTTCCAAAACTTTGAATCATTTAATACATGTGGATTGGTTAAGAATTTTAAAGCCGGAAGTGACTCTTTATGTAACAGTTAAAATTATGGGATGTATATACCTTCCAAAACTTTGAATCATTTAATACATGTAGATTGGCTAAGAATTTTAAAGCCGGAAGTGACTCTTTATGTAACAGTTAAAATTATGGGATGTATTTACCTTCCAAAACTTTGAATCATTTAATACATGTGGATTGGCTAAGAATTTTAAAGCCGGAAGTGACTCTTTATGTAACAGTTAAAATTATGGGATGTATTTACCTTCCAAAACTTTGAATCATTTAATACATGTGGATTGGCTAAGAATTTTAAAGCCGGAAGTGACTCTTTATGTAACAGTTAAAATTATGGGATGTATTTACCTTCCAAAACTTTGAATCATTTAATACATGTAGATTGGCTAAGAATTTTAAAGCCGGAAGTGACTCTTTATGTAACAGTTAAAATTATGGGATGTATATACCTTCCAAAACTTTGAATCATTTAATACATGTAGATTGGCTAAGAATTTTAAAGCCGGAAGTGACTCTTTATGTAACAGTTAAAATTATGGGATGTATTTACCTTCCAAAACTTTGAATCATTTAATACATGTGGATTGGCTAAGAATTTTAAAGCCGGAAGTGACTCTTTATGTAACAGTTAAAATTATGGGATGTATATACCTTCCAAAACTTTAAATCATTTAATACATGTGGATTGGCTAAGAATCTTAAAGCCAGAAGTGAATTTCTATGTGACAGTTTAAATGCTTCTAAGTTCCTTTCAACTTTCAAAGAAATTAATTTTTTTATCAACTATTAACAAAAGATTAAAATGGCTGACTTCTTTATAAAAAACAAAATGCATTATGGTGGATTTAAATTTGTAATTAAATTTTTATTCTAGTTTATGCTGTTGCATATTTGTAATTTCAATAAATAAAAAAACAACTATTGTGTAAGTCATGTAGACGTGAGAAACACACACACACACACACATGCAAAGTTGTCTTATAGTTTTATTAATATAGATATTAAATGTTAGTTATGGGATGTTAAAAAATGAATGTGTTTTTTTGTTTGAGGAGCACAAAAGAACCATAATACTTGATGCTTGCATGTAAACTTTAATCATAGCCAGATATTACTTTCTAATCAACAGTATAAAGGCTTAAAAATCGTTATTTAATTTCGCAGGAATATGACTGACCAATGTGTCGGACAACTAAATGTATTATTTTAATAAATGGCTGGCATGTGTTTATGTTGAAATTCAAAAGTTATTTCCCAGTCTTTAAATTGTTGATTAATTTGACTTCAATGAAAGTTTAAAAGCAGATAAATTCAATGTTTTTTTCAGAAACCATGTAGTGTGTATATTATATACATATATATATATATATGGTACGTCAGTGAAAATTAATAAGACCTGCAAATGGAAGCAAATCGATATCTTCAGTTGTTCAAAACAAGGAGCAGTTTAGTTAATAAAAAACATTTATTTTTCTTCTCTTTCATTCCTTAAACCAGGCTTTTCAAAGATTAAAATCTTATCATCAGAGGAAAAATTATGATTGATAAGTTGACAGGATAGGACTGCCAAAGTTTCAAATTTGAAAGAGTTTTTTTTTTTTAATTTTAAAGTTCAAACGGGCATGGGAATCACCAATAACAAAATCCAAAAAAAAACATGAGGCTCAGAAATATTGGTAAATCCAGAGGAATCTGTATAAAAATCCAACGACGACGATTCCACTCAGGTCTGTTGTCCTCGGAGAAGGATCAAATAAAAATGGCCATGTCAAGGAAAACAATATTCTTCCTGTTTTCAGTTAAGCGTATTCCAAGGCAAAAAACGATGACAAAAGTCTCAATGGAATCAAAAACGAATCGTTGCAATGTATTAAAATTACTTGGGAATTGTGGGATAGCATACAGAAACGGAAGAGAAAAAGAAAGGGAAGAGAGAGAATAAAAGAAAAAGGAAAAGAAGAAAAAAAGAAAAAGGAAAAGAAAAAGAAAAAGAAAGATGATCGAAAATAGAGTGTAATCTAACAGGTGGGGGGTGGTTAAGGGATTCAAATCAAAATGATATTTAGGCAGAAAAAATATATATATATATATGTTGTATATTATTAAAATATTTAAAAGTTAATTTCAAGTTAATTTAAACAATCAAATTAATATAAAACAAATAATTTATTACTTACATTTTGCAGATAAGATTTTTCGAGGACCATTATTTGTCTATAGCTCACAAGGAATTTTGATTTCTATAATTATTGTTCAAATTAAAAAAAATTCTTTTTATTGATTAGAAATTATTATATTATTTATTAAAAATAAATAAAATGTATTATATTTTTATCATTTTTTTTTTTTTAGAAATAAATAAAGAACATTATTTAATTGATATTTACTGCAGAGTCCAAGGTGGCACTGAATATAAAAAAATTCCTTAGTTTTTGAATAGTATTAGTGGGAGCACTTATTTTTATAAAGGAATATTACCTCCTACTCCCTATTTATATGGATATAAAAAAAATGATTTTAATCTAGACCTAGATAAAATATTTTTTAATAAAATCTAATCAAAATAATAATTATTTAAAAACGTAGTTGGTTATATGGCAGGTGTTTAGGATGAAAAAGAATTTTTAATCTTTGCTCGATTTTAGATTCGATTGACCAACTACAGATTTACACTTTGGCTGGGTTTGCAATAGCATATCTTGACGATATTTTGATAAAAAGCATAAAGTGAGAACACGCTGAACATGTGAAAATAGTATTTTTTTAAACTAAGAATTAATGAATGTAATTTTTTTTAACGACAATTAAATACTTGGGGCACATAATTGATGAAAGGAGTAGAAAAGCAGACCCAGCCAGATCTACAGCAATAAGGTTACAAGCTGTTTTGGGACTTGGAAATTATTACAGCAATTTCATTCTTAAAAGTTGCACATATTCAGAGCTCCACTATATAAATTACTTAAGAAAAATACAAAATGAAGCTGGTCTTCTGAATGTCAAAGGGCATTTGAAGAAATTATACAAACTTTAACATCTGATTTATCTTTCACACATTATTATCCCAAGATATGTTGGGATTAGAGGCTGTTTTACTACACAAAGAAGATAACACATCTGAAAGCAGTAGCCCACGCATCAAGAGTGTTATTGCCAATTAAAAATAATTACAGCAAAATGGAAAAAGTGGCACTAAGTTTATTTGAAATAAAAAAAATAAAATAAAAATTATAAATTTTTACATGGAAAAAAAATGATTTTGCAAATAAACTATCGTTCATTACTATCAATATTTATGTCTTAGGAAGGCATATCGGCTCATACTGTGAATCACCTGCAAAGATGGAGACCCATTATTTTAAACTATATATTTACAACTAAATTCCTTCCATCGATGAAAATAGTACACACAAACAGATTGTCAAGGCTTATTCTGAAATTAAGTAAACCTCTAGAAAGAAACAGTGATTACTGCATTGTACAGAAATGGAGATAAAAAACAGTTTGCAATATAGTAAAGGAATAACTAGTAACTTTGAAGGAGATTAGATTTAAAGGCACATTTGTTAAATTTATTAAAAAGAAATGTTCAAATCACACAAAATAATTTTCTTCTTGTGATGGTATTTTGTTATATGGTGAGCGTGTAGTGATACAGACATCCCTGAAAAAATTATTGATGGCTTTTCATACAGGATATTCCAAAATCATTCAGATGAAGGTCCTTATTGCTTGGCATGGATAAAAAAAAATCAAAGACATTATTAAACTTTGTAGATGCTGTGTAATCAAAGTAAAAGGACCACAAGTAAAAATTAACCCATGGTCAAGGCTACATATTGATTATGCAGGAGCAATGAATGGAATTTATTACCTTAATGTGATAAATCGTGTCACAAAGTGGCCAGAAGTTGTCAAATCTAGGAAACCTACATACAAAAGTACAATAAACTTTTTACACAAAATCTTTGCAAGATTTGATAGTCCTGATACAATTGTGTGTGATAATGGAACTCAATTTACGGCTAAAGAAATAGAATATTTCTGCAAATAATTTTCAATTAATCATCTGACAACCACTCTGTTCCATCCAAGATCTAATGGTCAAGCAGAACGCTTTGTAGATATTTTTAAGCAAGCATTAAGAAAATCAGACAGAGGTGAAATTGAAGATGAATTGTTACAATTTCTCAGAGTGTATTGGATAACTCCAAAACCCAAGTACAATTTTGAGAATGTCACCAGCTGAACTTATGTTCACAAGAAAGATTAGATCAATATTTGATAAACAAAAAGCTTGAAAATATAATGCTAATCCAACAAAAACTATTTTTTAAATTATAAAAATGGAAAAAGAAGGCATTATTGAGAAACGAATCGGAAGGCTATTATCTCAAATGGATTGTTAAAAGTCAAAAAAGAAGTTTAATATGATTACACACAAAAAAGAAGTTTAATATAATTACACACAAAAACTGAAAAAATAACTCAGCCGGTTTCTTGGCAAATCTTTTGTGATTTGCCAAGAAATCAACTGATATATTTTGATGTTCATTCTGGCTTTTCTATTGAATTAAATCTCTAAAAAGGATCTTATTCTTTACTCAAGTATTTGATGATGCTGTCTCAATTTTCTTTAATCTAAACATGTTTTTGGCTTTTCAAAAATGGTTTCTCATATCTTCTTTGTTTGGAGACATTCATTACAAGAACGCGTAAAGATTTTCGTAGTATTCATAAACTACTAGATTACACGTAACTCGTTGGGTCACCACAATAACTACAACTATTTGTTCCATTTTGATTTCATTTGAAAATTCATATCCTATCAAAAATTCTTCTTGAATAACTAAAACTAATAAGTCTCTTTACTTCTATATTATCTTTATGGATATTATAAAATTAAATCGACCTATTATTTTGCTATCTAATTTACATACGTGTTTACGGTCCGTATGAACACACTCTAAATTGGTAGTTTTGTTTTACGGCATATCAACCCTTTTTGGGTTATTTAATGCCGAATCTGGTCATTATAGTAAAAGTTTTTATGCTTCAAGTTCTTTATATCTTCAAATGTTTAATCATCGTTTTTGGTTTGGTAGTTTTGTTTTACGGCATATCAACCCTTTTTGGGTTATTTAATGCCGAATCTGGTCATTATAGTAAAAGTTTTTATGCTTCAAGTTCTTTATATCTTCAAATGTTTAATCATCGTTTTTGGTTTGGTAGTTTTGTTTTACGGCATATCAACCCTTTTTGGGTTATTTAATGCCGAATCTGGTCATTATAGTAAAAGATTTATGCTTCAAGTTCTAAAAATAAAATAAAAAAGGGGAGGGAGAAAGGGAGAGGGGCTGTTGTTTTTGTTTTTGGTTTTGTAGAACATAATTAAGTTTTACAAAAAAAAAAAAAACAAAAAAAAAAACACACAAACAAACAAACAAACAAAAAACGTCAATGTAAGTGAATTCTGTCATAGGGAGCCACAGGGCAGCCTGATCTGGTATCACCAACACTCTAAATTAGCTGAAAAGAGAGAACCACATTCTTTAAATGCTCACAGAGATATTAAGAAGTATTAGAGAATGGTTAAATCAACATAGAGTGAGAAGAGGCACAAAAAATAAATATATAGCTAAGAGAGAGACTTGCTCAGTTAATTATAAATTACAACCGATTAGAACAATAAAAACAGAATTTATTTTCAAACATAACTCAATCCCAAAAAACAAGGTATATTTTAACATGTATTTTATGTTATTAAAGTATATGGTAAAAAAGGCTTATTATTTCATTTTTATATCATAATGTCACATTATTTCATTTTTATATCAGAATATCACATTATTTCATTTTTATATCAGAATGTCACATTATTTCATTTTTATATCAGAATGTCACATTATTTCATTTTTATATCAGAATGTCACATTATTTCATTTTTATATCAGAATGTCACATTATTTCATTTTTATATCAGAATGTCACATTATTTCATTTTTATATCAGAATGTCACATTATTTCATTTTTATATCAGAATGTCACATTATTTCATTTTTAAATTAGAATGTCACATTATTTTTTATATCAGCATGTCACATTATTTCATTTTTATATCAGAATGTCACATTATTTAAATTTCATATCAGAATGTCACATTATTTAAATTTCATATCAGAATGTCACATTATTTAAATTTCATATCAGAATGTCACATTATTTTATTTTCATATCAGAATGTCACATTATTTTCATATCAGAATGTCACATTATTTTATTTTTATACTAGCGAAACACGTCGCCCGGCGTTGCACGGGAGAAAGTACTACCTATTGCATGACGTCGAATAAAAAAAAAGAAACGGTGTATTGTTTATTCCCCCCCCCCTTCTACCGTGTTTGTGAATGCTATAAATTAAAAAAAAAAAAAAAAGTGGTATAGTAGAATGGGATCGAACGCTGAAACGGGCGATCATGAAACCTGCCTTCCTAATGACTGCGCCACCGTTTCGAGTTAAAAATACATGTGAAAATAGGTCAATTAATCTAAGCTTGATTATGGGCATGCGTGTTATGTTAAGATTCAGCAATGACACGGTTTATGTGATTTGTAGATGATGAAAATGACTGGATTTCGGCAAGTTTTCTATAATATGTGTGTTAAACGTGTATGATTTAGAAAATGTGAATGTATCGGGTTTACCAGTATCTTGGCGCTTATTGAATTAAATAGGAAGTCGATTCGATCAAGAAATTGTAGCCGCCATGTTGAATCAATAAATGTTGCAGGAACTGTGTTCGTTAATTTCATTCGCTTAATTCCGGAATGAATATAAATGTAGAAGTCATAGGTAGAAATTGTAATAACGTAATCTTATATTCGCGGAAAATCATCGGAGTGAACGAGAGCGGTCATTAAGTCTTTGCGTATTGCTTTATATTATGTAGTAAATTAATACCAGGCAAATAATAAATAAGAACTGGGTGTTTTGTGAAAATTAAACTGTGCTTATTAGTTCCCGGTGTCGATGAGTAGAGTGACAGTACAGAATTGTTAGGGAGAAAAGTTTTTGCTACCATCTATATGGAGTTGGTTTTTCGGAGAGATTTTGATGGTGGGCCAAATGTAATATTTAGTGTTAGGTAGAAAAAAATAATAACAAATGTACTAAAACACGCTCGAGTGAATAAGTGTAATGTAATGGTGAGTTTAGTAGCCTGTGATGCATGTGGTTATTTTCCTATACTCCGAGAAGGTACAGGGGAAAAATAGTCTCTACTTTATATATTAGATCAGATCAGAATGTCACATTATTTTTATATCAGAATGTAACATTATTTTTATATCAGAATGTAACATTATTTTTATATCAGAATGTCACATTATCTTTATATCAGAATGTCACATTATCTTTATATCAGAATGTTACATCATCTTTATATCAGAATGTCACATCATCTGTATATCAGAATGTCACATCATCTTTATATCAGAATGTCACATTATCTTTATATCAGAATGTCACATCATCTTTATATCAGAATGTCACATTATCTTTATATCAGAATGTCACATTATTTTTATATCAGAATGTCACATTATCTTTATATCAGAATGTCACATTATCTTTATATCAGAATGTCACATTATCTTTATATCAGAATGTCACATTATCTTTATATCAGAATGTCACATTATTTTTATATCAGAATGTCACATTATCTTTATATCAGAATGTCACATTATCTTTATATCAGAATGTCACATTATTTTTATATCAGAATGTCACATTATCTTTATATCAGAATGTCACATTATCTTTATATCAGAATGTCACATTATTTTTATATCAGAATGTCACATTATCTTTATATCAGAATGTCACATTATTTTTATATCAGAATGTCACATTATATTTATATCAGAATGTCACATCATCTTTATATCAGAATGTCACATTATTTTATTTTTATATCAGAATGTCACATTATTTTATTTTTATATCAGAATATCACATTTTTATATCAGACTGTCACATTATTTTGTGTTTCTGAATATTCAATTAAAACTTATATCGAGAAAGTCTGATCAAAATCAGTTTCCACCAGCAGAATATTTTTTCAAATTTCAAAATTATTTTTAAACATTTTATTTTTTATAGAATAGTAGGCTAAAGGTATAGAAATAGTACCTTTCTGAGATGACCTATGCATGCCATCTATGACTGGTGTCCCTGCACCCCAGCATTATGTGATGCGCAAAATACAGCCTTTCCATAGAAAATGACCGTCTCTGCGTAGTGAGGAGTCACATGACGTTATTCAGTTAAAATGTAGAAAACGACGGATCTAGGAGTAAACCACAAACAAAAATCCCTCTGTTCTTTAGAGATAGTTGTAGTTCTTGTAGCAACTCTTGACAAACGGATGCTTCGGCGGAGAGAACATTGCAACTTTGCTGAAGACCATACTTGACAATGGGAAGATGCACTGCTCAAGTGAACCGAAAACTATAAAAGTGTAAAGCTTTGGCGAGCCGTATACAAGCTATCCAGCCCTGAATCAGCCTTCAGCAAGTACTTCCGTATAATTTGCTGGACCCCACATTTGAGGGCACAACAGAGCAATTGATCCCTGAGTGGAGTTTTGTTCTCAAGCGTGTGGTGAAGATTTCCAGAGTATGCACATGAATATATGGAAGATAATATACAAAATATGCTCAGTCTTAAAAATGAATGTGCCTTCAAATATAGCAATTTAATTTATTAAATTCAATTTGAAGTAATATTTTCAAACCTTTTGCTATTAAAACTTATGTTTTGTTAAATAATTATTAAAAAAAACTTGTACAAAGCCCGATTTTCTGAAATCCTCAATGAAGACCAAATTCAATGATATTATCGATTTTTATTAATATACTTGAATATTGTTTTGTTGCAGCAACGTCTTTAATGGTTTGCATATGCAGCTGGTTGGCCAGATGCTAAATTAATTTGCAACATGATTCTCTCTCCCTCTTTGCCTAGGTCGGGTGGCACAAGCGTATCGGTGGCCAGCTGAGGACATGGGCGACAACCATTAGGCTGAGCGCTCAGCTCCACCACATGGCTGAGCTCCCAGGTCCGCAAGTGATCAGTCTTTGACAGGTTACGGTTAGTTAACCATCTCGTGCAACCTTGCTCAGGATCGCCGGGCATCAGCCGCCATGGTTTGAGATGTGGTGCAAGTCAGGGAAGAAACCAGCTCATCCCGTCCAGGGTGAACATTGTTGCAACAACAACTTGAATATTTACTGAACAAATTGATATAAACAAATTAATAATTAATTATTTCACTTATATATTTATTCCTCTGCGTTTGTTTTCTCTTTTGTATGGGTACGTGCATGTGTGTATATATATATATATATATATATATATATAAATACATTTAAAAAGAATACGCGGAAATCTCTCTAAGGCCCTTTCGACTATCATCTCGTCAGGAGAAAATCGATAGTTTTAATTAATAATAACGTCGAAAGAAAGAGCAAAATGGGGAAATTGAGTGTGCCAAAATTAACGTTAAAGCGATTAAAATTCAATTTAATGATTTCGTTAAAAGTCGATTAAAAGGCACTACGTTAGGGGATAAAAAAAAAAAAAATAAAAATATTGGGAAGGAGTTCAAAGTTCCCCAAAGAGATTAAGCGATCTTACAAATTCCTTCTGCCAGCACAAGGAAGGTTTTCGAATAGCAATAGAGACAGATTCCAATATTTTCAAATGGTTCTTGGAATCTGCTCGATGCAAGACCTCAAAACGGTCTATTTCATAGCCACTGGCACAGCTTACGATTAGTTTATGCTACTAGACCTGCTTTTCCTTCCTTTCGCAAGGATAGTGTGCCCTATACAAATTATAGTAATATTGTATACCAATTTAAATGCCAATGTGATGCTGGCTATATAGGGCGCACTTCCTTGCATTTGCAGGCTCGCATAAACCAGCACATTCCATCAAAAATACGTCAGGGAAGGGTAGGGTCCTTGTGTTACCCCTCCTCTAATTCTTTGGACTCTGCTAGTGGCTAGCATTTGGTTGAAAACCCTAGCTGTGCCAGTGGCTATAAAATAGACCGTTTTGAGGTCTTGCATCGAGCAGATTCCAAGAACCATTTGAAAATATTGGAATCTGTCTCTATTGCTATTCGAAAACCTTCCTTGTGCCGGCAGAAGGAATTTGTAAGATCGCTTAATCTCTTTGGGGAACTTTGAACTCCTTCCCAATTTAAAAAAATTTTTTTTTTTATCCCCTAACGTAGTGCCTTTTAATCGATTTTTAACGAAATCATTAAATTGAATTTTAATCGCTTTAACGTTAATTTTGGCACACTCAATTTCCCCATTTTGCTCTTTCTTTCGACGTTATTATTAATTAAAACTATCGATTTTCTCCTGACGAGATGATAGTCGAAAGGGCCTTAGAGAGATTTCCGCGTATTCTTTTTAAATATATTTATAAATGTTGTACCTCAAAACATTTATTTATATATATATATATATATATATATATATATATATATATATATTTCTTATACACGGGTCGTTAAAGACCACGGAGCTTTCTCTCTTCGTTATCTTTCTTGTAAATTTCTCAACTCGGCGAGCGATTTGTCGCTTTTCTGGTGTTAATTGGGTGAGTATGGCATCTAACGTTGTATCGTGGGCCATTTCTCTAGCGCTTTTGGTCTCCCGACCGTCTTCAGGAGGCTGTGTCTTATTGTTACTAAGAGCCCCCAATTAACACCAGAAAACCGACGAATCACTCGCCGAGTCGAGAAATTAATAAGAAAGATAGCGAAGAGAGAAAACTCCATGGTCTTTAACGATGTGTATATAAGAAATGACTGGCTGCCAAAATATACATATATATATAGTCTCGGAAGTTTCTCAACCATTAAAACTATATAAAAAAAAATAAAAAACTAAAAAAAAAACTTATAGTCTCAAGTCTTCCAGTGGAAAATCACTCATGTAAGTCAATTTATTTTTTACAGTTATTATATTAGTTAGTTTCTAACACTATTTTAAGGGATCATCAGTTGTTTACCATGAAAAACTGTTTCGGGAATGTGTGTGGGGGTGTGCACATTTTCACTTATAATTATTTTCACATACTAACCATTAGTGGTTTTTACCTCCAGCTCAATAGAGAGTTACAAAACATGTTTTTGACCATCGGCTGAAGAGCGGTCATGCTATATATTCTTTAGGCCTATGGGCTGGATTTCCACTATTTCCATGAAACCGCAAATATTGATGAACGATCGGACTAATGTATAGTGTCATTTGAAATAAAAAATTAAAATATGAAGGTAAGAATTCCGAGGCAGGAGCAATGCAATGTCGAAAACAAAAAAGTGGAATAAGAATGAACAAAAATAAATGACAAGAGACGGTAAATCTCAGATCAATTTATTTATATTTCAAAATTTAAATATAAAGACAGTAAATTGTAAAATTGGTGGGCTTACTGTTAAATATTTAAAGGTCCGGAATGGTAGAGACTTTAATCATTTCGAGAGTAACAACCTCTCTTTTTCAAAAAGAAAACAAAAGTTGGACTGACTGTGTCAGTTGAGGAGAGCCAAGTGGACGTTGCTATTCAAAAAATAGAAACATGAGATTCGCAGAAAGAAAAGTCCTGCAGAAAATGCAATAGTTAACATTTGTTAACTAATTACTAAGATTAATTTAGTTAATCTTAAATAATATTTGGATTTCATTTATTTTGTTGTTCTTCTTCTTTTAGTATTATTATTATTATTATTATTATTATTTGTTTTTAATTTATTATTTACTTTTTCTTTATTATTATTATTTTAAATATATATACATACACATACACACACATACATACATACTAGATGTACCTACTCAGCATTGACCGAGAGTCTGAGTACTTTAATTTTTTAAGAAGAAATGAAAGAAAATGAAGACCTTTTTTTCATACAATAAAAAACAATGAAGTAAAAAAAAAATTACAGATTGATTTGTTTGGGGAAAATCTTCTAACACGCTGTAAGCAGTCAGTAGATACCAGTTTTTTTTTTATTAAAGATATATCATGTATTTTCCCCACATTAAAAACTGACCTTGTGTCTAACTTTGCTCTCATGCCTAAACAAGTAGATATGGACAGCGAATTATGTTGTTTTTAAGAAGAAATAAAAGTAAAGTGAAACGTCTGAGATCGGGAGGCAAATAGATATTGACAGTGAGTAATGTTCTTAGTACAGGATTGTTTCAGCTGATGTAACTTCCTACATACGTAACATTGTGAATGTAACAACCAACATTTGTTACATTGCGAATGTAACAACCAAGATGAGAAGAGTATTTATTTACTCCTCTCCAGGAGTTAGGCACAAGGCCAGTTTTATCTTACTCCCACAAGTAAGATGTGACCCAAGGTCGGGTCGAGAAAGTGAAGTTTGAAAAGCCAGCACCCGAGAGGTGAGCACTCTGGCCATTAAAAATTGCCTGGGCAGCCCCGTCGGCATTCCCCGGTAAAAGCGCCTCAGGCAGTAAGCAATAAACTTACTCCTCCCCAAAGAGAGGAGGCGAAGCCTGGGAGGGTGGACCTCCTAGAACTGCACATGACAGACCCACGGACAGGCGTAAATCAAGCCCCGAAGGCCAAGACAATACCAGTCTATGGGGTGCAGTATTCATCGGAACAGATACTACACTTTGATCTTAGCCAAAAGGCCAAGAATGGTTAAACATATTTTTTGTTGCAATTGAGTTTCTCTCTTTATTTGTTTTAAAGAAAGACACATTTCAGTTATTTTTTTAATAAATCAGTTAAATAGATGATAATAAACTTACCATAAAAAGAATTCAGTCTTCAGGATTAATAATTCTATGTACTGATTTAAACCAAAGTTCACAACAACAGCTGCTTATATCATTTCATTAAAACAATGTTCTAATTAGTTGCTTATAATAAAATTATTTTACCTAGTACAAGCAATTTAAAAAAATAAATAGTTTAATATTTCTTTTAAACAAATATAATAATTGTTTAGCGAGATGAATGTAGAATTTCTGTAAATTATTAATGTAGTAAGCTGCTGCTGCTGTTTAAGTCATTATTGAAAAAGGCCTCCATTTTAACAATCTTCCTAGCCAGATTAAGTATTTTTTTTAAAGAAACTGTATCAAAATAGAACATTCTTTTTAAAAGAAAGTCGCTCCAGACAAGGCATGAAGCCACTTGATGTAAGGAGCTAATCATAATAATAAAAAAGAGGAAAGGAAGGTAGAATCACTTAAAGACAAACCAAGCCTGAAAGAGACCACACAATAAGCGTTCAATCCCCTGAACTCCAAACAGGCTAGCTAAAAAGTAAGCCCGTCAAAATTCTAACAGGTAAGAAAGGGGTTACAAGACTGGCTGACAAAAAAGTATACCACTAAAAAAAGGATATTTCTTGTTAAGAACATGGTGCAACAATTTCTTTTAAATGGCTAGTCAGAATCATATATGAATTTGTCAGAATCAAATCTATCGATAACAAAAAATGGACAAACAGACTGACTTTTCGGTACTCTTATAGAGAATGCACCGCGTTTTTGTGACTTTGCGTCATCAACGTTCGGGCAGGTCTCGAAAGATGACAGGGAGAAAACTGCCAAACAATAAATTGAAGACTGGCTGCCGATAAATTCACACAAAGAAAATCAAACCAAAATACATATATAAAAATAAAGAACAAACAAACCATAACTAAACAACTGTTATTAATTAGATGTTTATTTTTTTTTGTCAAAGGAACCATTGTTAATCAAATATTTTAAAATAAAATGTTTGTTTTTTTTGCACGGAAAAGTTTCAAAATATGATTTTTTTTTATATAACAAACAACAAATCAATGTTTTTAACCAATTTCTTGTTTGTTTTTTTTCTTCATTTTTTTTCCATTTTCTGGGTTAGTCTTTCACTAGAAGTGACCGTTGCTGACAGAACTCAATGAGTCCTTCGGGAGATTCAATGCGCTGACACAGATTGTAGAAATTCATTTCTTTTTTTTTTAACACGCTGCAGATCGTAGAAATTAATTTCTTCCAAAAGTTATCGTCTGCTTGCTTGGAATCTGATTGTCTAATGCCTGCTGCAACCTGATTAGTTAATAGTTTATCAACTCTCAGGCACTTCCGAGACCTGTCCAAACGTTGACGACGCGAAGTCACAGAAACGCAGTGTGTTTTCTATAAGAGTACCGACTTTTCTTTATATAATAATTTATATTGGAGCCAAAGTGAAGAGCACATGGTGACTGTCAATTTCTCTCCTTCTGAAGAATGCAAGGTAAGAAACCGCCAGTCGCCATGCACTGATGACTAGAACTCCAAACTTATATAATCCCAAATTAATACTGAATATCCACATAGGCTCCTTAAATAAATTCTACACAAATTCTTTCTTTTTTATTTGGTTGACAAAAAAGAGCAGAATAAAGACCCAAATATTTGATTCTTCTCTCCTTAAAAAATACTTTATTCTGTTCATTCTTGTCAACCAAATACCAAAATATTTTTTTAAATTGTCATCCTATTCTCATAATGTTGGGTAAATACATCTTTTTTAAATTGGGCTTCAACTTATCTTTCAATGCATTTTCTAATACTAAATATATCCAAAGAATCTCTAGGCAAACGTAACAATGGGATGATAGTATCAAAATATAAAAATAATTAAAAGGTTATTAATTTTTTTTTTTTCAATTTAATTTCACGATAAATCTCTCCTTGTTGGTCCCCCGATTTATAAAATCGGGAGACCTATGTTTTGAGGCATGTCCGTCCGTCCGGATTTTTCTCCGCAACCATTCATTGAATTTCTCTGAAATTTTGCATGAAGTTGTAACTTTGGTCAGGTTAGAAAGTGACATTCTCCGATTTTTGAAAAAGGCCCCGAAATGGCAAAAAAATGACATTTTTTGCCCCATAACTTTTCATCCATTCATTCAATTTCTTTGAAACTTGGCCAAAATATTGAGGCAATTGTTCCTAATAGAAAATAAGTATAGCTGACCTGGGAAAAAATCTGGTTCGCACCCCCAGGGGCTCAAAAGCCCCCAAAATGGCAAAAAAAATTACCCTTTTCTCCAATAACGTTTGATCCATCCATTCAATTTTTCTGAAACTTGGCCAAAATGTAGAGGCAATTGTTCTGGATATAAAATGAGCATCCCTGATCTCAGAAAAATTCTGGTTCGCACCCCCAGGGGGGGTCAAAAATGCCCCAAATCGTCCAAATTTATTGCATTTTACACTCGCCACATCGAGTCACATACAGAGGGGGACCACGCACGCACGCACACGCGGCTTGTTAGTATTGTCTTCTAATCTGCTTTTGCAATCCAGAATCTCCCCAAAACGGTTCCCATTTTTACCAATATAAAATCATCACCAATTATTAATCTCTCTTGCCTATCATTTCTACGAATTATTTTAAGCCAACAAATAATCCGTACGTTAAATGATGGCTTCAATTTAATATGTAAGTCTATTTCTATCAATTTAAAAAAAAAAAAAAATTTTGTTTTCTCAAACTGAGAGACACTTTTTAAATAAATCCATCAACATAGCGTTCTTTGCCAACTGCCAGGAGAAAAATAAAAGACTGAATAAAGCAACACTAAGAAGAGACAGATAATGATTGGTCAACATTTAGATCTGCGGTTGAAGATTCTTATGGACTGGATTGAAGAAGGAACAAAGTAAAAACGGTTTCTTGGTCGTAATAAAATGGACAGACACGTAAATGGTTTAGTTGGAAAGTTCAAGTTATATAAATCGAAAAAGATATGAATCAACAGAGAAATTTCTGTTCACATTCATCGACTCATTTAAGTCTTCATATAATGAATAGTTTGCATACAAAAACAAGGATCAAGCTAGAAAGAGAATTCAAACACGTTTTATCACCAATTTTAAGTTTGCCTTTAACTTTGTGTCAAATTATAAAAATGACAACAATATTATATTTATTTATTTAATTTCAACCATGGTATTTGAAATGAAAGGGTATTGAAAGGATTTCAGTACCTACGGAGTTAGTCTCAAAGCAGTTTACGATTTGAACCACCTTTTTCCTTTTTGAGGGACTAAATTTTTTTTTTAATGAATAGTTTGCATACAAAAACAAGGATCAAGCTAGAAAGAGAATTTAAACACGTTTTATCGCCAATTTTAAGTTTAGCTTTAGATCTGAGTCAAATTATAAAATGACAACAATATTATATTTATTTAATTTCAATTTTGGTATTTCAGTATCTACAGAGTCCGTCTCAAAGTAGTTTACAATTTGAAAGCCACCTTTTTTTCCTTTTTCTTTTTGAGGGGCTATTTTTTTTTTTTAACCCTCATTTAAACCTAACCCTTTGGATGTTTGGTGTCGTCTGCCTTGTTACATATTTTGCGCCTTTCAAATCGTAAACTACTTCGGCCATTTTCGGGACTGTTTCAGGATTCTCCATCAAAAGTACTGAAATCTTCTGGATACCCATTCCTTACAAGTAGCTCAACCTTTTAGGGTTGATATTTGGAAACGTTCTTGATTTGGTTGGGGAAATGAAAAAAAAAAAGAAAAAAATTTAATAGAAAAAGACAAATTTAATAGAAAAGCCAATGAAAAATAAACCTCACAAAGAAACGAAAAAAAAAAAAAATCTTTAAAAATTCCAAGATTCATTTTTACCATCATATGAGAATTTTTTCTCTTTTTCAGATGCAGCAAAAAATGATTCTTATTATCCGTCGACGGATTAGTTTTATATAAATGCTTACAAAAAATTCAGAAAATATAAGATACATCTGGCTTTGTTTTTTGAAATATAAAGCTTGAAAAGAAACGTATGTTGGCCACAATCATTTGCTAATATACGTTAAGGTAAGTAAAAGTCAGAAACTGTTAATGAAAGGTTACGATGTCATCAATGGAACAATTTAACTAAAATGCCAAAAAGTAAAGAAACGCAGAAATAGCACCATTTCAGTTAAAAAGAAAGAAAAGGTTGAATGTTGTTTTCGCTGGCAAACGTATTTGCTGACAACATTTCAATCGATCAAGCCCAGTAATGAATCTAGAGTTACAAGAGTCGATGGAATAGCAGAAAGTGTCTTCACAATTCAATGACTTCTCTTCTTCCAGACTAAAAACAAAGAGTAAGGAACCGGAACATAACGAACAGGAAACCGATTCCATAACAGGCTCTTTGATCCTGTCTTTGACTAAAACAAAAAACAAACAAACAAAAAAAAAAACGAAATACAAAAGCTGAAAAAAAAATCTTCCTTTTTAAATTTATTTTTTTGGCGTTTATCCACCATTGAATTCTGAGCTGACAAGGAAGACATGATCATGATGCAAGACATAATTTTAATTTTTCGTTTCATAAAAATCATAAAATGTTACAGCAAAATTGATGGCAAATATGTTGTTCGGTAATTAGCGAGATTTACACTAGACATCTCGTGTAGTTAAGGAATATTTATTAATTTTGAGACGCATAGAAGAAGAGACACAAGGACAACAACAAAGGTAGAAAAGAAGGGAGGGGTGGGGTGATTTAAACATTTTTTTATTTTAAGAACTTGATCGACTTGATTAAACGTTGCTAGACAATAATGGAAAAATGTTGAAATAGAAAACAGACAAAACCAAATATTGATTCAGCATAACCTAAATTAGACTTGCAAGAAAGACGACTAATTTAAACAAGAAAACCGATAAATATTAAAATGAAGTTTCCATTACAAATAAACTCGCATGGATCAAGTCATGGTTCAAAATGAAACCGGATCTTTTGATCCTTTAAAGTAAGTAACCACTCACAGATTACATAAGACAATAAAGAAACAAGATCAAAATTAAACATTTATATTTTTTTTAGACATACACAGTGGCTCAAATGTGATTATTTCGTTAGCTCAAAAAAAAAAACTAAGGAAATCATCACATTTGAGCCACTCTGTTCTTCAAAAGGGAGACACTGTTGCTGAGGTAGTTGTAAATTGCATACATTATATTTAATCCGAATCGGCTGCGATAAACCAGCGTTCGAGTCTAGGTAACGTCTAGAATTTCGAATACTGATATTCAAGAAAAAGGGTCAGGAATTTTCACGTTAAAAACAATAAAGTTGTTACATCATATTCTTATAGTTCGGTTTATTTTGTACTGTAATGAACGGTGCCAAATAAAGCGATGACAAAAATATATTTCTGATGTATTTATGAGTATTTCGAAAAGATAAAAAAAGTGTCGCATTAAAAACAAAACACGTTTGATTATCTCAAGATGAAATCAAAGAAAAGTAAACGAACGCGCTCAAAGTGATTGACATTGTTTTCAAAAAGAACGTGTCCATAACATGCGATCGTCATCAAACGCGAGAAGAGAGCGAAAAAGAAAAAATGCCAATGAGTACAAAAGAAAGTCGTAAATATTTACTTATATTTGTGTGATTGTTGTTACTGATCAATATTTACTAGGGAAATCCACCAACGGAATTGAAGAAACTGATCTATATACAATAAATTAACACTCGTAAGATGTTATTTGGTCTGCTTGTCATCGGACACACTTGACATCACAATGTATTATGACTTTGTGAAATAGATAGAAGAGAGGGAAATAGGAGAAGGGGAAAGAGAGAGAGAAGGGGAAAGAGAGAGAGAGAAGGGGAAAGAGAGAGAGGGGAAAGAGAGAGAGAAGGGGAAAGAGAGAGAGAAGAGGAAAGAGAGAGAGAGAGAAGGGGAAAGAGAGAGAGAAGGGGAAAGAAGGAGAGAGAGAGAGAGAGAAGGGGAAAGAGAGAGAGAGATAGAAGGGGAAAGAGAGAGAGAGATAGAAGGGGAAAGAGAGAGAGAGATAGAATGGGGAAAGAGAGATAGAATGGGGAAAGAGAGATAGAATGGGGAAAGAGAGATAGAATGGGGAAAGAGAAAGGGAAGAGAGAGAGAAGAGGAAAGAGAGAGGGGGAGAGAGAAGTGGAGAGAGAGAGAGGGGGAGAGAAGGGGAAAGTGAGAGAGGGGGAAGAGAAAGAGTGGGAAGAGAAAGAGAGTGGATAGTAAGAGAGGGGGGAAGTAAGAGAGGAGGAGAGAAAGAGAGGAGAGAAAGGGAGGAGGAGAGAAAGAGAGGAGAGAAAGGGAGGAGGAGAGAAAGGGAGAGGGAAAGGATCATGACATCACAATGTATTCTGAGTATGTGAAATAGAAGAGAGAACAGGAAAAAAAGAAAGAGGAAAGAGAGAGACTGTATATTATGACATCACAATGTACTCTGACTTTGTGAAATCCTTTGAGTGTAATTCTTGTAACAACATGATCATCAACCAATGTGAAAGTTAAGAGATTATATACTTAATACATAACAAATACTGATCCAACGGGTCACTGATGGTCTAGTAATTAATTAACAATGGAAATCAAACAGCGAGAATTTAGGAAAATAACGATAAATGTTTTCTAGGTCTAAACATTCCAAGAAGACGTGAGATGTCTTGTAGTGACGAGAAACGTGGATGGAAGCATCTTGCACGCCAATCTTTATTACGTACACACACCACTCTAAAAACAATAAGCTTTCATCTAGACATTTTATGCAAGTTTACCTAATTTCTTATGTTGACTCTTAAAAATATACATGTAAATAAAAAAGATCCCTTTCAAAAAGTTTAACATCGACCGATGTCTGATTTCGAACCATCATCAACACAGATCCCAACATGGCCGACACGGACTCCACCAAGAGAGAAAAAATATACAGAAGAATCAAAGACAGACAACGGCTAGAACACCTAGAAAGCAAGATTTTTAGACATCATCTATTTAGTATCGACATACTTACACATAAACCCTCCAAAGATCCTTTCTTTGCCTCGAAAGGCCGATATTGTCAATAATAAAGTCGTCTTGAGTCCCCCAAAAGGACCCTACGTAAGGCGATCACACACCACCACATAAAAAACCCATCGTGCATAAGGCGGCGTTCGTATGGAATAACAGACGAAAAATGGAGGCTAAAATTTAATAAATAAATTGTTACTTACCATATTAAGCGTGAATGAAACATCCGGGTAGCAATTTAAATCCGTTCATTAGGCTCCAAATGTCGAGATGGTTGGAGTCGAGCATCCATTGCAAAGATCTGATCTGTGCACAAATAAAATGGCGTCATTTCTTCCCGAGGCTTTGACAGGTTTACATCCGGGTAATCCCAACGCTGACCTTTCGTCTGCCATGACCTTTGACACACTCAGAAAAAAGAAAGAAAGAAGGAAAGAAAAAGAAAGCGTGAAAGAAAAAAGGCTCACTGCTCAGTTTGCTGTAGAGCTCAGCGCATAAGCAAACAACGAACAAAGATTAGGTTCTAAAAAGCTAACAATAAAACTATTTGCTCAGTTCACATCTTACAGCCGCGTTTACGTATTCGGTAACTTTTTAGTTTTTTAGTCTTTTTTAGCACTTTCGTTTGCATAATATATATTTTTATTTAATAATATGGTCATATATATTTTAATAAGAGTTGGTTTAAAAATATTCTCTTTGCTAATGTTTATATTTGCGTGGTCGCATGTGTTCGTTTGAGTGTGTTTGTGTGTTAGGTAAAGGTGTGCGTTTCTTCTTCTAGTCGTGTACATGTGAGTGTATTGTTTATATACATGTGTGTGCGTATGTCTAGTTTTCAATCAACCATTTATGCTAATATATTCTGACGTTGTTAACGTTATTGTAGACGAACTCGACGTGATGACGTCCGATGCGACTCAGAAAGAAAGACAGAAGAATAAATAAAGGAGGAGGGGGAAAGAGTTGAAAAAGAAGAAGAAAACTAAACGAATAAGCGAATGAATGAGGAGAAAGAAAAATAAACACGAAAAGAGAAGATGAAGAGTAGTGGGAGGGGGGTAAAAAAAAGAAAGGAAAATAATAGAGGGAGATGAAAAGTACTGGGGGAGGAGTATGAAAAAAAGAAAATACGAAACGGGAAATGAGAGGAGTGGGAGGAGGAGGGTGAAAAAGAGAGAAAAATAAGGTGAGAAGAGTAGTGGGAGGAGGAGGAGAGTGAAAAAGAGAGAAAAATAAGGCGTGAAGAGTAGTGGGAGGAGAAGACAGGAAAAGGATAGGAAAATAATGAAGGGGGAGATGAGGAGTAGTCGGAGGAGAGGGTGAAAAAAAGGGAAATAAGAGAGGGGGGATATCAAGAGTAATGAGAGGAGAAGGACTACGAAGACCACAAGGCGGAGAAGGAGGAGACACAAAAGAAAGAGAGAAGGGAAAGAAGCAGTCGCCGAAGAAGAAATGTAAAGAATGAAATAAATAAAATCTTTATGATTGAATGAGTGAAAAAAAGAATGAGTTTAGTAGACGAATAAAAAAAAAAAGAAAGAACGATCGAGTGAAAGGTGCTGGCTCTGTCTCCCCCCTCCTCATCCTCCTAAATAATGCTTGGCTTCAAAAAACGAAAGAGAGAAAGAAGCGCCAATCTAGGTCACATTGGCTGTGCTGATGACGATTCTATTGCAGCCGCCTTGCTTGCTAATATTAGTATTAGTGTTAGTATTATTCCGATGGCCGACTGACGTCACGCTTTTCACATTCGTCTCATCAAAATGCCACCTTCTTTTCTTCCTCTCTTCTGTCTTTCACTTTTTTTAATTTATCTTTTCCACTCTTCGCTCATTCCTGCTGATTTTCTCGTTTTCTTCGAGATTATTACTTATTTCTTGTACTTATTTCTTCTATCCTTCTTTATTCCTTGAATTCGACTATTGACTATTATTGCTCGCTTGGTTCCTTGCCTGCTAGCACCTTTCTAGATATTCATTACCCTTCCTCACCCATACCAGCGTTGTTTTATTTCATACAAACCAGAATTTCTTCTTCTTCTTTTTTATTTTTTTATTATTATTATTATTATTATTATTATTATTATTATTATTATTATTATTTTTATTATTATTATTATTATTATTATTATTTTTATTATTATTATTTTTATTATTATTATTATTATTATTATTATTATTATTTTTATTATTATTATTATTAATAATAATAATAATAATAATAATAATAAGAAGAAGAAGAAGAAGAAGAAGAAGAAGAAGACTAAATCTTTAATAATAAAACACTGAAATTTTCGATGGTGATCAAAAAAAGAGTACTGGAAATTTGAGAATTGTTGTCACTCAGATTCCAGGTAACGCCACCTGTCTTTTGCCAGTGAGCGAACACTTGTGAGAGAACTCCTTGGGAGACGAGGGGAGAAGAAGAAAATATTCCATTTTTTTTAAACTTAAATTAGATGTGTAGAGGTTCGGTGCTCCATGTCCTTCGGACTAGGATTACAGCGTAGTATCTGTTCTGTCCTCAGTCAATGAACGAAGAACCGTTCTTAGACTGAGTTAATTTTAATTTTTACTCCAATCCATAGTGCCCCTTTTGGGGGAGATACATTTTCTCCACATTAAAAAAGGATCTTGTGTCTAACTCTGCCCTCGTGGGGGTTGGTGGGGCCAAGTAAATAGGGACTTCATCTCCATATGGTTTAAGTTTGCTTATTGTCTTTAAGTGATAACTCACTCTACATGTCCCAACATTACACCGGGTGGCATGCCTATAAGAAACAATCACCAGATGTGGTTTCGTTACAAGATAATGTTTAAATAAATAAATACCATTTTCATTGTTTTTTTTGGGGGGTTTGTTGTTTTTTACGTATTAGTTAATCACATTACTACTACTGCTACTACTACTACTACTACTACTACTATTACCTTACAATGAAAGACTAAATCAATTATTAATAATAACAATGTTTGTGATGTTGTTGATAACTAAAACGAAACGTTGTTGCATTCTGTTTCCAGAGGTCTTTGATCTCCACTAAAACCGTTGTTATTTCGTAAACAACGTTCTTTTATTTTGCCCGCCTTCATTAAGCAGGCAATAATGGCCGCTTCTTTTCTATAAGGCCATCGTCATTTAATATGTGCCAGCAATTCTTCAAAAATCAATGGCAATCTGACTACTACGTTAGGTCGTCTTCTTATGCAAGAACAGTTTCGTTTCTATAAAAACACCCTTTCTTCAAAGGCATTTTACATACGCATTAAACATATAATTTGGTCAAAACCAATAATTAGTCTTACTGGCAAGAAGCAGAATTGTTACCATTAATTTCAGTGTTAAAAATTAAAAATACTAAGAGAAGTTATTATTTACCTATAATTTGAAAGTACGTACTGTTTTTTTTGTTTGTTTGTTTTTAGAGGAACGTGCGTTTATAACAGTTTTGTCAGTAATGACCTTGGTTTTTTACAGACACCATCTAAATAGAAAATATGGCAGTGAAACTCATAAGAGGTTAGCTCTGCAATAAAAACTATGCCCACTATGACAGGAAAAATGTAAGATATATGTCGATGGCAAAAATGTATTCTGATCTAAAATAGATCACGTGAAGGACATATAATTACCTATACACTTTGTCGTACTTGTAAGGAATGAGTATCCAGAGGATTTCATTACGTACGAAGCCAGTTCCGAGTATAGGCGGAGAATCCCGAGCCAGCCCAGGAAATGGCCGAAGCCATCTAAGATTTGAAAGTCGCGAAAAAAAAAAAATGTAAAAAGTCAGATCACACTAAGCATGCAAAAGGTTAGGTTAGGGTTACAAAAAATATATATATATATATATATATATATATATATATATATATATATATATATATATTTCCCTTAAAAAGAAAAAATGAGTTGAGAAAACTTCCTCAACAAAAAAAGGATAAAAAGGTAGCTCTTACATCGTAAACTTATTTGGTCATTTACGGGACTAATTCGGGATTCCCCGTCAATACTCGAAACTGACTCTGTAAGTACTGAAATCTTCTGGGTGTCCATTCAGTACAAGTACCAGCTTTGCAATTATCATGCATTCATTTATTTATTAACATGCCGTCGAAGTCTTAGTGAAGATAAAAAAAAATCAAGTTTGAAAATTTCGTTTGATTATAATACTTACTAAATATGTCAACGACTAGGAAAAAGATAAAACCTTTAAAAGTAGGTCATCATTTTAAAATAAAATGCAATATTTGTTTACATTGGTGTTTTTATTGCCTTGTTGTTGCATCATGTTAATCTGCAATTTCTACTTACCGATTATAAGTTGACTATTATTTTTTTGAATAAACATTTAACTCTATCAGTGGTCGCCATTTTTTTTAATGACTTCGTGTTCCCGAACTGTTCAATGACCTACTTCACGTGGACGCCATTTAAACTAACATCATCCAAACAGTATTGCCAACTTTTTTTCTTTCAATTTTACCCATCAGAAAGATAACAAATTCCTTACAATTCTCCCCAAAACAAAAAACAATATTTACTAAACACGGTATAATAGTCTCATAGTTCATTTTATTTTAGTCGGTACGTTTTGTACGATTCAAAAAAGCAGATGGCGTCTGTTAGAAAAAAATTTAAATTATGAGTGTCGTCGTAATAACATCTAGATCAAGATGTGAAATTATTCTATTGACCATAGCTTCTAGACAATAATAAAGTTTCTATTCATACAAAAAAAAACCCGGAACATTATCACTCGTTTTGTTTTCTATCTCTTCCTACAAGTGTGGTGTGATTTCGTTTTATTGGGATACGTTGAAACGTAAACAATAGCAAGAAACGAGTGTCATGGCGAATCGTTTTTCAACTTAACATAATTCTATAACCAACATTACAGATTCACGTGTTTATAGTGAAATGGTGTCATATTGTGTTCACCTAACAAGAGTAGGATAAGTTGGTAGTACTAAGTGCGAGAAATATGCTCTCTCTATTCCGATGCCTTTTTGTTTCGCGATGAAGCAACGTTGGTTGCATTTTATGTTAATTAATGAGGCCATTGACCGCCATTTCTAACATTGAAAAGCAATGGCGCTGCTGTTTGCAATCGCAGTAATAGTGCGGGAAGTGTCGGCAAAAAAAAAGCTCATTGGACAGATACTCACCATAAAAAAAAATTGAAACATTTTTACACTGAAGCTTTTTTATAAAATTATTAATCATTTTTATTAGTTTTATTTTTTCGTTCTTGTAATAAATGGGTTTCCAGAGGATTTCAGTACTTACGCAGTCACTCTCGAGTATTGACGGAGAGTCCCGGAAATATCCGAAGCAGTTTACGATTTGAAAGCCACCTTCTTTTCTTTCTTTTTTTAAGAAATTTTTTCAACTTATTTATTTATTTATTTTTTTTGTGAGGAGCTAATTTTATTTTAACCCTAATCTTAACCTAACTTCACCTAATATTTAATGTTATCTGCCTTTTTATTTTTATTTTCGGCTTTCAAATCGGCCATTTCTGGGTCTGACTCGGTATTTTTCATCAATATTTGAGACTGACCCCATAAGTACGAAAATCCTCTAGATACCTTTTATTTGACAATTTTTTAATTACTTTCTTAATATATAATTAACCACAAAACTGCAGTACCAGTGAAACACCATCGATGGCGATGGCTAGTCATCCAATGTACCATGACTCCCGGTAACTAGAAAGAATAAAAAGGCATGAACACAATAAAAGTGTGTACAATAAAGATAAGCATGCTTTTGTTTCATGTGAAATAAATACGCCTCTAGGAACGAACTGCTGGAGTAGTATGATGATGTTGCTATGGGCAGGATCGGAAACTGCTGCTAGTCGTAGAGGGCAGGATTACTGCTGTTAGTTGTAAGAACAGAAAGATGATGATCATCATCATCATGATGCTCCAAGCAGGTCGTAGTGGATAATGCTACTATAGTAAATGATGATAATGACGTGGCAGGATCGGTAGCTGCTGCAACGATCGTGTATATGGATATTATACACACAGCATTACATCACATAGGAAGGCCAAGGAAAACATGGGAGGAAGTGATAAGGATAGATCTGAGAGAAAGAGGCAGGGCCGGCGGGACAGTTATAAAAGGGGGGGGGGCTTCTCCTAAAAAGTGGGGGGGCGGTTAAACACATGCATATCAACTTAATTATTGATGACCGTAAAGTGGGGGGCCCCAAGTCAAAAAGTGTCACCGTCCATGAGAGGGATAAATAAAGACTTGGTCAGAGATAGGTTAGTTTGAAAGGCAATTTCTAAAAGCCGTCCAACACATGCCAGCATATAAAATAGACGTTAAACCGAATAATAATAATAATAATAATAATAATAATAATAATAATGACGATGATGACGACGACGACGTAGTAGTAGTAGTAGTAGTCACATGTTTTGATGGGCTACTTTTTATTTATGCAAACAAAATCAAGCACTGAGTAATTGGCCTATCGACCAATGGAATGGCTTGACGTATGAATAAATTTCTTCAAATCACGCCCACACAGATATTTCCCGCTTTAAACAATCAGTTGGATTTTGGGAGTCATACTGAGCGGACGGTCTGCGGCTGGTTCTCCAACTCATCAGCCCAACACGGAACTTGCTACGGAGTGTGGCGTATATTTTGTGAACTTTACTATTGTCTGTCTTTAACCTCTTAATTTTTTTTCTATTTCGGCTAAAATAAAAAAAAAGTTATTTTTATTGCATAACAATACCGTCGTCTACTCTTTCTTCTTCACCTCAGAAGGATATTTCATTTAACTGCTTTTAAAATGGAGTCACAAGTCACTGTTATCATATTTGAGCTGGTGAATCTCTGTCCCATTTGAGGGTTCTTGATAAGATGCAGAGACGTATCTGTAATTTGATTGGTCACACCATTTCTTCTTTCCTGCACCCTCTCTCTCACAGACGTGATGTTGCTAGTCTCAGTCTTTTCTATAAATACTATAATGGCATATGTTCTACAGAATTATATGATCTATTAGCAGCTTCTTTTGTTCCAGCTCGTTGGTCTAGTGGTCCCCATCAATTTGCTGTTTTTATACCTCATTGTAATACAGCTTCCTATTTCAATACCTTCTTTCTAAGAACTCTCTTCCTGCTGACTGTTTTCCTCCTACCTATAGCCTTGATCTTTTAAAGACTAAGGCCAATAGGCATCTTCGGTCTTTGTGATAATCATCTTTCATTCTTGTTAGCTTCTTATATCAAGTGGCTTCATGCCTTGTCTGGAGCGATTTTCATAAAAAAAAATTATTTTAAGCGTCAGCGACTTCTACCAGAATATTTTGGTATGGTGGTCTTGGATATTCATTCACCTTCATTTCATCCATTCTAACACTAAAATGATGATGGTGATGATGATGATGATTTGTTGAAGTGCTCCCTTTATTGATTTCTAGATTTAAATTCCATGAATAATGCCAGTATACTGAAATCATATGGCCTTAATAGGATTAAGATGAAAATTCATATACACTAAATGTACAAAAGCAAGGAAATTCCCAATTTTTTACACTTTTATTGTCATTAAGGGTATGACTACATATCAACCAAACCATTTCATTATCACATCACTACAGTATAAATCTCTATGCGTGAGTGGATGAAGTGTGTGAGGTGCGCTGAAGAAAAATTCCTACCAGTAAAATACATAGCCCTGTTGTGCTCGCATACCCTTAATGACAATAAAAGTGTAAAAATGTGGGAATTTCCTTGCTTTTGTACATTTAGTGTATATGAATTTTCATCTTAACCCTATTAAGGGCATATGATTTCAGTATACTGGCATTTATCATGGAATGTCACTACTTTTGTAAAGGCTATGCCTCAATACAATGGTCATTTTTAAGGTTTTTTGGAATTTTCTGGAAAACTAAGGTATATGGTAAACTGAAATTAAAATGCCATCAGCTAGACCTTAAAACCTCTATCTCTGCCAAAAATCAGCTGAATCCATTAAATAGTTGATGAGATACAGGGTGGCACATATGTACGGACGTACACACAGATAACATGATTTCATGATTGAACTTTCTGGACCTCTGGGTTGCCTTGACTAATGATGCTGAAATTCTACACACTTATAGAACCTATCAAATAAAAATTTTGTGAAAAGTTTTAACTAATTTGGTTTATTGGTTTTTGAGTTATGATTGATCAAAGAAATGAGATTTCCAGCATAGGCCATTTGTGAAGTCTATTAAGGGATAAAGCGCTCTCATGCCTCCCTTGATTAAACCATCTTTACTTTTGCTGTTCACGCCAGAAATCATCATCATCGGCAGCAGCAACATCATTAGTTTAACGTCCATTTTGCATGTTGGCATGTGTTGGACAGCTTTTAGAAATTGACTTTCAAACAAACCTATCTCTGGTCAGGTCTTTATTTATCCCTCTTTAACTCAAGTCCATTTTTATCACTTCCTCCCCTGTTTTCCTTATCCTTCCCCTGTGAACTGAACCTACTACCTCAACTGTTCTACATCTACTAACCCAAGAATTCTCATCCATTCTTTCAACGTGGCCATACAATCGATGTCTACTCTTCTGCACACATCTCCCTATACTGTCCAGATTTAATCTTCCTCTGAGGTCATTAGAACTAAGCCTGTCTTTAAAACTCACATTACACATCCATCATATCATTTCTTACCCTGCAACGCATGTCCTCAATCCTCACTGGTCAGGGTTGTTTTAAAATTATCTCCACTAAAAAACGAATGAAATTGGTGTCAAGTTTTATCAAATTTATTGAATAAAGTCAAAAATATTTGTTTAAATTAAAAAAAAGATTATTGATAAACAATAAAATGAAAAGTTTATTCAATGAATAAAATTATAAATGGATTTAACCAGTGAATAAAATTATAAATGGATTTAACCAATGAATAAAATTATAAATAGATTTAACCAGTGAATAAAATTATAAATAGATTTAACCAATGAATAAAATTATAAATGGATTTAACCAATGAATAAAATTATAAATGGATTTAACCAATGAATAAAATTATAAATGGATTTAACCAATGAATAAAATTATAAATAGATTTAACCAGTGAATAAAATTATAAATAGATTTAACCAATGATTAAAATTATTAATGGATTTAACCAATGAATAAAATTATAAATGGATTTAACCAGTGAATAAAATTATAAATGGATTTAACCAATCAATAAAATTATAAATAGATTTAACCAGTGAATAAAATTATAAATAGATTTAACCAATGAATAAAATTATAAATGGATTTAACCAATGAATAAAATTATAAATGGATTTAACCAATGAATAAAATTATAAATGGATTTAACCAATGAATAAAATTATAAATGGATTTAACCAGTGAATAAAATTATAAATAGATTTAACCAATGAATAGAATTATAAATGGATTTAACCAATGAATAAAAAAAAATTCATACTAAATTCTACTATCATGATTTTTTTAGGGAGGGGGGGATTTCTTTAGTTTTATTTAACTATTTCAATAAGACATGCATATAATTAGCATTAAAGCAGATTGAAAAAAAAAGAATGAAGAAAGAAAGAAGCGAAAGGTGCGGAAACTATTCCGTCCCACCATTCATGTTTCCTGTCCCATTTTCTTTGTACTCAAAGCAAAAAGATTATCCTAAGGTGTATGTTCCTATTTACTTGCCTCCTCACGGGAGCAGTTAGACACAACATCGGTTTCTAATGTGAGGAAAAGCTAGCTCCCCAAAAAGGGTCACTCTAGATTGGAACAAAAATTTAAATTACCTCAGTCTAGAAGGATCGGTTCTTCTAAGGTGTATGTCGCAGAATGACAAAAAGTGAAATCGGGCTGTGTGGAAGAGTATATAGAAAAGAGATTCACATAATAATGCCTGTTTTAAAGAAAAACAAAATCGCTGTAAAAATTTCTCTACCAAAAATAATATTTTCCCTTTTAAACCTGCTGCGGGGCCGATGTGTGATGATTAGCCCTGCTACATGGTAGACTAAAGACAATACGACAATGAGCAAAGAAGAATGACAAACAGGAATCCAGTTGAATATAAAAATAGCTGGTTTTATTTGGCTGGAAGGTACAATTATAGATGTTGATTGTCTGGTCGGCTCGAATTTCCAACGATGTTGTTCTTAAGCAACAAGACGAGTGAGGGAGGAGGGTTTCTTTATGTCCTTGCTGCTGGTTGAGAGACGCCTGGTAAGTCGGAAATGGAGGTCCACTTTTTCCGTATCTGAAGGACAAGAAGTGGGTCATTCGCCAGAGCGTCTGGTGGGGGTCGTTGTTGGGCAGTCGACGGATCTGAAGACAGTCATAGACGACATGTTCTATTGTCTTCTCTTCCACTCCACACATCCTGCACACTCGATCTATAGCACGTTTGATCTCCTCCATCTAGTATTTGAGGTCTGGGTGGTGACCACTTCTGAGACGATTGAGGGTGACTCGCTGCTATCCTGTAAGGGACTGCTCAGCTAATCAGTTCAGTTTCTCTCCATGATCTCCGTTGATCCTCCTGACTTATTCATGCTTGTATGAAGGTGATTTTGTCGCCCGGGTGATCACCACTTTCGCTGTGTCATAGTAATGTTCGGCTTTTGATTGGTCCTCTTTCGTCCCTTCTTTGGCCTTCTCGTCTGCCATCTGGTTGCCAATGTTGCTGCAGTTACTAGGAAACCATGTAAAAGTGACTTGCCACCCGATGTCACTGACGTTTGAAAGAAAGGCCAGGATGTCTTGCTCGTCTTCAGCCGATGGTGGAATTGATGGGTGAGCTGCTTGAAGTTTCTGCAAAGCGGAGAGGCCATCACTGACCAGTTGTACTCTTGATGCACCTTCTACGGCCAAGATTTCTTGGGGAGCCTTCTTGATTGCTTTTCGTACAGATTGGAAGGAGGAACACTATTTGCCTGTTGGGATTTCAAAGGATCGGTGGATAATAGGCAATCAATAATTCCCCCACTATCCAACCACTATGATTTTGTTTACACGGCAACTATTAAGGCTGAACTACTTGCCCAGCAGTTCGCCTTGAACTCCATCTTGGACTCCACAAACCATTCCCTTCCAAATTTCCCATTGCGGACAGGAGACACACTTGATTATCTGATCATCACTCAATCCCATGTCCGGCATATCATAAAAAAACTTGACACTTCCAAACCATGTGGGCCTGATCTTATCCCTGCTATAGTACTAAAGAAATGCTCTGTTGAGCTGGCCCCTGTTCCCTCCAAACTTTACAACAAATGCCTTGCCGAATGTTGTTTCCTTTATAGCTAGAAAAATTGCCTCTGTGGTACCAGTGTTCAAAAATTCTGCTGAAAGAACTGACCCGCAAAATTATTGCCCCATCAGTCTCTTCCTGCTCTTTGCTAAAATCTTTGAATCATTAATCAATCTAGCATTAGTCCACCACCTTGTTAATGCTAAACATCTTTCTGACCATTAGTATGGATTTAGGCAAGTACGTTCTACTGCGGATATCTTTACGGTCATCTCTGAACGCATACACCATACACTGGACAAGGTAGCAGGTGAAGCTAGGGCGGTAGCGTTTGATATATCAAAAACCTTTGACAGGGTCTGGCATGAAGGTCTTCTCATGAAAATTAATTCATATGGTATTACTGGACGAATATTTAACATAATCAGATCCTTCTCAGCCAAAAGAACGATCCAGGTTGTCCTCGATGGCCGCACATCTAAACAACATGACATAAATGCGGGTGTGCTCCAGGAGTCGATTCTTGGGTCCTTCTTATTCCTGCTTTTAATAAACGACCTTCCTGATTCAATTGTGTTTGAGATGGGTATATTTGCTGATAACACCACACTTTATTCTCAACAAAACGAACACACACATATACAAGGAAATTGCTGAATCCTTAGAAAATAACCGCCATTTCCTGCTTCGGCTCTTGCAGCTCCAGCTCCTTCCTGCAACTCTGACTCCGACTCCTTGTTCCAGTAGCTCCAGTTCCTGTCCTTTCCAGTTCTTGTAGACGTCCTACACTTGCCTGTTCCTGCCAATCCAGCTTTTGACCTATCTGAGGCACCTCATTACACCGTCCAGGTTCCAGAATCATCTTTCCTGTTGATCCAGCCCTTCCTACTGTTCACGTTCCAGAATCATCCTTCCTGTCGATCCAGCCTTTCCTGCTATCCAGGTTCCAGTATTTCCTGTTTCCAGAGACGTCATCAAAACCATTTCCTTTTTTTCTCCGTTATTAATCTTGTACCTTTGGTGCAAATAAATACGATTTCGACCTTTCACACCGTTCATCTGTGTTTGCCCTCACTTCTTTGTCATTGCTGTTACCCTTTTGCCCGTGTTTCCTTTCTTAGTTGTAGGGGCGATCATCAGTGGTCGGCCCCTGCAACACGTCCGCATATGATCTGCTTCATTCATTGTTTTTTTTTTAAGCTCGGATTAACACTCTTGCAGTCACTCTTTCTCTACCCCCTCTCTCTCTTCACACACAACTCTTCTTCTTCTTCTTCTAAGCCTTGTACCGCCATGTTTTCGAACTCATGAAACAGACATTAAAATGAATTGGACCATTAAATTGTTTTGCCTGCTGGTCCGTTTTCATTTAAAAGTAGTTTTAGTTTGTTTGCTTTCATTCTCTCTCTCTCTCTCTCTCTCTCTCTCTCTCTCTCTCTCTCTCTCTCTCTCTCTCATTTTTTCTCTCTCTTTCTCTCTCTTTCTTTCTCTCCATCTCTTTCTCTCTCTCTCTCATTTTCTCTCTCTCCCTCTCCCTCTTTCTCTTTCTCTCTCTCTCTCTCTCTCTCTCTCTCCTCTCCTTTAATTTCTTTTGTTGTAAACTTAAAATTTATCAATGGAAACTAACCCATTCTTCTTTTTACTACATAAAAGAAACAAACAGGAATACCTGGCGTTGCCCGGGATTGAATGAGGAACCCTATATCCATTTGCGTCCATCTCATAACGTCTTACCATTTTATACTTATTTTTACATTTTTATAAGATTAAGACGAGATGATCATGGCCATAACTTCTACAAAGCGACAGCAATCCTTTGTCTACGAAGGGACTTCCTCCTACATGTCCGTGGGTCGATGCCGTTTATATGAACTTGTTCATCACATGACCGGCTCCCAAAACACTTTTCATTTCTGGGTTTTGTTCGCTCTCTGATTGGTCAATTAATCGAAATCCAAATATTTGAATTTTGATCCTAGTTACTGACCTAATCACTCAGTACTTTTCCGCTGTCTAAATGCTTTGCTCATAAGGAAAAGGAAGTAAAGAAAAGAAAAAAGGAAAGAATAAGAATAGAATGGGGAGAGAAAGAAAGGTAGCATCTTAACAGGCCAGTTGGTATCTCATCTCTTGCGCGTTCACTGAAAACTATAACTTTATATATAGAATGGATTCAAAAAAACTTGATCTAGTTGCTTGTTTTTTTACAGTTTAAGTAATATTCTATTTCGGAAATTTTGAAATGAGGATTGATAATTTGGATTATTCAGACTACTGTTCTTATCTTGGATGTTATTTTCAAAATATTTCGGCCGATGTAATCTCCTCCCTTCTTCAGGTGCATCTTGTTGAACTCAGGAATGTTTATGTCAAACTTGCGAATCTGTATGGAATTTTGAACAAGAGCAATCTACTCCATGGCTTAAATAAAGGATTCTGTTCGAAATTATATACTAGTGGGTCTATTCGCTAAATATCTAACAATACGTCAGATATTGCAAAATTGAATTATTTTTCCATTTTTGTCAATATTGTTTACAAGAAATTAATTAAGATAAAATACAAGGATGTGGCATGAGCGAAACAAAAATGAAAGTAAAAAGACTCTCTGGCAACACCAAGTTGGTGCAGCTATTTATATTATATTTATTTGCTGTAAGTAAAAAAATATTAAGAAAAGTATTAATTTTTATAATAACGTTAGACTTACATACGCTATTCAGTTCCGTGGGAACTATTACACAAGAAGAACATAAGTCCCTGTCCTATCACCGCAATGTAGCATCCTTATGTTTATTTTACAAATACTTCAATGGATTATGCTCTGATGAATTGACTACTCTGGTGCCCCCTCGACGTAAATTCACTAGACTAACTCGACAATCAACTAAATCTCATTCATTCACTGTGGAGGTCCCCAGATGCCGGAAAGCCTTCTACTCAAATAGCTTCTTTCCTCGTGCTGCTGGCCTCTGGAAATCCCTCCCTGCCCTCTGTTTCCCCGACAGTACTGACATGCAGAAATTTAAAGCTAATGTAAACAGACATCTCGCTGCACAGATCCCAATTTAGGTTGACCCCCCCCCCCCCAACCTTCTCCCCTTTTCTTTTTTTCTCAGTAGCCTCTTACGTCTACAGTGGCGGCCTGCCTTGTTTGGGGTGAACTATGTTAAAAAAAAAATAATTAAAAAAATAAGTAAGTCGTGAGATTACATACTTTCGCCTGACAACGTAAGGATGGGCCAAAGTCTTATCTGGGCCTTCCTGAGTTAAACATAAAGTTTTGTAAGACGCACCTGAAGAAGGCCCGAGGTTAGATCAGCCAGAACAATGTTAAAATAACATTCAAGGTGAGAACAGTAATCTGAATGATACAAATAATAATCTGAATGATACAAATAATAATCTGAATGATACAAATAATAATCTGAATGATACAAATAATAATCTGAATAATACAAATAATAATCTGAATGATACAAATAATAATCTGAATAATACAAATAATAATCTGAATGATACAAATAATAATCTGAATGATACAAATAATAATCTGAATAATACAAATAATAATCTGAATGATACAAATAATAATCTGAATAATACAAATAATAATCTGAATGATACAAATAATAATCTGAATGATACAAATAATAATCTGAATAATACAAATAATAATCTGAATGATACAAATAATAATCTGAATAATACAAATAATAATCTGAATGATACAAATAATAATCTGAATGATACAAATAATAATCTGAATAATACAAATAATAATCTGAATGATACAAATAATAATCTGAATGATACAAATAATAATCTGAATGATACAAATAATAATCTGAATAATACAAATAATAATCTGAATGATACAAATAATAATCTAAATAATACAAATAATAATCTGAATGATACAAATAATAATCTGAATGATACAAATAATAATCTGAATAATACAAATAATAATCTGAATGATACAAATAATAATCTGAATAATACAAATAATAATCTGAATGATACAAATAATAATCTGAATAATACAAATAATAATCTGAATGATACAAATAATAATCTGAATAATACAAATAATAATCTGAATGATACAAATAATAATCTGAATGATACAAATAATAATCTGAATAATACAAATAATAATCTGAATAATACAAATAATAATCTGAATGATACAAATAATAATCTGAATGATACAAATAATAATCTGAATGATACAAATAATAATCTGAATGATACAAATAATAATCTGAATGATACAAATAATAATCTGAATGATACAAATAATAATCTGAATGATACAAATAATAATCTGAATAATACAAATAATGATCTGAATGATACAAATAATAATCTGAATAATACAAATAATAATCTGAATAATACAAATAATAATCTGAATAATACAAATAATAATCTGAATGATACAAATAATAATCTAAATAATACAAATAATAATCTGAATAATACAAATAATAATCTGAATAATATAAATAATAATCTGAATGATACAAATAATAATCTGAATAATACAAATAATAATCTGAATGATACAAATAATACAAATAATATTCCGTTTTACTTTTTACCGTGCCCCTTAGACAGTTGGTATTTACCCCATCCACATACGCACACGTAGATAGAATGACACAAGGTCGTTTCATTCACAAAAATACCAGTTCCTTGATATGTGAGAGGCGTATAAGAAAATAAAAGTTTTCCTTTGGTTTAGGAGCATAAATGAACCAAACTTTAGGGTTTAGTTTAATCCAGAAATTACTTCTATTGTTAAACATTTCGTGTATGTCAACTAGTACTCATTTGAGGATTTAGGTTCGCAGAGAGATTGTCATCAAGTAAGGCAGGATGTAGGGATTAGCAAGAGATCAGCCAGTTAATATTTGAGGCCATCATTCTTCTATAGTAACGATAGCTGGAGAAAATGATGTCAGGCGAGATGAAACAAGAGTGTAAGCATTGGAAGTTGAGCATTGGAAGGTAACAAGATTATCGTCGTCGTCATCATCATCGTCATCAACATCATCACCATCATCATCATCGTCAACATCATCATCACGATCATCGTCGTCGTCGTCATCGTCATCATCATCATCATCATCAATTTAACACCCGTTTTACATGCTACATACATTGGACAGTTTTAAGCAATTGACTTCAAAACTAATTTATTTATCCCTCTTTCCATCAGATCCATTTTTATCACTTCTTCCCATGTTTTCCTTGGCCTTACCCTGTGAACTGAACTTGCTACCTCAACTGTTCTACTAACCCAAGAACTATCATCATCATTCATGTGGTCATACCATCGAAGTCTCCTGTTCTGCACACAGCTCTCTATACTGTCTAGATTTTATCTTCTTCTGAGGTCATCAGAACTCAGCCTGTCTTTAAGAGTCACATTACACCTCCATTGTATCATTCTCATATCATTTCTAGCCATGCAACACATGTCCTCAACTTTCACTGGCCAGGTTTCACTTTCATACATCATCACACTGTGTAAACATGCCTGATAGACTCTTCCCCTGGTCAACAGTGGCAATGCTCTGTTGGTTAGTAATGGCAGAAGTTCCCTGAACTTACTCCATCCACTCCTAATTCTTGCAATCACATTATCACCTGTTCAACCCTGTGCGTCAATGGTATCACCAATGTAACAAAATTTATCGACAACCTCAATAGCTTTGCCATCCAGATACACTTTCTCCACATCTGAGTTCTCATCCATCTTCATTGTCTTACACTTCGTGCACACAAATTGGTTATCCTCTCTCAACATATCATTAATTCCACTGCACTTCTTGTGCACCCAATACTTACAAGTACCACAAAAGATTGAATTGCACCCGACTCCCTTTCCACAAACTGAGCAGGGGAACTTTCCTCTTCCTGGGAGCATTCCAACACTACAACCACTGATCATCACTTTGGTCTTGATAACATTTACTCTCAGACCTTTACTTTCCATAGAATTCCTTCAAGTCTTTAACTTAAAAGATAAGTCATCCATTGTTTCACAGGCAAGTACTAAATCATCAGCATACAGCATCTCTTATGGACAACCCATATAAAACTCTCTGGACAATACTTCTAAGACACAAATAAAAAGCAACGGACTCAGTACAGAACCCTGATGTACTCCTACTTTAACATTAAAGCTGTCACTAAATGTGTGTGTTATTCTTACATGACTTTGAGCATTTCCGTACATTTGCTTGAACAACCTTCACCAACCACTCGTTTGCCCCTAATTTATGTAAGGCCTACCAGACAACCTCTCTTGGTACTGTCAAAAGCTTTCTCAAGATCCACAAAATCAAGATACAGGTTCTCCATCCTACCAAGGTACTTCTCTTGCATTTGTCTCAGGATAAATATAGCACCAAACTGCATATCATCTGAATTCTTATTTGCTGCTCAATTATTCTCTCAATCACTTTCAGTGTTACATTATCCACAACTCCAGGGGGGGGGGAGGGCAACACAGCATGTCAGTACAGTTCGTTATCAGATAAAATCATACCTGATGTCTTTAGATGCTCACTCACTGTGGTCTAGCCAGACCGAGGACTTCTTATTCTAGAATCAAAATTGGGCCGAAGCAACACAAACGAAGGCAATCAATTTGGACGAAGATTGGTTTTTATTCCGGCTGTTCGTGCTCGCCCTATAACATAGGGCAAACAGAAGAATGTGTGTGCGCGCGTGAGTGTGTGTGTGTGCAGAAATGAGGTCTGTCCCAACGCTTTACGTCATTATTGATTCTTAAGTTATGTTAGTTAAGTCTGATGATATGATGGATGTGTAATGTGAGTCTTAAAGACGAGCTTAGATCTGATGACCTCAGAGGAAGATCAAATCTGTTCAGCTCACAGGGAAAGGCTAAGAAAAATATGGGAGCAAGTGCTAAAAATAGATCTGAGAGAAAGAGGGATAAATAAAGACCTGACCAGAGATAGGTTACTTTGCAAGTCAATTTCTTAAAATCATCCAATACATGCTAGCATGTAAAATGGACATAAAACTGTTGTTATTGTTGTTGGTGGTGGTAATGGTGGTGGTGCAGTCAAGTATTATGGTTTATTTTGTATTATTATTATTATTATTATTATTATTATTATTATTATTATTATTATTATTATTATTATTATTATTATGTAGTAGTAGTAGTAGTAGTAGTAATAGTAGTAGTAGTATGCAGTTAAGTTAAGTATTGTGGTTCATTTTGTATTATTATTATTATTATTATTATTATTATTATGTAGTAGTAGTAATAGTAGTAGTAGTAGTATGCAGTTAAGTTAAGTATTGTGGTTCATTTTGTATTATTATTATTATGATTATTATTATTATTATTATGTAGTAGTAGTAATAGTAGTAGTAGTAGTAGTAGTAGTAGTAGTATGCAGTTAAGTTAAGTATTGTGGTTCATTTTGTATTATTATTATTATGATTATTATTATTATTATGTAGTAGTAGTAATAGTAGTAGTAGTAGTAGTAGTAGTAGTAGTAGTATGCAGTTAAGTTAAGTATTGTGGTTCATTTTGTATTATTATTATGATTATTATTATTATTATTATGTAGTAGTAGTAATAGTAGTAGTAGTAGTAGTAGTAGTAGTAGTAGTAGTAGTAGTATGCAGTTAAGTTAAGTATTGTGGTTCATTTTGTATTATTATTTACTCACTAGGAGTTCTCACACAGGCCATCAGTGATTGCTCACTGACAACCGGTAGTATTCCCTGGGGTCTGAGTGACAACAAGTCTGCATAGATTTCCAGTATTCTCCACCTCTTTTCGATGGCAACCGCAAATAAATTTGCAGTCTCACAACAGCCGTTTACCATTGATTTCTCGCTGGTAAGGACCATTGGTCTTCTCTGGGATTTGGGTGGCAATAAGCCTCCCCAAGGTCCCAGCAGTCTCTGCACTTCCAGTGGAGGTCTGGTTTGTTCTGTCTCTCCTTGACCCTATGCAAATATTTTGTGTTGTGTCAGCCTAAGCTGGTACTATTTTTTTATTTATTTATTTATTTATTATTTTGTTTATTTATTTATTTTTTTAAATTATTATTATTATTATTATTATTATTATTATTATTATTATTATTATTTTTGTTTTTTTCATTAATTTTTTTTTTTAATTTTTAAATTTTTAAAATATTTTTTAATATATTTATTTATTTATTTATTTTTTTTTTTTTGGGGGGGGGAAGGGGAGCTGATGGTGTTTCTTGCTATTTCTGTTCATTGGTTCATTTTTGTGTCCAGTTGAGGCCGGTGTAATTTATTGGGGGGGGGGGTTAAGCTTGTAAAGCGATGTTTCTTGCATTTTCTGTTTCTTTGTTTGTGATGTGTTCTTTCTGTGGTTTTGTTTTCTTCCTGTAGTAGATTCTGTATGATCCTTCGTAGCTTATGCGGGTTAGTTTCCGCATTCAATGATTTTTCTTAAGATTGTAACTGTTTTGATCATTTCTGTCCTTTGTATAGTTCCAATGATCTCTTTGATTACAATTTCTCCCAGTCTTTTTTCCAGGTTTTTTGGGATTGTTCCTAGTGCTCCTACGACTATTGGTATCATACTGACTTTCTTCATGCTCCATATTCTTTTCAATTCTCTGGCTAGTTCCGTGTATTGGCTTTGTTTTTCCGAAGTCTACGATTTTGCAAGATTTTCCTTCTTGTTGATTATTATAACATTGAGTCTCCTTGCTTGTCTGTTTGTACCTCCATATCCCAGATGATTTTGTGTTTTTCGTTTTCCAGTACTGTTTCTGGCTTATGTTTGTACCATTTGTCCGCGTATTCGAAATTCAATTGTTTGCACAATTCCCTGTGTATTACTTTCCCCACACAGTCATGTCTGTTCCTGTATTCTTTTTGGGCTAGTTTGCTGCATTCACTTATTATATTATTTACTGTTTCGTCTCTTTGTCCACACAGTCTGCATTTACTATTTTCCTGGGTTTTATCTATTTTAGCTTTAATGCAGTTTGTCCTAATTGAATTGTTCTGTGCAACCATCAGTAAAGATTCCGTTTCTCTGTTCAAGTGTCCTTTTCTTAGCCATTCCCAGCTATTTTGGTTGGTTTCTTCTCTTGTCAGTCTTCTGAAGTGTCCATGTAGTTTTTTTTCTTCGCACTTTTCTTTTCTTGTTTTGTTTCTGGTTTCGGTGCTTCCTGAGTTGTTCATTGGAATGGTGTCTCTTGCTGCAGTGATAAGGATTTCCATGTGTTGAGTTATGTATTTTTCCAGCTCTTTTTTTGAGTCTTCCACACAATCTTCTATACTTACCAGTCCTCTTCCCCCTTCGTTTCTTTTCATGTAGAGTCTGTCCGTATCGTCTTTTGGATGTAGTTCATTGTGCATGGTCATTAATTTTCTAGTCCTCTGGTCAAGGTGCCTGAGTTCCTCTTTGGTCCAGCCTATGAATGGTTCAGAGTATCTTATTAGTGCTACTACCCAGGTGTTTATTCCTGTTACTAGATTCCTGCTATATAATTTCGTTTCTAGGAGTTTTCTTGTTCTTTGTAAATATTCTTTTCCAATCTTCTCTTTCATTTCTGTAGATTTGATGGTGTCTGCTTCCAGAACTCCAAAATATTTGTAGCTAACCTGTTTGCCTAGCGCCCTCATTTCCTCTTGGCTGGAGAGTTCCATGCCCTCTGTTGTCTCCAGTTTCCGTTTTTTTATTTCTAGTAGTGCACACTTTTCCATTCCGAATTCCATTTGGATGTCCTGGCTGAAGATTCTGGTCATATTTATCAGCTTTTCCAGTTCCTTTTTGCTTTTTGCAAATAGTTTCAGGTCATCCATGTACATCAGGTGGTTTACTCTTAGTTCTGTGTATGTAAACTTGTATCCGGCATCACATTTTCTGAGTATGTAGTTAAGTGGCATCATAGCTATTATAAACAGTAGTGGTGATAGGGAGTCACCTTGGAAGATGCCTCTCTGTATCTTTATCTCAGTCAGGTGTTGTCCTCCTGCTGTAAGTTCCAGTTTCCATGTTCCCATTGCTTTCTTAATAAGATTAATCATCCTTTTGGGTATTTTGTATATTTTCAAACATTCAATTATCCATGCTTGAGGGATTCTGTCGTAAGCTTTTTTGTAGTCAATCCATACCATGCATATGTTCTTTTTTCTGTTTTTTTACCTCCTTCAGGATCTTTTGATCGATGTATAGGAAGTCAACCTCTTTTCCGTTTACGTCATCCTTTTTGTTCTTTGGGGAGTAAGCCACGTTTGTTTAGGGACTGGTAGATTTGTTCTGTTCTCTTCTTCTTCTTCTTCTTCTTCTTCTTCTTCTTCTTCTTCTTATCATCATCATCATCATCATCATCATCATCATCATCATCATCATTATTATTATCTTTTTTTTTTGTACTCACTAGGAGTTCTCACACAGATCATCGTCAGTTATTGCTCACCGACAACAACCAGTGGTATTTCCTAGAGTTTGAGTGACAACAAGCCTCCCCAGATTTCCAGTATTCTTCATTTCTTTTCGATAACGATGCGGTATCGCAACAGCCTCTTACCATTGATTTCTCGCTGGTAAGGACAATTGGTCTTCTCTGGGATTTGGGTGGCAATAAGCCTCCCCAAGGTCCCAGCATTCTCTGCACTTTTCCAGTGGAGGTCTGGTTTGTGCTGTCCCTCCTCGGTCTTCTCATCCTCCTCGACCCTCTACAACTATTTTGTCTGGTGCCGGCCTAGGCTGGCACCATTTAAAAAAAAAAAAATAATAATAAAACAAATAAAAATAAAATAAATAAATAAAAAAATGAAAATTTATATATATATATATATATATATATATATATATATATATATATATATATATATATATATAAATATTTAAAATAATAAAAAAAAAAATTCTTAATTTTTTCCTTTTCTCTTTCCTTATTTAAAAAAAAAATAATTTTTAATTCTTTTTATTTATTTTGGAGGGGAGAGGGAGGAGCTTATAGTGTTTCTTGTAATTTCTGTTTCTTTGGTTCATTTTTGTGTATTGATAGCTGAGGCCGGTGTAATTTATTGGGGGGGGGGGATTATGAAGTGCTGTTTCTTGCAGTTTCTGTTCCTTGGTTCTTGTTGTGGTGTTCTTTGTGTGGTTTTGTTTTCTCCCTGTTGTAAATTCCTTGTGACTGGTTAGCCTTTGTAGCTTATGCGTGTTGGTTTCCGCATTCGAGGATTTTCCTTAAGATTGCAGCTGTTTTGATCATTGCCGTCCTTTGCATGGTTTCGATGGTCCCTTTGATTCCAATTTCTCCCAGTCTTTTCTCCAGGTTTTTTGGGATTGTTCCTAGTGCTCCTACGATTATTGGTATTATACTAACTTTCTTCATGCTCCATATTCCTTTCAGTTCTCTGGCTAGTTCTGTGTATTTACTTCGTTTTTCTGTGTCTTTAATCTTCACTCTGTGTCTGCTGGAACGGCGAAGTCTACGATTTTGCAAGATTTTTCCTTCTTGTTGATTATTATAACATCCGGTCTCCTTACTTGTATGAGTTTATCTGTTTGTATATCCATATCCCAGATGATTTTGTGTTTTTCGTTTTCCAGTACTGTTTCTGGTTTATGTTTGTACCATTTGTCTGCATATTCGAAATTCAATTGTTTGCACAGTTCCCAGTGTATTACTTTCCCAACACAGTCATGTCTGTTCTTGTATTCCTTTTGGGCAAGTTTGCTACATTGACTTATTATATGATTTATTGTTTCGTCTCTTTGTCCACACATTCTGCATTTATTGTTTTCCTGGGTTTTATCTATTTTAGCTTTAATGTAGTTTGTCCTAATCGCATTGTTCTGTGCAGCCATCAGTAAAGATTCCGTTTGTTGTTGTTGTTGTTATTATTATTATTATTATTATTATGTAGTAGTAGTAGTAGTAGTAGTAGTAGTAGTAGTAGCAGTAGCAGTAGTAGTAGTAGTGTAAGATAATGAAGAGTGGCTAAAATGAATCGTGAACGAGTCCATTGTGGATGGGACGTTGAGAAAGAAAGAAAGCGACTTGATAACTGTTAAAAAGAAGAAGGTTCCGCAGTGCAAGCGAGACTTGAAAGGCAGCGGTTTCAGAAACGCGAAGAGCCGGAGCACTTGGTGATAAGTTAAGTATTGTGGTTATTGTTTTTTTTTTGTTTTTTTTTTAAATCATCATCATCACCACCACTACTACTACTACTACGACTACTACTATTATTATTACTATTATCATTATTAATTAGTAGTAGTAGTAGTAGTATTTAGTATGTAGTTAAGTTAAGTCTTGTGGTTCATTTTGTAAGGAGAATCCAAAATATGGACTATGGATTCCAATTCCATAGCTTGTGTTAAACGAACTGAATGATTTATGATTGCAAGAACAAATTCGTCAATGGAATAGTGGGTGGGTGGGTGAGGGGGGGGGCATCAAGTTATCCAAAGTAGAAGATTAAATTGATTCGGTCATGTGCAAAGGATGTCTTCAGAAGATACAAGAAAATTAGTTTTAAGGGAGATAAGTTGTCCACAAAAAGTGGGTAGACCCCCTCAAAGGAATTGGAAACAGTTGGTGGCTGAAGACATGGAATAGCTGGGACAGTTGGGATTGACGTGAATGATCGAAAATTGTGGAGACAGCAAATGAAGAAGTCCTTATCTAATTGGCTCCCCACAGGGGCAGAGTTAGACACAATGTCGGTTTTAAATGTGGGGAAAATACAGCTCCTCAAAAAAGGGGCACTCTGGATTGGGATAAAAATTGACTCAGTCTGGAAGGATTTCTCATTTACTGACTACGAACAGAAAAGATGAAGTGTAGTATCAGAACAGATACTACATTTTGCTCTGAGCCAAACGGGAAAAGGCTTAAAAACAAGAACCAGAATCATCAACAGAACATTTTACGTTACGTCCAGGTGAAAAAGGAAAAAAAAAATTTTTTTTTCATGCGCTTCTGTCGTATCAAAGAACCAGCACTTAACTCCTGTCTCTTCAGCACCCCATCCATGATTGGGAGATGCCAATAAATATCAAGAAATTAAAAAATATATATATTTTTAACTTTATTGTCTGTTTTTTTTTGTTTTGTTTTCCTGTAACACAAATGATTACAACTAAAGAAGTAAGTCTCATTATACAGCGTTTCTCAGTCCAATTTATAATAAACTCTGGTCGTCGTAGACTTTCGGACCATTATTGTGGTGCCAAGCACCAATTTCTTTCTTTAAATATTTTTCTTTCTTTAACTATTTTTCTTTCTTTAACTATTTTTCTTTCTTTAACTATTTGTCTTTCTTTAAATATTTGTCTTTCTTTAACTATTTGTCTTTCTTTAAATATTTTTCTTTCTTTAACTATTTTTCTTTCTTTAAATATATTTCTTTCTTTAACTATTTGTCTTTCTTTAACTATTTTTCTTTCTTTAACTATTTTTCTTTCTTTAAATATATTTCTTTCTTTAAATATATTTCTTTCTTTAACTATTTGTCTTTCTTTAAATATATTTCTTTCTTTAAATATATTTCTTTCTTTAACTATTTGTCTTTCTTTAAATATATTTCTTTCTTTAAATATTTTTCTTTCTTTAAATATATTCCTTTTTTTTTAACTATTTTTCTTTCTTTAAATATTTTTCTTTCTTTAAATATTTTTCTTTCTTTAAATATATTCCTTTTTTTAACTATTTTTCTTTCTTTAAATATTTTTCCTTCTTTAAATATTTTTCTTTCTTTAACTATTTGTCTTTCTTTAAATATTTTTCTTTCTTTAAATATTTTTCTTTCTTTAAATATTTTCTTTCTTTAAATATTTGTCTTTCTTTAAATATTTTTCTTTCTTTAAATATTTTCTTTCTTTAAATATATTCTTTTTTTTAACTATTATTCTTTCTTTAAATATATTTCTTTCTTCAAATATATTCCTTTCTTTAACTATTTGTCTTTCTTTAAATATTTTTCTTTCTTCAAATATATTTCTTTCTTTAACTATTTTTCATTCGATACTATATGTATACTAGCTCACAAAATCAATTAACTTTCTTTTTTTATGCATTTGAAAACAAACTACACATCCACTTTTTTTGTGAATAAATAATTGAGCGAATGAATAAATAGATAATAATAAGATGAGCGTGTTGTTCTTAGTGATGATGATGGTTATCATCATCATTATCTTATTATTATCGTTATCCCAATCACGCTTACATATTTATGGCCTTAATTCACGTACAGACGGAAGTGACGTCATACCACTATTAAACTAACCCACATGACGAAGTGACAGTGACCAACCATTACGGAAGTTGAAATAAAATGGCTCCGGGACGAAACACAACTAGAGCGTATTAAGCCAAACTCAAGGGAGTTGAGATTATATAAGAAACGTTATATGACCTACTTCTTCCAAAGGAATCAGTTAGTACCACAGGAAGTGGCCACGGATAGTCTGAGAGGATGGAAAGGCCGAGGAGGGATAGAACTATCCAGAATACTAGAAAATGAATGAAAAGTACTGAAATATTAAGTAGGCTTATTGTCTCTCAGATTCCAGGGAAAAACCATCGGTTGTTATCAGCGATAAATCACTGGTAAAGGCTTGTGCGAGAACACAAATTGAGTATAAATTGAAATGGAATAGAGAGTATTAGAAAATCTGTGGAGACTTGCTGTCACTCCGATTCCAGAAAAGGCAACCATTTTTTTTATCAACAACAAATCACTTGTAATGACTAGTTTGAGAACTCAATAATAATAATGGACGATTTATAAGACTGACCAAAGAAGAGACGCACGACAACATATGGACATGGCTATAAAAAGGACACGTGAACAGTGAAATCGAATCGTTACGAATAACTGCACAAAATAAAGCAATTCGAACGGATTATTTAAAAGCTAAGATAGATAAAACCCAGGAAAACAGTAAATGCAGACTTTGTGGACAAAGAGACGAAATGGAAAATCACTTATTAAATGAATGTAGGAAACGAGCCTAAAACGAATATAAAAACAGACATGAATTGGTCGGGAAGTAAATATAGATTCTGTGAACAAAGAGACGAAATGGTAAACCACATTGTAAGTGAATGCAGGAAACTAGACCAAAAGAAATATAAAACCAGACATGTCTGGGTTGAAGAAGGTATTCGACTAGGAACTATGCAAGCTACTGAATTTTGAACATGCAGAGAAATGATGATGATAATGATGATGATGATGATGCGTTAAGAAAGTCAGTCCACTGGGAACTATGCAAACGACTGCACTTTGAACGTGCAGAAAAATGATGATGATGATGATGATGATGATGATGATGATGATGATGATGATGATGATGATGATGATGCGTTAAGAAAGTCAGTCCACTGGGAACTATGCAAACGACTGCACTTTGAAGATGCAGAAAAATGATGATGATGATGATGATGATGATGATGATGATGATGATGATGATGATGATGATGATGATGATGATGATGATGATGATGCGTTAAGAAAGTCAGTCCACTGGGAACTATGCAAACGACTGCACTTTGAACATGCAGAGAAATGGCACAAACCGGTTTCGGTATTGGAAAATGGAAGGAGTAAAATCTTTTGAGACATGGAAATACAAACGGACAAGTAAGAAGAGCTGGATAATTGTCAACAAGAAAGAAAAATAAACCTGCTAAAAAGTAGATTTCACATCTCACCAGATCACAAGATGAAAATGAAGAAGGCAGAAAAACTAAGCAAATACATGGAGCTTGCCAGAGAGCTGCAGGGGATATGGGAGAATGAAGAACACTAAACTAATACCAATAATTATAGGAGCACTAGGAATAGTTCTGAAAACTCTGGGAAAAAGCCCAAGAGGAATTGGAATCAAAGAGAGAATGACACCATACAAAATACGGCACTGATGAGAACAGCTGAAATATTAATAAAAATCCTTAAGTGCAGAAACCAACTCACATAACCAGGTACGACCGGCAAACTACAGGTAAGTTGAAATAGAAACAGAACAAATAATATAGAAAGAACATTACACGAAACCAAGGGAATTGAAACTACCAGAAACTTTATAATCAGGATTCCTCCGCCCCCCCCCCCACACACAACCACACACAAAAATGGTAGCACCAGATTCGGCTGATACCACATAAAATGATCATGACATGAAGTGTCAAGGAGGGTGGAAAGGCTGAGGGTGAAGAGCACAGTCCAAACCTTCACTGGAAGGACACGGAGAGTACTGGAATTTTGAAGAGGCTTATTGCCTCTACAAATTCCAGAGAAAGCTAATGGCAGTTATCATCAAGAAATCAATGGTACATGATTTGCAATTGGTATAAAAATAAGCAGAGAGTACTGGAAATCTGGAGAGACTTGTTGTCACTCAGTCACCAGGGAACACCACCTATTGTTGCCAGTGAACGATCACTAATAATGACTTGTGTGAGAACTCCTAGTGTTTTAAATGATAATTATGATGATAGTAAACAGGAAGGAACATTACACGAAACCAAGGGAATTGAAACTGCCAGAATAGATCAGAAAAATCACATTATCTGCCCCTCCCCCCAAAAAAGAGCAGTGGCACCAGCATCCGTTATTTTTTTTTGCATGTAGTTTCGTCTATAAAAACAAAAATACGAAACTGAGGGTGACGAGAATAAAAAGGAAGTACAGAGTGTTGCAGCAAAATCCGACACTTGACAAAAAGTCAACAAAATACCAGCAGGTGCTGAGTAGAGTGGATGAACGAGATCGCTGCCGGACTCCCCCCTACGTCTTCCTTCGGGACTCCTCTCCTGCACCAAGGCCAAGACGAACCAGGCGTGTCTGCTTAACAATGTTCCTCATCACTAGTCGCCGGATTTGTGGCCGCCCCTCCTCACCCGACTGTAACCCTCTTGACTATTTCTTCTGGAGCATGATCGAGGCCAAGACCAACAAGTACACCCACAACACAGTCGACTCTCTGAAGGCTGCCATCGTGGAGACGTTCGACAAGGACATAGTCGTCAAAGCATGTGACTAATTTTGTGCCTGCCTTGAGATGGTCGTCTCCAGTGGCGGTGGTTACATTGAAAAATAATATAGTATGTAACTCTAACTGTTGCTAAATAAACTGTCGGGTCTCTGCATATACAACTTTTGTTTTTATTGCCTATTTTGTTTTCTTTTTTGTCAAGTGTCGGATTTTGCTGCAACACCATATATATATATATATATATATATATATATATATATATATATATATATATATATATATATATAACTTAATTATGAAAAATATATATAACTTAGTTATGAAAAATATTCGATAACTATATATATATATATATATATATATATATATATATATGTGATTTTATGAAGGCTTACCAAAGCATTCCTTTCAGGACACCAATGATCACCATTAAAGATATTTTTTCTTACAAATATTATTTATTCAAATTAAATGTTTTTTGTTGGCTTGGTGGAAGAAATAATGCACGAGCTACTTTTCTAAGTCTTTTCTGGGACTTTCCTTTTTTTATCGTTGTTCTTCCTTGTTTTTTAATTTTAACTTTTATTTCTATTTTTTTTCCTCTTCTCTTCTTAAGTGACCTCAACTATTACAACACCACATTGTGTATTGTCGGCAGTTGAAACCAGTATTCCAGACATTTAATTTCCCTGATGATCTGCCAAGCAAGTAACTGCTTGGTAGTGAAACACGTGTAGGAAAAAACATTTAATTTGAATAAATAATATTTGTAAGAAAAAATATCTTTAATGGTGATCATTGGTGTCCTGAAAGGAATGCTTTGGTAAGCCTTCATAAAATCACATATAAATGCTCTGTACTCTGTAATCGAGTATCATCGAGCTTGTTTTTATTGGAACAACCCCGGTCTTCACTAAATGATCTATTTTATAAGTGAAAAATCTATATATATATATATATATATATATATATATATATATATATATATATATAACTTAGTTCACCACAAACAAGGCAAGTTGCCACTGTAGACGTAAGGGGCTACTGAGTATTTAGATGACAGTTTAGGGGGTCATCTTAAATTGGGAGTTGTGCCGCGTGATGCTTGTTCACATTAGTTATAAATTTATGTATGTCTGTACAGTCGGGGAAACAGGGAGCAGGTAGGGAGTTCCAAAGGCTGGTAGCACGAGGAAAGTGTCGGATTTTGCTGCAACACCCTGTATGCAAAAGTAAAAAAAATACAAAGGAAATATACAGAAAATAAGAATATACAATTTATAAAAAATAAATTTCCGACAAGAGAAGGATCACAGATCAAAGTTTCAGAGGGGGGGGCCTTAAGACACTAGCTATTCATTATTAATGATATATTCTTAACATGTATTGGATAAAAAGGATGTGATATTTCCTCAGCATTTAAATTCAATAAGAGAAAAAAAAACAGACAAAAAAAATATCGAGTAAATTAAAAAAATACTGCAGACCAATCCATCTATAATCACCATCATCGAAAAAAAATTTTTTTTGGAAATCTAAACAATTAAAAATACAAAAATATGATGACTTTGTAACCTATTTAAAGCAGTGGCATCACAATGTTTATCCAGGGGATTGATAAAGAATTTAATAAAAGACATAATCGGTCACAGAGTTGTAGACTAAAGCCTCTACGAAAACTTACAATAAATAACAATAGAAAATTTATGTTTGATGGGCACAGACACACACCTGGCCGGAAGAATAAACATTTGGTAATTTGATGCGGAGACGTCTGCAAAGGTCACCTGCAGACCCCTATTGCTAAATAAACAATTAAATGGATGGAAGCCACGTTACTTATAGGACGTGGCTACATTGAATGCATAGACGAAATCTCAGAATCCAGGCAATGACTCGAAACATACTGAAGGTTAAAATAAGAACTGCCAACGCAGCATGGAGAAAGAAAGAGAAACTCTAAGATAACACACAACAGCAGTATGGCAAGGTGGCAAGATAATACCCAAAATAAAGAAGATGAAGATTGTGGTGATGACAGTAATGATGGGTAAGAAGTATATTTGCAGAGTTGGAATATATAAGATCCGACTTCAACTCCAACTCCAACTCCAACTTCAACTCCGACAATTCCAAAAATTCTGACTCCGACTCTTCGAATTCTCCAAATTGTGACTCTGACTCTTCAAATTCCAAAAATTTGAATTCCGACTTCAGCTCCTAGAATTTAAAAAATTCTGACTCTCACTTTGACTCCGACTCTGACTCCAACTCCTATGATTTCAAAAATTCCAATTCCAAATTAAACTCCTGTGATTCCCAATATTCGAACTCTGTCTCCTATGATTCCAAAAATTCTGATTCCAACTCCTCGAATTCCAAAAATTCCAATTCCAACCTCAACTCCTATGATTCTAAAAATTCAAACGCTGACTTGTAGGGTTAAAAAAATTCTGACCCGATTTCTCAAATTCTAAAAATTCCGATTCCGACTTCAACTCCTATGATTCCAAAAATTCTAACGTCAACTCTGACTTCTAGGATTCACAAAATTCTAACTCCGACTCCTAGGGTACCCAAAATTTTAACTCCAACTCGTAAGATTAAAAAAATTCCGACCCTGACTCCGACTCCGATTCCTAGAATCCCAAAATATCCGACTCTGATTCTGACTCCTTATTTTAAAGTCTTATAATATTCAGTCTGTCTGTTTATTCTTCAGAGTTTAAAAAATCCGATTCCAACCTTGATTATTCTTTCGAGTGCGAGTCTGATTTCGACTCTTTCCAAAACCTCGGATTCCCTCCAACTCCAACTCCGCACCCCTTGTAAGGTGGACTGCTAGTTGTCAAGAACATAATCTATCAGTGAGTATTTTACAAGACAACAAGGGCACCACCATGGATGACAATGATTTTGGAAAAGGAAAATCTCATCCGTGTTCAGAGGTTTGGCAGAATAAATCTATGCAATTTGTCTGTTTCCATGGTTAAAAGTTGAAGAATTGCACAGAGTGTGAATCGAGGGGAAAAAATCAATTTAAAGATAATCGAAAATTGAGAAAAATTATCGCCTGTGAAAAGAAAATTTGTAAATAAAAGAGAGCATCTCCCACCCTATCCCTAAAAAAAAAAACACACATGATAAAAAAAATAAATAAGAAACAGAATAAGATAAGCTGACAAAATGAAATTTAGGAAAGAACAAATTTTAGTGAGATAAAATCTGAAATATCTAAAATAAATCTTAGCGGAGAGAAATAAGGATGAAAATAGAGGAAGCAGCAGGAGGAAAAAGAAGGGAGTAGGAGTTGAACGAAGCAGGAGGTGGGAGAAATGTTAAAGACTGGGGGAGGGGGGAGGGGGGAGAGGAATCTGAAGGGAGCAGGAGGAGGAAAGAAGCAGGAAATGGAAGGAGAGGGAAAGGAGTAGGATGGAGGATGGAGGAGGAGGAAGAGGAAAGAAACAGGAAGAAAAAGAAGAAGGAAAAGAAGAAGAAGGATGTTGAAGAGGGGGAGCAGCGCGAGGAAGAGGAAGAAAAAAGGAAAGAAAGAGAAGGAGGAAGAAGAAGAGGAAAACGAATGAAGCAAGAGGAAGCAGAATGTGGAAGCAGTGTTAAAGAATTAAAGCAGGGGGAAGGGGGAGCGGAATCTGAAGGAAGGGGGTGGAAGAGTAAAAGAGGAAGGGGAAGGAACGGGAGGAGGAAGAGCAAAAGAACAGGGGGGGGGCAGAGAGAAAAGAAGGAAGAAGAGTGGAAAGAATAAACAAGAGATGGAAGAACGGTAAAAGATGGGGAGGAGAAAGAGGAAGAGGAAGAAGATGAAAAACGAAAGAAGCATGAGAGAAAGAAAGGGGGAGAAGCAGAATGGGGGAAAACAGCTAGAGAAAGAGGCAGGAGTAGGAAGAAGAGGGGAGGAGAGGAAGGGGAGAAAAATAGGAAGAAGAAGGGGAGTAGAAGAAGGGAAGAAAGAAATGAAGAAGAAGGGAAAGGAGAAGAATGGGGAAAGATAGGAAGAAGAAGGGGGGAGAGGAAGGAAAGAAAGATAGGAAGAAGAAGGGGAGGAGAGGAAGGGGACGAGAGGAAGGGGAGAAAGATAAGAAGAAGAAGAAGAAGAAGAAGAAGAAGAAGAAGAAGAAGAAGAAGAAGAAGAAGAAGAAGAAGAAGAAGAAGTAGTAGTAGTAGGAGTGATCGGTTTATAAAAACTGTCATATGTGTAATAATCTTTCCTGATTTTTCCTGTCTTAATTTCTTCTTCTTCTTCTTCTTCTTCTTCTTCTTCTTCTTCTTCTTCTTCTTCTTCTTCTTCTTCTTCTATCATCGCCATCAAAATATTAAACAACTTAATTTGAAACTAAACTGAACGCGCCAAATCCCAGTTTTGCTATTTTGGTAGCATATTCCTATTATTAAAAATAGAAGGAAAATATAAAATAAAACACGAGGGGAAAATATATATGCAAAATATAAATAATAAAATCATCGCTTTACAAAATTCAATTTCACAAAATGGCTCTTAATAAAAATCAGGATGTTTGGTTTTCAGTAATAAATGCCTCTAACGCATCCAGGCTGGTTGTTACACAGGACTCACGCAATTCCCGTAACTTTTCTGATATTTTCTCTGTAGTTGAATCACGACGATACGCAACGATAGACATCTTAGCGACACCTCTTTCAACTCTCTTTTGGCTTATCTATTTATCCACTTCAAAGCCCACCTAACTTTTTGGTACATATGGCTGTTTCTTTTTTTTTTTTTTTTTGGGTTTTCTTTTTATTAAAGGGTCACCACTTATCAAGGCCTGAAGGCCAGTCGAGGATAAGGGTTTATGAATGGCAGGTGGACGGTGAGACAACACCGTGATGATTGATGATGATGGTGGAAATTGGGAAGAATTTGATTATTTAAGAAGACGGCTCAACAAGGATTGGTTTATATTAGACTCGAAAACGACCATGTTGTAGTTAGCTGTGAAGCAACCCTGCGGTATTGTGTTCCGCAGACGGGTAGTTCTAGGAAAGAAACTTTTCTCATGGAAGTTTCGTTTAGTTTTAGGCACAAGGAGAGAGAAAGAGAAATTATTGACAATGGTGGTAGCTAGACGAGTTTTTGCTGTAAATGTTTTACAGAGAGGGGGGGGGCTAGATTGCCATGAAAATAACGATAGAGTATTGATTTACTCCTCTCCAGGAGTTAGGCACAAGGCCAGTTTTTATCTTACTCCCACAAGTAAGATGTGATCCAAGGAAAGTGGGGTTTAAAAATTGCCTGGGCAGCCCCGTCGGCATTTCCCGGTAGGGGCGCCTCAGGCAGTAAGCAATAAACTTACTCCTCCCCAAAGAGGGGAGGCGAAGCCTGGAAGGGTGGACCTCCTAGAACTGCACAGGACAGACCCATAGACCAGCGTAAATCAAGCCCCGAAGGCCAAGACAATACCAGTGTATGGGGTGCAGTATCCATCAGAACAGATACTAACGATAGAGTATAGAAAGACTATCAACGTCTCTTCTGTGAGAAAGAGGCTGTAGGGACGAGGAGAGGATGTCGGCCACTAGATTTCAAAGTCGGTTTTGTACTCTGTCAAGGCAGGAAAGGATGTAGGAGGGATAAACATTGATATCTAATTCCTCTGCCAGAGAGCAACCCTGATGAGGCTGTTTGGTCACACGATGACCAATCAGACTATGTAATCCTGTAGCAGTCATAATCATTAACATTTATTTCCTCCTGTGGAGGGAAGCCCCTGTGAAATGATTTAGTCACACGAGGACCAATCAGCCTCCAGACCGTACTAATTTCAACCAACCCTTGAAAGACTAATTTCAGACCCCTTAGGAAATTACAGAGAGTCAACAGAGAACTTTAAGGCACCTACGAAGAAAGATGTCCTCTCTCCTGCCTTTGGCCACTAGAGAGAAATACAGTTCGAAGAAAAGCAGCAGCCGACGAACATTCTTATTTTATTACTTCTTTCACTCTGACACTGTTTTTAACGTTCTGCTACCTACACCGAATGGTGTAGGTCACTCAACAAAAATATATCATTGTTCTTTATAGAAGAGCTTTGTTTTTCTTTCGTTTGATGACCCTTGTTGTTACAAAATATTATAAGAGTTTGTCTTACAGTCCATGCTGTGATAGGCTCCTATAACCCCTGTTCCAGCAGTAACACCACCACCACCACCACCACCACCACCAACAACAACAACAACAACAACAACAACAACAACAACAACAGCAGCAGCAACAACGCCAGAGAAAAGATCTCTAAAATATTTAATGTTTATTTGGTTCAAGTATTCAATACTGATTTGTCAATTTTATCAAAATACTCAATCTAGATTAGTTGCCTATACCGGACTTCAACCAATCAAAAAGAGTCGCCTCCTAGAGCTGAGCACCTATTCGCATTATTTATATAAGTGAGCGCTCAAGTGCTGTCGCCAGTGAGAACCCTAACTTGCCACAGGAACCCTTGTCAGTCATAACACTACTACACATACTCCTGGCTGGCAAACGAACTCTGACAGCAATCCTTGGCTACTGACATCTCGGTAAAACAACACAAGTCACAGTAATGAACTTCTAAATATAACGACAGCTTGTCACAGTCTTACGAACTAGGGGTATTTTTACCCCGCCTAATAAACCGGTATTGTCTGGGCCTTTGGGTTTCGATTTACGCCGGTCTATTGGGAGTTGTCTGGTCCTGTGCAGTTCTAGGAGGTGCACCCTCCCAGGCTTCGCCTCCCATCTTTGGAGAGGAGTAAGTTTATTGCTTACTGTCTGAGGCGCCCCTATCGGGGAATGCCGACGGGGCTGCCCAGGCAATTTTTAAATGGCCAGAGTGCTCACCTCTCGAGTGCTGGCTTATCTAATCCCACTTTCCCGACCTTGTGTCACATCTTGCCTTGTGGGAGGTAGATAAATATACCGAACTCAATCGCTGTGCAAGTCTACACAGATGAGGACAAAAAACAACACTTTTTTTTTTGGCTAAAATCAAAGTGTAGTATCTGTTCCAATGGATACTGCACTCCATAGACTGGTATTGTCTTGGCCTTCGGGGCTTAATTTACGCCGGTCTATGGGTCCGTCCTGTGCAGTTCTAGGAGGTCCACCCTCCCAAGCTTCGCCTCCCCTCTTTGGGGAGGAGTAAGTTTATTGCTTACTGCCTGAGGCGCCCCTACCGGAGAATGCCGACGGGGCTGCCCAGGCAATTTTTAATGGCTAGAGTGCTCACCTCTTGGGCGCTGGCTTTTCAAACCCCACTTTCCCGACCCGACCTTGGGTCACATCTTACTTGTGGGAGTAAGATAAAACTGGCCTTGTGCCTAACTCCTGGAGAGGAGTAAATAAAAACAACACTTTTTTTTCATAGACCATTTTAAACATTTCTTAACTCTTTTCTTCTCAACTCTTTATTTTTGATCGATTGTTCAAGAAGACGTGAATCAAGTCGATATATTATCTATGGATTAGTCTTTCTTATTACTTTTGATTAATGGTTTTTCCACTACAACGCTATTCAGCAAAGCAATTTCTACCAGACCGTTTTATAACTCCATCGTGAAACCTTTATAGATCGCAGACTAGACAGAGAGTTTCCAGACAGCCAGGAAGTAAGATGCCTACACTCTCTCCTGCCACCAGTTTAAAGACGATCTTCCATCACCAAATTTCGCACCCTCTCAACAACAGCTGCACTCCGAGTAGTTTGGGGCCTGCCAGAACGCTGGTCACTCTCCGCTGATGTGTGGCCATTTTTGAATTGGTTGAACCACTCCTTAATTTGTGTTACACCCATCGCATCTTCTCCAAACACCTGCTGAATCTTACAAATTGTTTTGCTTTGAGAATCACCAAGCTTTTGACAAAATTTAATGCAGTACCTTGGCTAAACACATTCAGTCATCTTGAGAGAATTGCTGTGTAGCACCTCACTTAGCGACCGACAAGCAGCGATTAACGCGCAGTAAGGTGGTGATAAAATTCACACATGCACATGAAGGTGTCTTGATTCACTGTGTAGAGTGGCGCCACCCTATCGTCTCTATTTCGCACAAAAAAAATAACGGTCGGATACTTTTAGTATTTCCGTGGAACGAACTGGATTCGACCCCGGCACACCCAGGTCTTCAGTCCGCACTTAGCCAGCTCCACACAGATAAAATAATAATCGGCAGCTGGCACATACCCACTCTACTTAATTCCTTCAAACAGAAGGAGGAATTCACAGTTCTTACTTTTGGTCACTGTAGATCACTCAATAACTATTCTATAGGACTTCCAGGTCTTGAGGTCTAAAGATCTATCTTTTGCCAAAAATCTTTCCAAGGTTATCTCTCTTTTGGACAGATCAGCTGGGTTTTGTTCAGTATAAACATAGTCTTGTAGTGGAAAAGGCATTTATCAAAAAAACAAAACAAAGTCTAAGTTTTAAAATGTTGCAAACGGTAAGTCATGGGATACGACTTGTGTCAACACTTTTGCACCCTCGTCAGTGATAGAATCGGCAACCAACTCTGGACATGCAGCAGCCGATCTTCTCGACAGATTTGTATTTCAACCGATCACTGTGGAGACGAGTGGAGTGATAGGGTCTGCCACGTGTGACTTCCTCGGCAGCCTTGGTCTATTAATAATGCACAACACTGGAGACAATCACGAATTGTCTTGGCTTTACGAGCGCCTCTCTATCGCCATTATTCGTGGAAATGCCTTGAGTCTGCTCTCAGCCTGCCAAGCCAGCCGGACATTCGAAGAAAACTATTGACTGTGATACGATTATATATAAGGAATCGGGATTTCTTGCTACTGAACTAAACAATGTCCAAGTGACGAATAAGGGATTTATTAATTAATATTTTGAAATAAATTTAGTTTATTGATTTATCGCTAAAAAATTCTACAATCAATTTCTTGGCCTTTTGGCTAAGATCAAAGTGTAGTATCTGTTCCGATGGATACTGCATCCCATAGACTGGTATTGTCTTGGCCTTCGGGCCTTTATTTACGCCGGTCTATGGGTCTGTCCTGTGCAGTCCACCCTCCCAGGCTTCGCCTCCCCTCTTTGGGGAGGAGTAAGTTTATTGCTTACTGTCTGAGGCGCCCCTACCGGGGAATGCCAACGGGGCTACCCAGGCAATTTTTAAACCCCACTTTCACGACCCGACCTTGGGTCACATCTTACTTGTGGGAGTAAGATAACAACTGGCCTTGTGCCTAACTCCTGGAGAGGAGTAAATCAATACTCTGACTTTTAATAGACTGATCAGTGTAACAGTTAATATATTTAAGATCAGAAATAGATTAAAACACCTCAAATAGATTAAAACACCTCAAATAGATTAAAACACTCATAGTGCCATATTGGTTTAGGGTGATACAACAATAAAGCGTTGCAGAAGAAATTGCGGACCTTCAATATTCCCAAGATAAAACGAATCTGAAAGGGATGATAATCAGTTTGTGTGCAAAAAATGTAAGACAATGGAGACGGATGAGAATTCAGATGTGGAGAAAGGATATCTGGATAGCGAGGCTATTGAAGTTTTTCAGTAGTTTTGTTACCTTGGTGATAACATTGGAACACAAGTGCTAGTATGATTGTAAGAGTTAGGAGAGGATGGAGTAAGTTCTGCCATTACTAACCAACAGAGTGTTACCACTGTTGACCAAGGAAATCAGACATGTGTACCAAGTGTGGTGATGTATGGAAGTGAAACCTGGCCAGTGAGGGCTGAGGACATGTGTTGCATGGAAAGAAAATGATATGTGAATGATACAATGGATGTGTGATATGAGTCTTAAAAACAGACTTAGACGTGATGACCCTAGAGGAAAATTAAATCTTGACAGTATAGGGAGATGTTTGCAGAAGAGTAGACTCTGGTGGTATGGCCACGTTTAAAGAATGGATGAGAGTTCTTGGGTCAGTTGAAGTAGAAGGGTCAGTTCACAGGGGAAGGTCAAGGAAAACATGGGAGGAAGTGATAAGGATGGATTTAAGACAAGGACCAGAGATAGGTTAGTTTAAAAGTCAATTTGTGAAAGCTATCCAGCACGTGCCAGCATGTAAAATGAACATTTAACTGATGATGATGATGACGATGACGATGATGTTGACGATGATGACGATGACGATGATGATGACGATGATGACGATGACGATGATGATGATGATGACGACGATGACGATGATGATGACGATGATGATGATGATGATGATGATGACGATGATGATGATGATGAAGAAGAAGAAGAAGAAGAAGAAGAAGAAGAAGAAGAAGAAGAAGAAGAAGAAGAAGAAGAATTAGTAAAACACTTGAATTTTTTCAGCTGGAGAATATCCTAAACCTTCGTTTAGCGCGGCAATCAAGGAGAACAGTAGGCACATACTCAATCCAGTGTAGACGATCAGAAGCTACACATGATACTGCGTTCAATTGATGATGAAAGCGCTTATACTGTTAGAAGCTGGAGGATAATTAATGGTCTTTGTGTGTTTAGTACCTAGAATTTGGGAAAGTTCTTGAAATAGGTGAGATTCGAATTGTGTACCAAGATCAGTGGTGATTGTTACTGGGATACCATAACGCTAAATCCAGCCCGCAATTAGGACGCATGCCACAGTTTAAGCAAAATATCACTTAATCGGATGGCTTCGGAAAAATTACAAGTTAACAGGTAGGAGTAGCCTTGGCTGGCCGGCCACGGTCCAAACTAGCTCAGTGTGGATATGGTTAAATCGTGCATTGGGAGTACTGAAAGTTCCGAGGGGAGGTTGTATATGCTTGTTCACTTTAGCTTTCCGAAAGGGTAAACAGGAACGGGCCCAGGCAATGATGTCACGGCTTATATTCGGCCAGAAGAATCTACTGAAATAAGCTTCACAGGTTATAATTACTTTAATGTATTATTATTCTTATACAACTATATTTCTCATTAATAAGTTAGTAAATATAGCATAACATTTATTAATTATTTCTGCGATATCATTTGAACGTGTTACTGAAATAAGCTTCACAAGTTATAATTACTTTAATGTATTATTATTATTATTATTATTATTATATTTATTATTAATCAGTTAGTATAACATTTATTAATTATTTCTGCGATATCATTTGAACGTGTTTCTAATTTGTGGTGAATAATGTGATTTTTTTTTGCATCTAGTTCTTTTATGATTCAGGAAGTGGTCATCTTTGTTTGTTCTTTGTAAATTTCCATTTCTGGAAATAAGTCAATAATGGCTGCAAGGTGCCTCCATATAATGGGTATCGTTGCTGATTAGCTAAGTCTGTTGCTGAAAATGTTCTAAAAAGTTGTTACCCCTATCTGCTCAGAAACAGTTGGTGCATAGTCAGGAAACCATCCCGGATTTTAATGTTTTCATGACAACTCATTTTGTATGTGGAATAAAAAAATTAGTCTAGAGGTTGCTGAAACTAAAACAGGCATTGCTTTTGTTCAGAATTCATTGATAAAATGTCCACATTGAGAATTGTTCACATAAACCCGAGCGCAACGGATAAAGGCATTGATTAACAATCAGTTCTAAGTGACAGTCTGCCTGAGGTTGAAGGTTCAATCCTTACTATATGCGATAATAACTAAGAATAACATAATAATTAATTAACACTTCTACCTGGTCATGGCTGACAAAATGAGAACAATCTACCTTCATGGATTAAATTATTTGATTCTACTCAGTGATGGCTGACGGAACGAGAACAATCTACCCTCATGGATTAAATTATTTGATTCTACCCAATGATGGCTGACGGAACGAGAATAATCTACCCTCATGGATTAAATAAAGAGTTCAATTCAAAATTCCGTATAGGTTCTGAAGGTTCCCAGGTTTAAAAAGATGTACCTGTAGAAGGTTGGAGGTTACATCGGCTTAAACGTTGTGAAAATGACAACCAAGATGAGAATGATAATCCGAATAAACCCCAAAAATCTATTCTCATCTAAAAAATTCCGAAATCGTCTTCTTTTTTTTTTTAATTAATTTATTTTTTCTTTGATCTATACGGTTAGGGTTAGTTTGCTTTACATCTTTTTTAAAGGCAGTTTTTCTCTACGCATGCAAATTAGTTCCAACTATAAAAATCTGCAAGCACTTTTGAAGAGATCCAAAGATCGCCAGATAGAACGTGGTGCTATCAAACATGTTACAACAACATTCAGTATTGGTTGAGAAAGTTTGTCCGATATATCGGTGCCAATGTACATTATGTAATATAATGTATTCCTATAAGTTTTGTTTTTTTGTTTTAAACATAGTTCACCCCAAACAAGGCAGGACACCACTGTAGATGTCAGGGGCTGCTGAGGTTTAGGGTGGTAGTTTTGGAGGTCATCCTAAGTTGTGAGCTGTGCCACAAGATGTCTGTTTACATTAGTTTAAATTTCTGCATGTCAGTAGAGTCGGGGAAACAGGGAGCAGGGAGGGAGTTCCAAAGGCCGGCAGCACGAGGAAAGAAGCTATTGGAGTAGAAGGCTCTCTGGCATCTGGGGACCTCCACAGTGAATGGATGGGACTTAGCTGATTGTCGGGTTGGTCTAGTGTATTTACGTCGAGGAGGCACCAGGGCAGCAAGTTCATCGGAACACATTCCATTGAAGTACTTGTAAAACAGGCACAAGGATGCAGCATTGCAGCGATGGGACAGGGGCTGGAGCTTGGAGGATAGTGTAGGACCTATTAAGTTGGCGACTTTTTTTGGGAACCTTGTCTAAGAGGGAGAGACTAGTGGATGATGCACCGGCCCAGATGTGGCAACAATACTCCATGCATGTGCATATGGTGACGTTGTAGAGATATAGGATAATGTCAGGTGTAAGAAGTTTACTAGCACGATAGAGGGAGCCCACCATCTTTGCAGTAGCCTTGGCAATGTCTTCAATGTATTTGTTCCAATTCATGTTATCTGTGAATGTTCAGCCGAGGAGTTTGAGCATTGAACTCTCAGGCAGGGTATTATTTGCCATTCAATCGGTGGTTGAAGAGGGTTTTTGTAGTTATTGAAGGAAAAGAGCTTTGTCTTAGCGGCATTAAATGTTACCATCCATTTGTGTTCCCATTCCACTACAGAGTGGAGGTCACTTTCTAAGGATTTAGCCATTGCCTCGGATATGTGTGCGTCCATTTTGCTCACATGTCTACACCAAACTAAACACCAACAAAAGGTGTATGCGCCAACTGTTTCCAACCAGATAGTCGTAATTTAGGTCAATAGATGCCAATCCTCAGTCATAGAACCTAACTGCATGACTGTCATGCGTGTATTAGGTATAGCCTTGAATTGACGTCATTGATACCTCATACGACTGTATCACTACATAAATGAAAGATGCACGCCTATGAATAAACTAATACATTTGCACATTTTTTTGTATATTTTCACCCTTTGGTCTACGAATGCCGATATGATTACATACGTAACAATGTACATATATATCCATATTTATAGCGAGCTGTCCATATAAATACAAAAACAAACAAAAGTAAAAAGGAAAAAAAAAATGTTAACATACCTTCCAAAAGCCAAAAACTAAAACTAAAAATAGAAACCTTCCTCATAATGTTTTTGGAAGTTAAAATCGTGTTTTGTTAACCTGCTGGTTCTGCTACCCTCTGGCAGCCATGATGGAATTCGCGCATATTGGGTAGTTTTACTGACTTTCTTCTACACCCTCCAAAAGACTAGTGCATTCTGCAAATATAAATATTTTTATCACGGGGAAAATTGCAGAGAACGTCTGACTTTAAATTTAATTTAGACATTCTTTTTTAAATCAACCATTTTTTTTTTTGCAATCAATGTTAGCTGGACAAGCATCTATCTCTGTCAGGTAAGAGATTAGATAGGGTACCTTCTCAAGAAAAAAAATACCACCCATAGAATCATAAATAAAATTCATAATCCTTTCTGCAATCCAACCATATTTGGTACAAATAAAGTTCACTCTATGCCTGACCTGTCCACCAAGTTTCTGTTATGAATTTCTGACAATTTTTGTTTTATTCAATGATAAGCACACCTGGATACGATGTGCAAATTTGTCAATAACTCCAACCCACTCCTCTTTTTTCTAGAGAAACTGATGCTCAACTTTGTTATCTCACAAAACGACATGCAACCGGTTTTTGGTCGTTGAATGCTGGTCAAGACGGTCTTCATCCGAAAATACTCCAGGCACTCGCTCTATCAATTGCTGGTCCCCTCACTTGACCATTCGCTTCAAACCGGTGACATCCTGGAAGACTGGCAAACAGCGACTATTTATCCCATCAAAGGTTGACTGAGAAGATCAAGTCAACTATAGGCCAGTCTCACTCACCTTTATTGTGTACAAAGTTTTTGAGATCCTTTTCAAGTCAGCCGTGATGGCCCATCTCCTGACCACAACATCAACCTTTCAATTCCAACACGGCACCATACTTGCTTAACCAATCTCCTGATTATGGAGGAGTGGGTCACTAAAAATGAATGATGATGATGCGGACGACATTGTCTTCCTTGATTTTGCCAAAGTCTTCGACTCAATGAAGCACAGACTTCTGCTCTACAAGCTCAAGCCTATGACTTTTAACCGCAAGTAGTGAAATGGATCAGTGTCTTACTTGCTGACTGTACCTTTTAAGTGCAAGTCAACGGCTCCCTGTTTGTTTTTCCTAATATGGTTAGTGATGTCCCTCAAGGCTGGGCCCCTTGCTATTCCTGGTTTTCGTCAATGACCTGCCAGAGGACACCTCCCAGAAATTTCTTTTTTTTACCAATGATGTCAAGATCATTTATCCCAGAAGTGACTTCGAAGATCTTCGCAGATGCCTTGATCAAGTTGTGAGATGGTCAAACCTATAGGATTTGTCTCATAATGTCAACACATACAACCACTGTCCAGTCGGTTCTTCACTCAATTTTGAACCTGACCGATTGTTTCTGAACAAGACAACGTACTCTAAGGACTTGGGTGTTGTGGTCGGTCCCTCTTTTATACCTACTACCCAATGCAAATAAGGCCCACTGTGTGCTCTTTTTCATCTACTGCTCTTTTATCACCGTGACAGACGACATCTTCCTCATACTGTACATAACATGTCTCTGGTGCAACCCATTTTGGAATATGGCATCCAGGCTTCATTCCACTATCTCATTCATGATATCCAGCATCTGGTTCAGATGTTGGTGACACGGATGGTCCACGGGCTCTAAAGTCCTATGAACAATGAGTAAACGCCCTAAACCTATACTCGCTGAAGTGTAGGCGGTTATGTGACGACCTCATTCTCGCTTTTATCATCATGTGCGGTAATTATAATATGCCACATGACTTCTATTTAAAATGAATGTAAATTACACAATATTTTAAATTAACATAAATTACACAATATTTTAAATTAACATAAATTACACAATATTTCAAATTAACATAAATTACACAATATTTTAAATTAACATAAATTACACAATATTTTAAATTAACATAAATTACACAATATATGGGATTAACGTAAATTCCATAATATTTGAAAGTAACATAAATTAAAAAATATTTGAAATTAATGTAAATTACACAATATTTGAAATTAACATAAATTACACAATATTTGAAATTAATGCAACTTACACAATATTTTAAATTAACATAAATTACACAATGTTTTAAATTAATGTAAATTACACAATATTTTAAATTAACATAAATTACACAATATTTTAAATTAACATAAATTACACAATATTTGAAATTAACATAAATTACACAATATTTGAAATTAACATAAATTACACAATATTTGAAATTAATGTAAATTACACAATATTTCAAATTAACATAAATTACACAATATTTTAAATTAACATAAATTACACAATATTTTAAATTAACATAAATTACACAATATTTGAAATCAATGTAAATTACACAATATTTGATAATAAATGAAGAAAAGAATGTAGATCAATGAAAATCTAAAAAGAATTTCTAACATTTCAATGTATCTTCATTCTCTTTTCCTATCAATGCTGATGTTCCTCAGGGCTGTATTCTAGGCCCAACACTATTTCTTCTCTATATAAATGATCTTCCAAAGAATATGGTTCAGAAAATTAACATCTTAGCTGATGATACCACTCTCTATTCTGATGTTGCTTATCGCCCTTCTCCCTCGGATCAGTCGAAATATGCAGTTGATCTAGAAGTTGACTTGGGTTCAGTTGTGGATTGGGGTACAAAATGGCTTGTTTCATTTAATCCTGTTAAGATACAGTTCGTGTCTTTCAATCGTAGGTGTGTCCCTTTTCTTCCTGAGATTCTCATGGATGGTTCTGCTCTTGAGGAGAAATCGACTCTGAAACTTCTTGGTCTTTCTCTCTCATCAATCTTTCTTGGAGTTTTTACATTAAATCCATTGCTCTTTCTGCTTCTCGTAAAGTCGGTTCTCTCTATCGCTCCAAACACTTTCTCACGCCTGAGGCTAATCTCTATCTCTACAAATCTACTATCAGACCATGTATGGAGTATTGTTGTCATATTTGGGCTGGTGAATCTCTGTCCCATTTGAGGGTTCTTGATAAGGTGCAGAAACGTGTCTGTAATCTGATTGGCCCTACCCTTTCTTCTTCTCTACACCCCCCTCTCACACAGACGTGATGTTGCTAGTCTCAGTCTTTTCTGTAAATATTATTATGGCATGTGTTCTTCAGAATTATGTGATCTATTCCCCACTTCTTTTGTTCCAGCTCGTTTGACTCGTTGGTCTAGTGGTCTCCATCAATTCGCTGTTTTGATATCTCATTGTAATACAACTTCCTATTCCAGTAGCTTCTTTCCAAGAACTGCAGGCTTGTGGAACTTTCTTCCTGCTGACTGTTTTCCTCCTACCTATAACCTTGGTCTTTTCAAGACTAAGGCCAATAGGTATCTCCTGTCTTTGCGATAATCAGCTTTCATTCTTGTTAGCTCCTTATATCAAGTGGCTTTATGCCTTTTCTGGAGCGATTTCAATAAAAAACTAAAAAAACTCTGTTAAACTAGTTGAAAAAAAAATCAGACAAATTCAAAGTGTATATGTAAGCTTAATTTTGTTTTTATCAAATGTTGCATAGTAATCAGTATACAGTAATTTTTTACGCTTTTTCATGATCCAAATGCTAGTTCATAGTTAAAAACCACACACACATGCTGCACGGAAGAAGTAATTAATGTTTGTTATTTAACAAGTTGTATATTTTTAACCAATAATAAAAATAAAAAATACGTAGCCATTTTGTAAATAGTAATAGCTTGTGCATTATGACAACAAAATGGCGACAAACCAAATTCCCTTCTTATTTCTAGAGGAGTGAATCGAAAGGGGAGATAATTCGAATTATTTTAAGTGTCTTAATTCTTTTCTTAATTTTTCCAAAATGGACGTCAATACGTTAAATCTTGAAGACATTTTATTAAATAAAATATATTTTATATAATCTCAAAGTTACTCAAATAAATCTAATTTATTTTCGTTTTAATACTGTTTCTTAATGTATTTTATTACAAAAATACTGTTTTTAAATGTTCCTTCTGATAAATTCTCATGCTTCTGTTACGGTTTCCCGTGACAAAAAAAAATCGAATATGATTGTTTCGTTATGAGTCCCCCCCCCCCTAAAAAAATAATTCGAATTATTTCCCCTTTCAATTCACTCCTCTAGAAATAAGGAAGGGAATTTTGTTCGTCGCCATTTTGTTGCAATAATGCACAGGCACCCAAATAAAAGTCACCGGTGTTTGTATAGGTTTGTATGTTGCTGAAGGAAATAATGGATCGGATATAGTATTTAATCAATGAATTCGACTGGAATTTCAATTTTTAATAGCAAACAGAGACCGATAAATGACGTAATTTACAGGAGAGTTATTAGTGAATATCGATGTGTCAGGTGCATTCCTATTTAGGCCCAACATGTAAAATCCGACTGTCTTCACTTTATATGTTAGATTAGACATCCTATTTACTCAGCTAATGACCATCTCGTTCTCCAAGAGAGATGAAAAAAAGCAGAAATGGATAATAATAACAATAATAATAATAATAATAATAATAATAATAATAATAATAATAATAATAATAATAATAATAATCATTGGTCTAACGTTTGTCTTACATGTTGGCATGTGTTGGATGACTTTTAGGAATTGACTTCCAAGCTAACCTATGTCTGCCAAACTAACCTATATCGATCCCTTTTTCTCTCAAGTCCATTTTTCACTTCTTCCCATGTTTTCCTTGACCTTCCTCTGTGAACTGAACCTGCTACCTCAACTGTTCTACATCTACTAACCTAAGTACTCTCATTCATTCTTTCAACGTAGCCATACCATCGAAGTCGCCTGTTCTGCACACATCTCCCTATACTGTCCAGATTTTATATTTCATCTCAGGTCATCATAACTAAACCTTACACTACACATCCATCATATCATTCTCATATCATTTCTCTCCATGCCACGCATGTCCTCAACCCTCACTGTCTCGGTTTTACATCATCACACTGCCTGATAGAATCTTCCCTGTTCGAGAGAATATTGCTAACCGATTATGCAAAACACTCCAAAGTTAAAAAGATGAATAGCCTTTGCTATTGGTCAAAATTCATAAATTTATTCATAATAATTTTATATGATTTCATATTCAATTCCCCCCTTCCCCCAATTTTGATTCATATTTGATTTTCTAATTGATTTTTTAACAATTTCATTGAATCATTAATATTTTGACGGTTGACATTGTGAATATAACCTTTACAGCCAACTTCCCAAAGAAAATTCGTTTCGGAAATTTTCTAAATTTGAGGAAATTATTCAAATTGCTAATGATATTCGAAATATGTTCAGTGAATTTAAAATATAAGATTGGGTTTTAAAAAATAGTATTTGAAAACAAGAATCTATATAATAAAAGTGAACGTATATGGCCGGGGTGGAAGATGTGTTTATGGCGGGAGATTCAAAAGAAGAACAAAGGGTTTTTGGATTTTAACCACAGTCGCGAAGGATTTCGGACAAATGGTTTTGCGATAATGAATCCCCCAACCATAGGTAGTGTGATAGATGCCTTTATAACTGCATGTTATCACACCATTAATCTTCCACCATCGGACCACGTGGGGATTAAATAAAACAGCTTAAGACAAACAAGATGAAGGAAGAAAACATTTAAACTTACCTTAAAGAAAGCGAAGGAATTAGGAAGCTATACACATATACGAATAGGCGTTAATAAAAAAGGAAAGGAATAACATTTTAGTAACAAAACAATTTATTTACTAGAGTTTAATAGAGTTCTTTGATTCGTACTTGTAAGTGTATATATGCGAGGCATGTGAATGTCTTTTGTGTGGCTAATTTGTAAATGGTGAATGTGTGAAGGAAAAGTTCGTCAAATTGAAGGATGTGAATAATTGTTCATCGAATTGAAAGATGTGAGGTTACCTTTTTCTCCCCATCCTCCTCCACACAGCTCGTTCGAGCTGGTGGGGGGGGGGGGGATCGCCGAGAGTTCTTGGTGCGTTCTTCCAAAACGCTGAAGGGAAAAAGAGGAAGAGGAAAGGAACGTCCCCTTCTTTATAGATTTAAGATCACGTATGGCCGAGCTGACCTGTCGGCCGCCCATTGGTCAGAAACCTCCGGCCACCGTGATTAGGCGAGATTTCGCGAGTCTCACCACCAGAGGCAAAGAAGGGTCAAACAAAGACAAGAAAGAAAGAAAGGAAGAAAGGGAGAGAGTAAGCCGAACGAACCCAGAAAGAAAAGGGGTAGCTAAACAGGCTAGCCTTTTCCTCAATGCCCGCTCGTCTCCTCTGCCACAATAGTCCCCCACCAGTAAGCGGAGCTTACCCGATAGACACTACTCTATTTCAATTTTACTTTTATGTATTTATTTATTTATATATAACAACAATCTTTATCAGCGAGGATTTAGCGTTCATTCCGGGATGGATGAAGCTGAAGTTATATGGGTGTTCCAGCAAAATTAGCGTTCGCGGGCGAAATTTTAATTTTTGTGCACATTGAGATTTTCCGCCACGCGAAGCTGGTATTGTTTGTAGTTTTAGTTTTCGGATGTGTATTTTTCTGCTGGAACTTAGCGTTCACCTAGAGATTCCTGGGCTGATGAAATATCAGGAGAAAGAAATGTCTCTAGACGAAGCTGGGTATTTTTAGGAAACAATCTTTAGGCTTGCGTCGAAATTTGGTCGCGTTCGTGCAAGTATTCTTTTGGCTGATACAGGTTTTTTCAGGTTGTAGATTTCTTACACGAAGCTGTATTTGGCTTGGGAGATTCAACGCTTGGCGCCTTTTGTTGCTTCCATTGTTCCTCGCCTGATAAGACTATCATCATTATTTTTTTTTTTTTTGGTTATCGGGTTGACGTCGTTAATTTTTCATTAAAAAATATTTTTTTTTTTTTTTGTAATGCCCATTGTAGCTCCATTTTTTTTTTTTAATGGCGTTTGGCGGGATTTTTCATTGTCCGGCATATTTGCGCCATGTGGGAAGATTCCTGTTTTTTGTAGAGAGATTTGATTTTTTTTTTTTTTTTTTTTTTGTGTAGACCCATCTCTCCTTGTCTCGCGAAAAGCACTTTCCTTCTTTGTTCAGTGAAAGGATGTTTTTTTTGTTTTTTTGTTTCGTTAAAATTTGTTTTTGAAAGAAGTTTTTTTTTTTTGTAATAAAATATTCTTGTGTTTTTTTTGTTAGAAATGATTTTTGTTTTTCAAGATTCTTGCGTTGCTTCGTGAAAAGGATTGTTTTGTTGTTGTTGTTGAAAGGGATTTTGTTTGTTCTATGAAAAAGGATTTTTTTTTTTTTTTTTTTGTTGAAAGGAATTTTGTTGTTTGTCTTATGAAAAGGATTTTTTTTTTTTTGTTGAAAGAAATTTTGTTTGTTTTACGAAGGTGTTTTTTTTTTTTTTTTTTGTTGAAAGAGATTTTTTTTTTGTGATGTGAGACGCTCATTTTTTTGTTAAGTTCGTAGACTTGTATTTTCTTCGTATATGAATTTTTTTTTTTTTTGTTTGTTTAACTTACTGCCGTATTCTATTCTAAGTTTCCTTCGCTAAATAAGATTAATATTTAAATTTATTTGTTTGTCTTTAAGTTTAGAAATGGTTGTCTTATTTTTTTTTATTTATTTGTATCTTAAAATTTAATCAGAAGGATTTGTATTTATGTTATCGTAGAAGGATTTAGTTAGCGTGTTAACGTCGAAGAGGTCACCAATTATGGCCGGGGTGGAAGATGTGTTTATGGCGGGAGATTCAAAAGAAGAACAAAGGGTTTTTGGATTTTAACCACAGTCGCGAAGGATTTCGGACAAATGGTTTTGCGATAATGAATCCCCCAACCATAGGTAGTGTGATAGATGCCTTTATAACTGCATGTTATCACACCATTAATCTTCCACCATCGGACCACGTGGGGATTAAATAAAACAGCTTAAGACAAACAAGATGAAGGAAGAAAACATTTAAACTTACCTTAAAGAAAGCGAAGGAATTAGGAAGCTATACACATATACGAATAGGCGTTAATAAAAAAGGAAAGGAATAACATTTTAGTAACAAAACAATTTATTTACTAGAGTTTAATAGAGTTCTTTGATTCGTACTTGTAAGTGTATATATGCGAGGCATGTGAATGTCTTTTGTGTGGCTAATTTGTAAATGGTGAATGTGTGAAGGAAAAGTTCGTCAAATTGAAGGATGTGAATAATTGTTCATCGAATTGAAAGATGTGAGGTTACCTTTTTCTCCCCATCCTCCTCCACACAGCTCGTTCGAGCTGGTGGGGGGGGGGGGGATCGCCGAGAGTTCTTGGTGCGTTCTTCCAAAACGCTGAAGGGAAAAAGAGGAAGAGGAAAGGAACGTCCCCTTCTTTATAGATTTAAGATCACGTATGGCCGAGCTGACCTGTCGGCCGCCCATTGGTCAGAAACCTCCGGCCACCGTGATTAGGCGAGATTTCGCGAGTCTCACCACCAGAGGCAAAGAAGGGTCAAACAAAGACAAGAAAGAAAGAAAGGAAGAAAGGGAGAGAGTAAGCCGAACGAACCCAGAAAGAAAAGGGGTAGCTAAACAGGCTAGCCTTTTCCTCAATGCCCGCTCGTCTCCTCTGCCACACGTATGTATATCCGGTGCACTTTGGAATGAATAGGGAGGTGAAAAGAACAAAGGGTAAAACAGAAAGAAAGGGATGGACAGAGAAGAGGAAAAATAAATGCCGTAAAACGCAAGCTCAAATGTGAATCCACAATGAAAAAAATATTAATATCATTTGTTGAAATTTAAAAAAAAATGGAACGCTATCTCAACTTAAAGTTATGTATGTTCGGAAGAGAGAGAGGGGGGAGAGAGAGGGGGTATTTTATCTAGTAAATTAATTAATATTTTATTTATCTTTTAAAAGTTGGGAAAACGTTTTAATCCAGCTTCGAAATGGCTAAAAAGAAAACGTTCGAAGTTTGCTGATTGTAAACAATGCATTTTAAAAACGAAATATGTCATCTTCATTGGAAATTTTATTTTAAGAAAATTGTAAACATATCTATAGAATAAAATATCAATAACATCTCGACTGACTGATAGAAGGAAAAAGCATTGAAGTTTTTTTTATTTATTTAATTAATTTGGTGATTTCTATTTTTGATTTAATTAATTTCTAATATTTTTTGAACAAGCGCAATTTGAACGTTAAAAAAAATCAAAATTTCCGTGATTTTTTTTAATAAGCTGGTGCCAGATGACGATGCTTTTTCTCCTACTTCTTAGAATATTCAATATTACTTAATGAATAAAATATTTTCGATGGTTGATTTTTCTCCGGCAGCACTTTTACCCGCCGCCCACCGCCGCCCATATTACCATGTTACCGTAAAAGACTTATTCTCTTTCTCTCTCTATTATACCCAATGATTCGGCAACCTATATCTACACTTAACTTCGAAAGCACTTTTTATCATGCATTTGGAATAGGTATGAACCCATCTCCACCGCAGCAATGGGTGAGATAGTAGACTCGACCCTCAAACCTTCCTTGGCCTTTTGACTAGGAGCAAAGTGTAGTATCTGTTCTGATACTACACTTCATCTTTTCTGTCCTCGGTCAGTGAAGGTGAAATACTTCTAGACTGAGGCAATTTAAATTTTTGTCCCAATCCAGAGCGCCCTTTTTTGGGGAGCTGGATTTTCCTCACATTAAAAACTGACCTTGTGTCTAACTCTGCCCTCGTGGCGAGGCAAGTAAGTAGGGACCCTCAAACCTTGGTAAGAGCAACTATTTTATGACACAAACAAAACATGTGGACATGTAGGCCCCTGACATATGGTACTACATGTACATGTAAAAGCATTACTTGCCTGGTGGAAAGAGTGGGTCTTCTTCACAATGCACGAACCATTATAATTAAATTGATCTGTTGAGGTTGTCTGATAATCGCACATTGTTCTCAACTGATGATTCAACTTCAAATCCTCTCTCTGTCATATGATCAAACTACCCAATCAGATTCGTTTATCATATATGTGTCAAACAGATGATCTCAAAGGTCATAATATGTCAATTATGCCTAATAACCCAATGCACCTAGAAAGTCATAATACTGCTAGGTAATATGTAACAGTAAGAGCTAAACAAACCCCCTAAAATAGAAGAATGGCACCAAGGCTCATCATTATTTACACACCATGTCAAATTATAAAGGAGCTTGAATATTTGGAACATGTTGAATGGCTTTTAGAAATTGACTTCCAAACTAACCTATCTCTGGCCAGGTCTCTATTTATTCTCTTTTCTCTTAAATCCATCCTTATCACCTCCTCTCATGTTTTCCTTGGTTTTCCCCTGTCAACTGACCCTGCACCTCAACTGTTCTACATCTACTAACCCAAGAACTAAAAATCCATTCTTTCAATGTGACCATACCAACGAAGTTTCCTGTTTTCCTGTTCTACACACAGATTTAATCTTCCTCTGAGGTCATCAGATCTAATACAGAGATGAACCATTTCTTGTAAGTCGCGTTCAACAATGCAGCCAAAACGGATAAAAGGTGTGTGCGCTCAATTTTACGTGATAAGCTAGTCCTTTTTAAAAAACAATTTAATAGGATTTTAAAAAAAGTAGATGAAGAAAATAATCCAATGTGTAGTTATCAATGTAACGTATAGACGAGAAACACATACAGACACAAGGGATCCGTAAGAAAATTAATGTTTTGGAAAATATTTGTAAAAACAAAGAAAATTAAGTACTTCGTGACCCTTTGTCATTGTAAAGTAATTTGGAAGCATTTAAAGTGCCGAATAGAAAGTTATTTCTGGTTTTAAGATGTTAAAATAAATCAGATTAGTTTATTTGTCAATACGTATTATAGCGTCTCTCTTATAGAACTCTGTTTGAACGATAAAAAACGAATATTGTGTGAAAAAAAAAAAAAACCTGCTCAGGAATTATTCATGAATGAAAAATGAAAATGTTTATATCAGTCTTTTTTTTTTTTTTTTTTTTTTTTCTTTTTACGTAGTTCACCCCAAACAAGGCAGGCTGCCACTGTAGACGTAAGGGGCTACCGAGAAAAAAGAAAAGGGGAGATGGTTGGGGGGGGGGGGTCAACCTAAACTGGGATCTGCGCAGCGAGATGTCTGTTTACATTAATTTTAAATTTCTGCATGTCAGTACTGTCAGGGAAACAGGGGACAGGGAGGGAGTTCCATAGGCCAGCAGCACGAGGAAATAAGTTATTTGAGTAGAAAGCTCTCCGGCATCTGGGGACCTCCACAGTGAATGGATGGGATTTAGTTGATTGTCGAGTGAATTTATGTCGAGGGGGCACCAGAATAGCCAATTCATCAGAGCATGATCCATTGAAGTATTTGTAAAACAAGCACAAGGATGCTACATTGCGGCGATGGGACAGAGACTGGAGCTTGGTTGACAGTGAGGGACCTATTAGGTTGGCGACTCTTTTTTGGACCTTGTCAAGGAGGGAGAGAGTAGTAGATGATGCACCAGCCCAGATGTGGCAACAATACTCCATGCATGGGCGGATGGTGACTTTGTAGAGATACAGGATAATGTCAGGTGTGAGGAATTTACTAGCACGGTAGAGGGAGCCAATCTTCTTTGCGGCAGCCTTGGCAATGTCCTCAATGTCTTGGAATATGTACATACCATTGCAATGTTTTAAAGAAATATGTTTTAATTTAATCCTGCCTAAGTGAATTTATATATAAAAAAATGCCTCACTTTCATAAAATTAGTCTAACCAAATATTATCTGTGTATGCATACTCTTTACTGTCACCATGGCAACATCGGATCTGTTGATATGCAACTATCTTGCAGAGAAAGACGACAGATGACCTCATACTGAACATGCTGCCATGGCGACAACGGATCTGTGTAACAGCTACTATCTCACTGATCGAGGCAGGAATAATAAGTCCTGTAATAATAAGGCCACTTAAGTAATTGCATGTAGACACAGTATAAGACAATGTAACAAATAGATTGTATTTGTACCTACGATGGTGCTATACAAATAAGTTTAACAAACAAATCGTTTAATAGGTATTGTAAACAGATGTAATTGTTTATCTGATAAGCTGTCATAAATAGAGAAATGCAGAGAATTTTATTTTTATTGAGAATGTAAGCAGCTGCAGCTGTGGAAGTGATTAGAAAAATACCTCCATGTTAGTAAAGTTCTGAGCCAGAATAACTATTATGTGAATAAAAATTAAAGCTAAATATATTTTTTATTTAAAAAAAAAATGGTCCAAATCCTTATCATCGAGTGACCTTTGGGCCTTGATAAGTGACTCATTTGTACAAAAAAAAATGGTCCAAAGCCTTATCATTGAGTGACCTTTGGGCCTTGATAAGTGACTCATTTGTACAAAAAAAAAATGGTCCAAAGACTTATCATCGAGTGACCTTTGGGCCTTGATAAGTGACTCATTTGTACAAAAAAAAAATGGTCCAAAGTCTTATCATCGAGTGACCTTTGGGCGTTGATAAGTGACTTATTTGTACAAAAAAAAATGGTCCAAAGTCTTATCATTGAGTGACCTTTGGGCCTTGATAAGTGACTCATTTGTACAAAAAAAAAATTGGTCCAAAGCCTTATCATCGAGTGACCTTTGGGCCTTGATAAGTGACTCATTTGTACAAAACAAAATGGTCCAAAGCCTTATCATCGAGTGACCTTTTGGCCTTGATAAGTGACTCATTTGTACAAAAAAAAATTGGTCCAAAGACTTATCATCGAGTGACCTTTGGGCCTTGATAAGTGACTCATTTGTACAAAAAAAAAATGGTCCAAAGCCTTATCATCGAGTGACCTTTGGGCCTTGATAAGTGACTCATTTGTACAAAAAAAAAAATGGTCCAAAGCCTTATCATCGAGTGACCTTTGGGCCTTGATAAGTGACTCATTTGTACAAAAAAAAAATGGTCCAAAGCCTTATCATCGAGTGACCTTTTGGCCTTGATAAGTGACTCATTTGTACAAAAAAAAAATGGTCCAAAGCCTTATCATCGAGTGACCTTTGGGCCTTGATAAGTGACTCATTTGTACAAAAAAAAAATGGTCCAAAGCCTTATCATCGAGTGACCTTTGGGCCTTGATAAGTGACTCATTTGTACAAAAAAAAGGAAACAAAAGGAAAATTGAATCGAATATTGATTTATCAGATTAATTGCTATCGATGACTAACACCGAAATTCCTACAAAATAACTTTATATACTAGATAACATTGATTGGAATTTGGAAAGATTTTCACTGAATGTTGGCAACATCTATATGCGCAGAATGCGTAAATAGCTTTGTGTTGTGTGCATGTGTTAACATCCGGCAGATATTTAACTGAAGATTTTAGCGTGTCATCGAACAATGTCACGTAAAAAAGCGATAGGTTCTGAAGAATCTAAGTCTAACAAGTGATGAACTTTTCAAGCGTGTTGGCAAAAACAATGTATCAAAATGTACCAGATTTCCTATTTCTAAAGCGGTAGTTTAAAAGCCTCCTTCATACTAAATTACAGAGGAGGACATGAAGATTGATTTTTCACTCACAGAACTGATGGTTGGAGCAAGAGATGGGTGGTTAGTGGACATTTAAAAAACAATTTCTTTTTTACTTTTATCCGCCCCAAACAAGGCATATTGCCACTGAAACATAAAGGGCTACTGTGATAGGTACCAGATTTATAGGCGGTCAACCTGGGTGGGGATTTGGGCAGCAAGACGTTTGTTCACATTACATTAAAATTTATGCATGTTAGTACTGTCGGGGAAACAAGGAGCACGGAGGGAATTCCAAAGGCAATTGGTCTGAGGAAAGAAGCTATCATAGTACAAAATCTTCCGGCATCTAGAGGCGTCTACAGTAAAGAGGTGGGATTTAGCAGCTCTTCGAGTGGGGTGGGTGTATTTTCGTTTAGGGGGTACAAGTGCAGTAAGTTCCTTGGAGCACATTCCGTGGAAGTACTTATAAAATAAGCACAGGGATGCAACACTGCGGTGATGTGACAGGGGCTGGAGCTTGGCAGACAGTGAGAGACCTATTAGGTTAGAAATTATTTTTTGCACCCTCTCCAAGTGGGAGAGGCTAGTGGTTGGTGCACCAGCCCAGATGTGGCATTTTTATTCCGCTTCAGATGACAACAGAGAGGAGGAGGCAGGTATTATTGGTGATATGTTGATTGGTCCATGGGGAGTCCTCGATGGAGTCAAAATGACTGCGGAAAGGATCACCTAAAGCCTTGACTGAAGAGACAGAGAGACCCATTCAAAGGGACGATTGTTTTTGCGCCTCGGACATCCTTGGGCAAGGTGTTGACCTCTACCCCATCCCACCACCCTAAACCCCATCTTTCCCAACCCATTCTACCTTTTTTCTACCTACCCTATTTCCCAACCCTATCAACTACTCAATCCCCCCCCCTACCCACCCTCTACCCATCCTGTGTATGACACAAAACTCCATCCAGTGATGAGGCCCCAATTAGGCAGTTTGCCACTGAAGCATAAAGGGCTACTGCGGTAGCGAACATATTTATAGGGGGTCAACCTGGGTGGGGATTTGGGCAGCAAGACGTTTGTTCACATTACATTAAAATTTATGCATGTTGGTACTGTTGGGGAAACAAGGAGCACGGAGGGAATTCCAAATGCAATCGGTTTGAAGAAAGAAGCTATCATAGTACAAAATCTTCCGGCATCTAGAGGCGTCTACAGTAAAGAGGTGGGATTTAGCAACTCTTCCCTTACCCTCCTTCTAACCATCCTCGGTATGACACAAAACTTCATCCAGTGATGAGGCCCCAATTAGGAAGTTTGGGGAGTCACCCCTTAGTTGGAGTCAGCTGGGGCTTCATATAAAGGTAGATAGCTGATTGGTTAGCTTCGTCATGTTGTTGTATTTCTGCTGTGCGTAAAAGAATTACGGCAAACGCTGATGTATAAAAATACAATGATATCCCTTTATTGTCGGTGAACATGTGGGGTAAATGAGAAAGGTAGAGCATGCATAGGAATTGACAGAATCGTTTTCTGGAACTCGACCACCAGTCAACTCTCAATCTCAATTTTGGGTCAGTTTATATAATAATTTGGGACACCCATGCATCCACCTGTAAACGGGCATTCTGGGATTTATTTAGTGGTGATATATTCCCATTTATACGACACAATCACGTTGACACACCGGTTCCCGTTAGATCACTGAAGTTAAGCGACGTCGAGCCTGGTCAGTACCAAATGCGTGACCATTTTGGAATACCAGGTGCTGTATGTGCTTTCTGTTTATCTTGGCATTGTTTCCAGTTGTCTTGAATTGCTTGCCATTGGAATCAAGCAGTGCCGACTCAGGAGAGGTGTTGTTAGAAATTGCGCAACCCTTGCTTCACAATTTCACGCGCAGCCAGCCCCTTACAGGGGTGTCCATAGTCTCTCTAGACTGAACGGAGGGCATTTCATTTTCATTTCATTCCCATTTACAGCTAACCTTTTGTGGATAAGCATAACCTTTGTAGGTTAGAGTTAGGGTTAGGTTGAATCAATTAACAATTATTTTATTTCCAAGGAGTAGTGTTTCTGTGTCAATCAATCGTGTTTTGTTTCTTCCAGTGCGTGTCTGGGACAAGTACGTTTTATTCCTGCCAGGTGACATTTTCGGTACATCCAACTCAATATTCAACAATGTGACAGTGGAAAGATTTGAGGTGAGGTTTCAGTTGCGGCAGAAATATTAGTGAGGAGAGACTTAATGTAAGGGCTGGAGAAATAGAAGTACTTAGACCCCCTCTCCTCCATTGAGGTTAGGGTTAGGGCTAGAGTTAGGGTTAGGGTCCGGGCAGAAACAACTCCTAGTTAGGGAAATTAATCCATTCATTAGTTAAAGTTGAAATTGTTGTTGACATCTCTTTCTTCGTGAAGATACATGCTACCCGAGGAAAAGATAATAAAGAGAAAATCTTCCTCCCCTCATACCCCCCCCTTAAAGGATATACACCAGAATCAATGAATAAAGTTATGAAGAAAATATGTAGACCACCCACAGCATGGTCCAGCCTGACATTGTACAGCTGAACACGTCAATGGAAAAGGGAAAGTCAGACAACCAACAGTTGCACATGTTTGGCTTCTTGCCACACTCACGCGACTAAATTTAGAAGTGCATCAACATATCGAATTTGGAAGACTCATTTATTTTTTCTTTCTGCGTCTCGTCTGATCAACTAATTAGGAAGAGAACGCCATGGTTTTCCCAACTGTGATTAAATAACTGCCTTAAATAATCAGCCATTTCGTAACGGCCAGCATTTCACTAGGCCTACGTAAAAACGGGGAGTTATACTTCATCAGCATATTCGGTATAATGCCGGTATTACAGGATGGCATGTATTGAACGACTTTAAAAAAAATTACTTCTAAACTAACCTATCTCTGGCCAGGTCTTTATTTATATCTCTTCCCCTCAAATCCACCATTATCACTTCCTCCCATGTTTTCCTTGGCCTTCCCCTGCAAACTGACCTTGCTACCTCAACTGTTATACATCCACTAACCCAAGAACCAAAAATCCATTCTTTCAATGTGACCACACCAACAAAGTCTCCTGTTTTTCACATAGATTTAATCTTCCTTGTTGAGGTAATCAGATCTAATCCTGTCTCTATTTACATAGTTAGACACAAAGTCGGTTTTTAATGTGGGAAAAATCCAGCTCCCCAAAAAGGGGCACTCTGGATTGGGGCAAAAATCAAAATTGCCTCAGTCTAAAAGGATTTCTCTTTCACTGACCGAGGACAAAACAGATGACGTTTAGTATCAGAACAGATACTACAATGTGCTCCTAGCCAAAAGGCTCATATTACACATCCATCGTATCATTTCTCTCCATGCAACGCATGTCCTCAACCCTCACAACCTCTTTCTCCTAAGCTGATTATCAACCAAAGTTATAACTCAGTCTGTTTTATTTTTTATTTTTTTTTTGTACTTATTGGAAAGTGGGATTGAAGAGCCAGCATACTAGAGGAAGAGCACTCTGGCCTTCAAAAAATGCCTGGGCAGCCCCGTCTGCATTCTCCAATAGGGGCACCTCAGTCGATTAGCTATAAACTAACACCTTCTCAATTTTTGGCGATTTATTCCTTCATTTATTTATCTACCTCCCACAGCGGTAAGATGTGACACAAGGTCGGAAAGTGGGATTTGATAAGTCAGCACCCTAGAGGAAGAGCGCTCTGACCTTTAAAAATTGCCTGGGCAGCCCCGTCGGCATTTTCCGGTAGGGGCGCCTCAGGCGAGTAGCAATAAACTAACCCCTTCTCAAAGGGTGAGAAGGCAAAGCCTGGGAGGGTGGACCTCCTAGAACTGCACAGGACAGACCCATAGACCGGCGTAAATCAAGCCCCGAAGGCCAAGACAATACCGGTCTATGGGGTGCAGTATTCATCGGAACAGATACTACACTTTGATCTTGGCCAAACACACCAATAATACTATATAATATTCACTATTGATGGTTCTTCATTTCTCAAGATAATCGATGAAAACAATACGTTGTGCATCCCAAAATACGGAGGCCAAAACCTTGCCTGCTGATATTTGCATCTTTGATTGCTTTGGTCTGTTTTCACCTACCACTGACCATTCAAGAAAGAAAGAAAAAGCATACTTCCAACAACGAGGAAGACAACAGACTCGTGAAAAAGCAATCAGGGCTTGTCTACCTGCCATCAAAGAAACCATCACATCTTTTATAAGGCGGCCGTGTCGAATGTGTTTGTTCTTACGAGTTGTTATTTTAGACTGTTATCCTTATCTTTGTTGTTGTTTTATTTTGGTGCTTTTGTTGCAAATAGTAACTTTTCTCATAAGAAAAAAAGAACATTTCAATAGTAATCTATATATTAATATGATAGCGTGTGTGTTCGTGTGTCATGCTTACATCAAAAGCTCTGCGCATGCGTGCCGCACCTAGATTTGGAAAAGCATTCAAGTCACCTAATTTTCGTAATATTTTCCAAGTATTTCCCTTTGGCGCAAGGGTTAGCGACGTAGGATTTTGACCTCAGCATGACTTGTTTATAGTTCGATTCCAACCAACCTCTAAGATTTTTTTTCTTACATCGAAGGGGGGGGGGGGGTAGGGAGGGGACGACCGGAAAGGCACATATTAATACGATGTTCATTTTTTAAAATAAATATACAAGTCAAATCTTATCATATTTTATTCAAACATGTATAGGTACGGAACAAGATAATTAGTATTAAAAACATCATTTCGTGTAATTTACACGGGTCCCGCTAGTTAGAATAATTCAAATACTCCAAATTTGATTTCACCTTTTCAAAGAGTCTATAACTCTCGCCTCTTTCGCTTGTCCCTCTAATTTCTTTATTTATTTTTCGTCTTTATCTTTTAGTGCCATTCCCTATTTTTGAAGTAGTTTCACTTCTTTAATCTAACATTCGCTTTTCTACTTTTTTTTTCTTATTGTCCACTTTTACTTTTGGACTCATCTAAATAACAACATCACATCACTTCTAACCCTAACCCTAACCTCTAACCCCAATCTCTAACCCTAACCTCTAACCTCAACCTCTAACCTTAACCTCTAACCTCTAACCCTAACCTCAAATCCTAACCTCTAACCCTAACCTCTAACCTCTAACCCTAACCTCTAACCCTAACCTCGAACCCCTAATCCTAACCCTAACCTCTTACCCTAACCTCTAACCTCTAACCCTAGCCCTAACCTCTAACCCTAACTCTAACCTCTAACTCTAACGTCTAACCTCTAACCCCAACCCTAACCCAACATCTAACCCTAACTCTAACCTTAACCTCTAACCCTAACCTCTAACCTCTAACTCTAACCTCTAACTCTAACCTCTAACCTCTAACCGTAACCTCTAACCCTAACCCTAACCTCTAACCCCAACCTTAACCTTTAACCTCTAATACTTTTTGGAGAGTAGAAAGTGGACATTGGGTTTAATTTCGGCAGCCTCGTAACTTTCGATTCCCTTATTTTGTCCTTTAGTCTTGACATTCCTGACAAAGGAGGAAGAATTGCTGTTTTCTGGGTCAGAATCTATTCAACTAACACTTATCTTTGTCTAGTTTTTTACCTTGAAGTAGTATTTTTTTTTAGCTCCTTACATCAAGTGGTGTCATGCCTTGTCTGGAGCGATTTCCATAAAAAAATAGACTAGCAAAAATAGTCAGATAGCTGAAATCTTCATGAAGAAGAGCAGCATGCCGACGACGATTTCAACTTCATAAAATATATTTACGAGTTACGTCAGTTTTCTTTTAAAAAAAATTGTTTTTATTTTTGTTCGCCCCAAACTAGGCATATTGCCACTGAAGTGTAAAAGGCGACTGTGATAGTAGCCAGATTTATAGGTAGAAAGCCTGGATTGGGGGTGAGCAGCAAGATGTTTGTTCACATTACATTTAAATGTGTGCATGTTGATAGGTCGGGGAAATAGTGAGCAGGAAGAAAATTCCAAAAGCAAGCGGTCCAAGGAAAGAAGCTATCAGTACAGAAAATCTTCCGGCATCTCGTGGACCTCTACAGTGAAAGGTGAGATGTTGCTGCTATTTGGGTGGGTCGGGTGTATTTTTGTTTAGGGGGGTATAAAATAGCACTTCCTCCATCTCCCCCTCCCCCTTTCTCTCTCTCTCTGAAGTTCGTTTGATGTTGAAGTTATTATTCAAAAAGAAGGAAAGTAAGATAGTTAAACAATAATTTTTTGATTAAAACGAAAGGAAGTAAATATGTGTAAATGAATTTAGAGTTAACTCCCCTTTTTTTAAATATGCCTGCCGTTTGGTAAAATAGCTATAGCTGAATAACGTTATCATTATATATATATATATATATATATATATATATATATATATATATATATATATATATATATATATATATATATGGGAAGAGAAGGATGAAGGTAATCCGACGTAATTATAAAAGTAATTTATAGAAAGCAATACAATGCAGAGGTGTAACGGATAAACACGAACTGAAGCAAATTAAGACATATAACAGTGGAATGAGTTATGAAGTTTCCACTTTTTTTTAATACATTTTTTTTTAATATTATATTGCGATCTAACTTGCGTCAGTGCGGTTCGATGGAGGTTCCGTATAACAATTCCATCAAACTGCACTGATGCAAGATTGTAATATAATATATAAAAAAAAAGTTGTATTAATAAAAAAGGTGGAAACTTCTAAACTCATTCCATCGTTTTGTGTCTTAATTTGCTTCAGTTCGTGTTTATCCGCTACACCTCTGCATTGTATTGTCTTCTATAAATTATCTTTACACACACAGACACACACACACACACACACACACACACACACACACACACACATACATATATCTATCTCTCTCTCTCTCTCTCTCTCTCTCTCTATATATATATATATATATATATATATATATATATATATATATATATATATATATATAACCAATGTAATATATCAGTTCCAATGCCCTATGGGAGAATGTATCTCCGACAACAATAAAAAAAACTAATTCTTACATAGGTTTCACTTCCACAACACTATCCCGAAGACTCACTCTACATCTCTCCGACACTAGCTCTATATGCCAACACCTAAAAAAACATAATTGCACCCCCTCTCAATATAAAAACATCCTTGTTAACAATACCAAAATAATACACCACGATACCAATATCAAAAAATTAAAAATACTCGAAGCCCTCTACATAAAAACTAAACATCCCACAATTAATAATGTCAATTATGAAACTAGTCGCAACATTTTAAAGTGTCTAGCATAATAATTAACATTACCAAATTCTTAGCCATTAGGTAGTTATGCGTTTGAATTGTATGCACTTTCTTTAACGTCATCAATTTCTTAACGGTTTAAACAGTCAAACTTTTAAATCTCTCATATGTGTAGAACGCCATCACGCTCTCATGTACATTTCAACTTTACAGACGCTTTTTCAAGTTATAAACTACTTGCCGTTATAATTCAAAAATGAGCACAACAGTAAAGTCATAATTTGTAAAGACACTAAAACTAATACCGCCTGAAGATGATTTGACGATTCAAATCGAAAGTACTTGCAAAAAAGAAAAAAAGAATGGAACAAGAAACCCATGGATCATATTTACATCAATTTGACCGAAACATTAGATGGACAATTCGGAAAATTGAAAAAATAAAAAAAAGGCGCATCAAACAAAACCACTCCGTGTTATTTAATAATGTTTGCCTATATATATATATATATATATATATATATAGTCTCGGAAGTTTCTCAACCATTAAAACTATATAAAAAAAAAAATTTAAAAGAAAATATATATAAAAAAACAAAAAAACTTATAGTTTAAGTCTTCCAGTGGAAAATCACTCATGTAAGTCAATTTATTTTTTACAGTTATTATATTAGTTAGTTTCTAACACTATTTTAAGGGATCATCAGTTGTTTACCATGAAAAACTATATATATATATATATATATATATATATATACATATATATACATATACATATATATATATACATATATATATATATATGTATAT
>OY744531.1:16856924-16914424 GCA_963556195.1 Sepiola atlantica | reverse complement strand
AGGAAAAACAGCTACTAATATATAATGGACAGCTAAAACAGTATTTCCAGTAACATTTAGCCAGGAAAAACAGCTACTAATATATAATGGACAGTTAAAACAGTATTTCCAGTAACATTTAGCCAGGAAAAACAGCTACTAATATATAATGGACAGTTAAAACAGTATTTCCAGTAACATTTAGCCAGGAAAAACAGCTACTAATATATAATGGACAGCTAAAACAGTATTTCCAGTAACATTTAGCCAGAAAAAACAGCTACTAATATATAATGGACAGCTAAAACAGTATTTCCAGTAACATTTAGCCAGGAAAAACAGCTACTAATATATAATGGACAGTTAAAACAGTATTTCCAGTAACATTTAGCCAGGAAAAACAGCTACTAATATATAATGGACAGTTAAAACAGTATTTCCAGTAACATTTAGCCAGGAAAAACAGCTACTAATATATAATGGACAGCTAAAACAGTATTTCCAGTAACATTTAGCCAGAAAAAACAGCTACTAATATATAATGGACAGCTAAAACAGTATTTCCAGTAACATTTAGCCAGGAAAAACAGCTACTAATATATAATGGACAGCTAAAACAGTATTTCCAGTAACATTTAGCCAGGAAAAACAGCTACTAATATATAATGGACAGTTAAAACAGTATTTCCAGTAACATTTAGCCAGGAAAAACAGCTACTAATATATAATGGACAGCTAAAACAGTATTTCCAGTAACATTTAGCCAGGAAAAACAGCTACTAATATATAATGGACAGTTAAAACAGTATTTCCAGTAAAATTTAGCCAGGAAAAACAGCTACTAATATATAATGGACAGCTAAAACAGTATTTCCAGTAACATTTAGCCAGAAAAAACAGCTACTAATATATAATGGACAGCTAAAACAGTATTTCCAGTAACATTTAGCCAGGAAAAACAGCTACTAATATATAATGGACAGCTAAAACAGTATTTCCAGTAACATTTAGCCAGGAAAAACAGCTACTAATATATAATGGACAGCTAAAACAGTATTTCCAGTAACATTTAGCCAGGAAAAACAGCTACTAATATATAATGGACAGTTAAAACAGTATTTCCAGTAACATTTAGCCAGGAAAAAACAGCTACTAATATATAATGGACAGCTAAAACAGTATTTCCAGTAACATTTAGCCAGGAAAAACAGCTACTAATATATAATGGACAGCTAAAACAGTATTTCCAGTAACATTTAGCCAGGAAAAACAGCTACTAATATATAATGGACAGCTAAAACAGTATTTCCAGTAACATTTAGCCAGGAAAAACAGCTACTAATATATAATGGACAGTTAAAACAGTATTTCCAGTAAAATTTAGCCAGGAAAAACAGCTACTAATATATAATGGACAGCTAAAACAGTATTTCCAGTAACATTTAGCCAGAAAAAACAGCTACTAATATATAATGGACAGCTAAAACAGTATTTCCAGTAACATTTAGCCAGGAAAAACAGCTACTAATATATAATGGACAGCTAAAACAGTATTTCCAGTAACATTTAGCCAGGAAAAACAGCTACTAATATATAATGGACAGCTAAAACAGTATTTCCAGTAACATTTAGCCAGGAAAAACAGCTACTAATATATAATGGACAGTTAAAACAGTATTTCCAGTAACATTTAGCCAGGAAAAACAGCTACTAATATATAATGGACAGCTAAAACAGTATTTCCAGTAACATTTAGCCAGGAAAAACAGCTACTAATATATAATGGACAGCTAAAACAGTATTTCCAGTAACATTTAGCCAGGAAAAACAGCTACTAATATATAATGGACAGCTAAAACAGTATTTCCAGTAACATTTAGCCAGGAAAAACAGCTACTAATATATAATGGACAGCTAAAACAGTATTTCCAGTAACATTTAGCCAGGAAAAACAGCTACTAATATATAATGGACAGCTAAAACAGTATTTCCAGTAACATTTAGCCAGGAAAAACAGCTACTAATATATAATGGACAGCTAAAACAGTATTTCCAGTAACATTTAGCCAGGGAAAACAGCTACTAATACATAATGGACAGCTAAAACAGTATTTCCAGTAACATTTAGCCAGGAAAAACAGCTACTAATATATAATGGATAGCTAAAACAGTATTTCCAGTAACATTTAGCCAGGAAAAACAGCTACTAATATATAATGGACAGCTAAAACAGTATTTCCAGTAACATTTAGCCAGGAAAAACAGCTACTAATATATAATGGACAGCTAAAACAGTATTTCCAGTAACATTTAGCCAGGAAAAACAGCTACTAATATATAATGGACAGCTAAAACAGTATTTCCAGTAACATTTAGCCAGGAAAAACAGCTACTAATATATAATGGACAGCTAAAACAGTATTTCCAGTAACATTTAGCCAGGAAAAACAGCTACTAATATATAATGGACAGCTAAAACAGTATTTCCAGTAACATTTAGCCAGGAAAAACAGCTACTAATATATAATGGACAGCTAAAACAGTATTTCCAGTAACATTTAGCCAGGAAAAACAGCTACTAATATATAATGGACAGCTAAAACAGTATTTCCAGTAACATTTAGCCAGGAAAAACAGCTACTAATATATAATGGACAGCTAAAACAGTATTTCCAGTAACATTTAGCCAGGAAAAACAGCTACTAATATATAATGGACAGCTAAAACAGTATTTCCAGTAACATTTAGCCAGGAAAAACAGCTACTAATATATAATGGACAGCTAAAACAGTATTTCCAGTAACATTTAGCCAGGAAAAACAGCTACTAATATATAATGGACAGCTAAAACAGTATTTCCAGTAACATTTAGCCAGGAAAAACAGCTACTAATATATAATGGACAGCTAAAACAGTATTTCCAGTAACATTTAGCCAGGAAAAACAGCTACTAATATATAATGGACAGCTAAAACAGTATTTCCAGTAACATTTAGCCAGGAAAAACAGCTACTAATATATAATGGACAGCTAAAACAGTATTTCCAGTAACATTTAGCCAGGAAAAACAGCTACTAATATATAATGGACAGCTAAAACAGTATTTCCAGTAACATTTAGCCAGGAAAAACAGCTACTAATATATAATGGACAGCTAAAACAGTATTTCCAGTAACATTTAGCCAGGAAAAACAGCTACTAATATATAATGGACAGCTAAAACAGTATTTCCAGTAACATTTAGCCAGGAAAAACAGCTACTAATATATAATGGACAGTTAAAACAGTATTTCCAGTAACATTTAGCCAGGAAAAACAGCTACTAATATATAATGGACAGTTAAAACAGTATTTCCAGTAACATTTAGCCAGGAAAAACAGCTACTAATATATAATGGACAGCTAAAACAGTATTTCCAGTAACATTTAGCCAGAAAAAACAGCTACTAATATATAATGGACAGCTAAAACAGTATTTCCAGTAACATTTAGCCAGGAAAAACAGCTACTAATATATAATGGACAGTTAAAACAGTATTTCCAGTAACATTTAGCCAGGAAAAACAGCTACTAATATATAATGGACAGTTAAAACAGTATTTCCAGTAACATTTAGCCAGGAAAAACAGCTACTAATATATAATGGACAGCTAAAACAGTATTTCCAGTAACATTTAGCCAGAAAAAACAGCTACTAATATATAATGGACAGCTAAAACAGTATTTCCAGTAACATTTAGCCAGGAAAAACAGCTACTAATATATAATGGACAGCTAAAACAGTATTTCCAGTAACATTTAGCCAGGAAAAACAGCTACTAATATATAATGGACAGTTAAAACAGTATTTCCAGTAACATTTAGCCAGGAAAAACAGCTACTAATATATAATGGACAGCTAAAACAGTATTTCCAGTAACATTTAGCCAGGAAAAACAGCTACTAATATATAATGGACAGTTAAAACAGTATTTCCAGTAAAATTTAGCCAGGAAAAACAGCTACTAATATATAATGGACAGCTAAAACAGTATTTCCAGTAACATTTAGCCAGAAAAAACAGCTACTAATATATAATGGACAGCTAAAACAGTATTTCCAGTAACATTTAGCCAGAAAAAACAGCTACTAATATATAATGGACAGCTAAAACAGTATTTCCAGTAACATTTAGCCAGGAAAAACAGCTACTAATATATAATGGACAGCTAAAACAGTATTTCCAGTAACATTTAGCCAGGGAAAACAGCTACTAATACATAATGGACAGCTAAAACAGTATTTCCAGTAACATTTAGCCAGGAAAAACAGCTACTAATATATAATGGATAGCTAAAACAGTATTTCCAGTAACATTTAGCCAGGAAAAACAGCTACTAATATATAATGGACAGCTAAAACAGTATTTCCAGTAACATTTAGCCAGGAAAAACAGCTACTAATATATAATGGACAGCTAAAACAGTATTTCCAGTAACATTTAGCCAGGAAAAACAGCTACTAATATATAATGGACAGCTAAAACAGTATTTCCAGTAACATTTAGCCAGGAAAAACAGCTACTAATATATAATGGACAGCTAAAACAGTATTTCCAGTAACATTTAGCCAGGAAAAACAGCTACTAATATATAATGGACAGCTAAAACAGTATTTCCAGTAACATTTAGCCAGGAAAAACAGCTACTAATATATAATGGACAGCTAAAACAGTATTTCCAGTAACATTTAGCCAGGAAAAACAGCTACTAATATATAATGGACAGTTAAAACAGTATTTCCAGTAAAATTTAGCCAGGAAAAACAGCTACTAATATATAATGGACAGCTAAAACAGTATTTCCAGTAACATTTAGCCAGAAAAAACAGCTACTAATATATAATGGACAGCTAAAACAGTATTTCCAGTAACATTTAGCCAGGAAAAACAGCTACTAATATATAATGGACAGCTAAAACAGTATTTCCAGTAACATTTAGCCAGGAAAAACAGCTACTAATATATAATGGACAGCTAAAACAGTATTTCCAGTAACATTTAGCCAGGAAAAACAGCTACTAATATATAATGGACAGTTAAAACAGTATTTCCAGTAACATTTAGCCAGGAAAAACAGCTACTAATATATAATGGACAGCTAAAACAGTATTTCCAGTAACATTTAGCCAGGAAAAACAGCTACTAATATATAATGGACAGCTAAAACAGTATTTCCAGTAACATTTAGCCAGGAAAAACAGCTACTAATATATAATGGACAGCTAAAACAGTATTTCCAGTAACATTTAGCCAGGAAAAACAGCTACTAATATATAATGGACAGCTAAAACAGTATTTCCAGTAACATTTAGCCAGGAAAAACAGCTACTAATATATAATGGACAGCTAAAACAGTATTTCCAGTAACATTTAGCCAGGAAAAACAGCTACTAATATATAATGGACAGTTAAAACAGTATTTCCAGTAACATTTAGCCAGGAAAAACAGCTACTAATATATAATGGACAGTTAAAACAGTATTTCCAGTAACATTTAGCCAGGAAAAACAGCTACTAATATATAATGGACAGCTAAAACAGTATTTCCAGTAACATTTAGCCAGGAAAAACAGCTACTAATATATAATGGACAGCTAAAACAGTATTTCCAGTAACATTTAGCCAGGAAAAACAGCTACTAATATATAATGGACAGCTAAAACAGTATTTCCAGTAACATTTAGCCAGGAAAAACAGCTACTAATATATAATGGACAGCTAAAACAGTATTTCCAGTAACATTTAGCCAGGAAAAACAGCTACTAATATATAATGGACAGTTAAAACAGTATTTCCAGTAAAATTTAGCCAGGAAAAACAGCTACTAATATATAATGGACAGCTAAAACAGTATTTCCAGTAACATTTAGCCAGAAAAAACAGCTACTAATATATAATGGACAGCTAAAACAGTATTTCCAGTAACATTTAGCCAGGAAAAACAGCTACTAATATATAATGGACAGCTAAAACAGTATTTCCAGTAACATTTAGCCAGGAAAAACAGCTACTAATATATAATGGACAGCTAAAACAGTATTTCCAGTAACATTTAGCCAGGAAAAAACAGCTACTAATATATAATGGACAGCTAAAACAGTATTTCCAGTAACATTTAGCCAGGAAAAACAGCTACTAATATATAATGGACAGCTAAAACAGTATTTCCAGTAACATTTAGCCAGGAAAAACAGCTACTAATATATAATGGACAGCTAAAACAGTATTTCCAGTAACATTTAGCCAGGAAAAACAGCTACTAATATATAATGGACAGCTAAAACAGTATTTCCAGTAACATTTAGCCAGGAAAAACAGCTACTAATATATAATGGACAGCTAAAACAGTATTTCCAGTAACATTTAGCCAGGAAAAACAGCTACTAATATATAATGGACAGCTAAAACAGTATTTCCAGTAACATTTAGCCAGGGAAAACAGCTACTAATACATAATGGACAGCTAAAACAGTATTTCCAGTAACATTTAGCCAGGAAAAACAGCTACTAATATATAATGGATAGCTAAAACAGTATTTCCAGTAACATTTAGCCAGGAAAAACAGCTACTAATATATAATGGACAGCTAAAACAGTATTTCCAGTAACATTTAGCCAGGAAAAACAGCTACTAATATATAATGGACAGCTAAAACAGTATTTCCAGTAACATTTAGCCAGGAAAAACAGCTACTAATATATAATGGACAGCTAAAACAGTATTTCCAGTAACATTTAGCCAGGAAAAACAGCTACTAATATATAATGGACAGCTAAAACAGTATTTCCAGTAACATTTAGCCAGGAAAAACAGCTACTAATATATAATGGACAGCTAAAACAGTATTTCCAGTAACATTTAGCCAGGAAAAACAGCTACTAATATATAATGGACAGCTAAAACAGTATTTCCAGTAACATTTAGCCAGGAAAAACAGCTACTAATATATAATGGACAGCTAAAACAGTATTTCCAGTAACATTTAGCCAGGAAAAAACAGCTACTAATATATAATGGACAGCTAAAACAGTATTTCCAGTAACATTTAGCCAGGAAAAACAGCTACTAATATATAATGGACAGCTAAAACAGTATTTCCAGTAACATTTAGCCAGGAAAAACAGCTACTAATATATAATGGACAGCTAAAACAGTATTTCCAGTAACATTTAGCCAGGAAAAACAGCTACTAATATATAATGGACAGCTAAAACAGTATTTCCAGTAACATTTAGCCAGGAAAAACAGCTACTAATATATAATGGACAGCTAAAACAGTATTTCCAGTAACATTTAGCCAGGAAAAACAGCTACTAATATATAATGGACAGCTAAAACAGTATTTCCAGTAACATTTAGCCAGGAAAAACAGCTACTAATATATAATGGACAGCTAAAACAGTATTTCCAGTAACATTTAGCCAGGAAAAACAGCTACTAATATATAATGGACAGCTAAAACAGTATTTCCAGTAACATTTAGCCAGGAAAAACAGCTACTAATATATAATGGACAGCTAAAACAGTATTTCCAGTAACATTTAGCCAGGAAAAACAGCTACTAATATATAATGGACAGCTAAAACAGTATTTCCAGTAACATTTAGCCAGGAAAAACAGCTACTAATATATAATGGACAGTTAAAACAGTATTTCCAGTAACATTTAGCCAGGAAAAACAGCTACTAATATATAATGGACAGTTAAAACAGTATTTCCAGTAACATTTAGCCAGGAAAAACAGCTACTAATATATAATGGACAGCTAAAACAGTATTTCCAGTAACATTTAGCCAGAAAAAACAGCTACTAATATATAATGGACAGCTAAAACAGTATTTCCAGTAACATTTAGCCAGGAAAAACAGCTACTAATATATAATGGACAGTTAAAACAGTATTTCCAGTAACATTTAGCCAGGAAAAACAGCTACTAATATATAATGGACAGTTAAAACAGTATTTCCAGTAACATTTAGCCAGGAAAAACAGCTACTAATATATAATGGACAGCTAAAACAGTATTTCCAGTAACATTTAGCCAGAAAAAACAGCTACTAATATATAATGGACAGCTAAAACAGTATTTCCAGTAACATTTAGCCAGGAAAAACAGCTACTAATATATAATGGACAGCTAAAACAGTATTTCCAGTAACATTTAGCCAGGAAAAACAGCTACTAATATATAATGGACAGTTAAAACAGTATTTCCAGTAACATTTAGCCAGGAAAAACAGCTACTAATATATAATGGACAGCTAAAACAGTATTTCCAGTAACATTTAGCCAGGAAAAACAGCTACTAATATATAATGGACAGTTAAAACAGTATTTCCAGTAAATTTAGCCAGGAAAAACAGCTACTAATATATAATGGACAGCTAAAACAGTATTTCCAGTAACATTTAGCCAGAAAAAACAGCTACTAATATATAATGGACAGCTAAAACAGTATTTCCAGTAACATTTAGCCAGAAAAAACAGCTACTAATATATAATGGACAGCTAAAACAGTATTTCCAGTAACATTTAGCCAGGAAAAACAGCTACTAATATATAATGGACAGCTAAAACAGTATTTCCAGTAACATTTAGCCAGGGAAAACAGCTACTAATACATAATGGACAGCTAAAACAGTATTTCCAGTAACATTTAGCCAGGAAAAACAGCTACTAATATATAATGGATAGCTAAAACAGTATTTCCAGTAACATTTAGCCAGGAAAAACAGCTACTAATATATAATGGACAGCTAAAACAGTATTTCCAGTAACATTTAGCCAGGAAAAACAGCTACTAATATATAATGGACAGCTAAAACAGTATTTCCAGTAACATTTAGCCAGGAAAAACAGCTACTAATATATAATGGACAGCTAAAACAGTATTTCCAGTAACATTTAGCCAGGAAAAACAGCTACTAATATATAATGGACAGCTAAAACAGTATTTCCAGTAACATTTAGCCAGGAAAAACAGCTACTAATATATAATGGACAGCTAAAACAGTATTTCCAGTAACATTTAGCCAGGAAAAACAGCTACTAATATATAATGGACAGCTAAAACAGTATTTCCAGTAACATTTAGCCAGGAAAAACAGCTACTAATATATAATGGACAGTTAAAACAGTATTTCCAGTAAAATTTAGCCAGGAAAAACAGCTACTAATATATAATGGACAGCTAAAACAGTATTTCCAGTAACATTTAGCCAGAAAAAACAGCTACTAATATATAATGGACAGCTAAAACAGTATTTCCAGTAACATTTAGCCAGGAAAAACAGCTACTAATATATAATGGACAGCTAAAACAGTATTTCCAGTAACATTTAGCCAGGAAAAACAGCTACTAATATATAATGGACAGCTAAAACAGTATTTCCAGTAACATTTAGCCAGGAAAAACAGCTACTAATATATAATGGACAGTTAAAACAGTATTTCCAGTAACATTTAGCCAGGAAAAACAGCTACTAATATATAATGGACAGCTAAAACAGTATTTCCAGTAACATTTAGCCAGGAAAAACAGCTACTAATATATAATGGACAGCTAAAACAGTATTTCCAGTAACATTTAGCCAGGAAAAACAGCTACTAATATATAATGGACAGCTAAAACAGTATTTCCAGTAACATTTAGCCAGGAAAAACAGCTACTAATATATAATGGACAGCTAAAACAGTATTTCCAGTAACATTTAGCCAGGAAAAACAGCTACTAATATATAATGGACAGCTAAAACAGTATTTCCAGTAACATTTAGCCAGGAAAAACAGCTACTAATATATAATGGACAGTTAAAACAGTATTTCCAGTAACATTTAGCCAGGAAAAACAGCTACTAATATATAATGGACAGTTAAAACAGTATTTCCAGTAACATTTAGCCAGGAAAAACAGCTACTAATATATAATGGACAGCTAAAACAGTATTTCCAGTAACATTTAGCCAGGAAAAACAGCTACTAATATATAATGGACAGCTAAAACAGTATTTCCAGTAACATTTAGCCAGGAAAAACAGCTACTAATATATAATGGACAGCTAAAACAGTATTTCCAGTAACATTTAGCCAGGAAAAACAGCTACTAATATATAATGGACAGCTAAAACAGTATTTCCAGTAACATTTAGCCAGGAAAAACAGCTACTAATATATAATGGACAGTTAAAACAGTATTTCCAGTAAAATTTAGCCAGGAAAAACAGCTACTAATATATAATGGACAGCTAAAACAGTATTTCCAGTAACATTTAGCCAGAAAAAACAGCTACTAATATATAATGGACAGCTAAAACAGTATTTCCAGTAACATTTAGCCAGGAAAAACAGCTACTAATATATAATGGACAGCTAAAACAGTATTTCCAGTAACATTTAGCCAGGAAAAACAGCTACTAATATATAATGGACAGCTAAAACAGTATTTCCAGTAACATTTAGCCAGGAAAAACAGCTACTAATATATAATGGACAGTTAAAACAGTATTTCCAGTAACATTTAGCCAGGAAAAACAGCTACTAATATATAATGGACAGCTAAAACAGTATTTCCAGTAACATTTAGCCAGGAAAAACAGCTACTAATATATAATGGACAGCTAAAACAGTATTTCCAGTAACATTTAGCCAGGAAAAACAGCTACTAATATATAATGGACAGCTAAAACAGTATTTCCAGTAACATTTAGCCAGGAAAAACAGCTACTAATATATAATGGACAGCTAAAACAGTATTTCCAGTAACATTTAGCCAGGAAAAACAGCTACTAATATATAATGGACAGTTAAAACAGTATTTCCAGTAACATTTAGCCAGGAAAAACAGCTACTAATATATAATGGACAGTTAAAACAGTATTTCCAGTAACATTTAGCCAGGAAAAACAGCTACTAATATATAATGGACAGCTAAAACAGTATTTCCAGTAACATTTAGCCAGGAAAAACAGCTACTAATATATAATGGACAGCTAAAACAGTATTTCCAGTAACATTTAGCCAGGAAAAACAGCTACTAATATATAATGGACAGCTAAAACAGTATTTCCAGTAACATTTAGCCAGGAAAAACAGCTACTAATATATAATGGACAGTTAAAACAGTATTTCCAGTAACATTTAGCCAGGAAAAACAGCTACTAATATATAATGGACAGCTAAAACAGTATTTCCAGTAACATTTAGCCAGGAAAAACAGCTACTAATATATAATGGACAGCTAAAACAGTATTTCCAGTAACATTTAGCCAGGAAAAACAGCTACTAATATATAATGGACAGTTAAAACAGTATTTCCAGTAACATTTAGCCAGGAAAAACAGCTACTAATATATAATGGACAGCTAAAACAGTATTTCCAGTAACATTTAGCCAGGAAAAACAGCTACTAATATATAATGGACAGCTAAAACAGTATTTCCAGTAACATTTAGCCAGGAAAAACAGCTACTAATATATAATGGACAGCTAAAACAGTATTTCCAGTAACATTTAGCCAGGAAAAACAGCTACTAATATATAATGGACAGCTAAAACAGTATTTCCAGTAACATTTAGCCAGGAAAAACAGCTACTAATATATAATGGACAGCTAAAACAGTATTTCCAGTAACATTTAGCCAGGAAAAACAGCTACTAATATATAATGGACAGCTAAAACAGTATTTCCAGTAACATTTAGCCAGGAAAAACAGCTACTAATATATAATGGACAGCTAAAACAGTATTTCCAGTAACATTTAGCCAGGAAAAACAGCTACTAATATATAATGGACAGCTAAAACAGTATTTCCAGTAACATTTAGCCAGGAAAAACAGCTACTAATATATAATGGACAGCTAAAACAGTATTTCCAGTAACATTTAGCCAGGAAAAACAGCTACTAATATATAATGGACAGCTAAAACAGTATTTCCAGTAACATTTAGCCAGGAAAAACAGCTACTAATATATAATGGACAGCTAAAACAGTATTTCCAGTAACATTTAGCCAGGAAAAACAGCTACTAATATATAATGGACAGCTAAAACAGTATTTCCAGTAACATTTAGCCAGGAAAAACAGCTACTAATATATAATGGACAGTTAAAACAGTATTTCCAGTAACATTTAGCCAGGAAAAACAGCTACTAATATATAATGGACAGTTAAAACAGTATTTCCAGTAACATTTAGCCAGGAAAAACAGCTACTAATATATAATGGACAGCTAAAACAGTATTTCCAGTAACATTTAGCCAGAAAAAACAGCTACTAATATATAATGGACAGCTAAAACAGTATTTCCAGTAACATTTAGCCAGGAAAAACAGCTACTAATATATAATGGACAGTTAAAACAGTATTTCCAGTAACATTTAGCCAGGAAAAACAGCTACTAATATATAATGGACAGTTAAAACAGTATTTCCAGTAACATTTAGCCAGGAAAAACAGCTACTAATATATAATGGACAGCTAAAACAGTATTTCCAGTAACATTTAGCCAGAAAAAACAGCTACTAATATATAATGGACAGCTAAAACAGTATTTCCAGTAACATTTAGCCAGGAAAAACAGCTACTAATATATAATGGACAGCTAAAACAGTATTTCCAGTAACATTTAGCCAGGAAAAACAGCTACTAATATATAATGGACAGTTAAAACAGTATTTCCAGTAACATTTAGCCAGGAAAAACAGCTACTAATATATAATGGACAGCTAAAACAGTATTTCCAGTAACATTTAGCCAGGAAAAACAGCTACTAATATATAATGGACAGTTAAAACAGTATTTCCAGTAAAATTTAGCCAGGAAAAACAGCTACTAATATATAATGGACAGCTAAAACAGTATTTCCAGTAACATTTAGCCAGAAAAAACAGCTACTAATATATAATGGACAGCTAAAACAGTATTTCCAGTAACATTTAGCCAGGAAAAACAGCTACTAATATATAATGGACAGCTAAAACAGTATTTCCAGTAACATTTAGCCAGGAAAAACAGCTACTAATATATAATGGACAGCTAAAACAGTATTTCCAGTAACATTTAGCCAGGAAAAACAGCTACTAATATATAATGGACAGTTAAAACAGTATTTCCAGTAACATTTAGCCAGGAAAAACAGCTACTAATATATAATGGACAGCTAAAACAGTATTTCCAGTAACATTTAGCCAGGAAAAACAGCTACTAATATATAATGGACAGCTAAAACAGTATTTCCAGTAACATTTAGCCAGGAAAAACAGCTACTAATATATAATGGACAGCTAAAACAGTATTTCCAGTAACATTTAGCCAGGAAAAACAGCTACTAATATATAATGGACAGCTAAAACAGTATTTCCAGTAACATTTAGCCAGGAAAAACAGCTACTAATATATAATGGACAGCTAAAACAGTATTTCCAGTAACATTTAGCCAGGAAAAACAGCTACTAATATATAATGGACAGTTAAAACAGTATTTCCAGTAACATTTAGCCAGGAAAAACAGCTACTAATATATAATGGACAGTTAAAACAGTATTTCCAGTAACATTTAGCCAGGAAAAACAGCTACTAATATATAATGGACAGCTAAAACAGTATTTCCAGTAACATTTAGCCAGGAAAAACAGCTACTAATATATAATGGACAGCTAAAACAGTATTTCCAGTAACATTTAGCCAGGAAAAACAGCTACTAATATATAATGGACAGCTAAAACAGTATTTCCAGTAACATTTAGCCAGGAAAAACAGCTACTAATATATAATGGACAGTTAAAACAGTATTTCCAGTAACATTTAGCCAGGAAAAACAGCTACTAATATATAATGGACAGCTAAAACAGTATTTCCAGTAACATTTAGCCAGGAAAAACAGCTACTAATATATAATGGACAGCTAAAACAGTATTTCCAGTAACATTTAGCCAGGAAAAACAGCTACTAATATATAATGGACAGCTAAAACAGTATTTCCAGTAACATTTAGCCAGGAAAAACAGCTACTAATATATAATGGACAGCTAAAACAGTATTTCCAGTAACATTTAGCCAGGAAAAACAGCTACTAATATATAATGGACAGCTAAAACAGTATTTCCAGTAACATTTAGCCAGGAAAAACAGCTACTAATATATAATGGACAGCTAAAACAGTATTTCCAGTAACATTTAGCCAGGAAAAACAGCTACTAATATATAATGGACAGCTAAAACAGAACATTTAGCCAGGAAAAACAGCTACTATCTAGTAACAACTGACTTCTTAGTGTGTTATTGTTGTGGCCAGAAAGAAAGACACAAAAGAGAAATTGAGTAAACAAATATATTAACAAAAACAGTAGTACAAAACATATACAAATTAAATGAGAGAGTTACCAGCGAGACTGTTCGGCCTGACTGTCAGGGCTGTCTGCTGGAATATAAACTTCCTCTTAGAGTAGTACCTGCTGCTATTTATAACTGGGAGAGTTGATGTGTGTGTGGATACATTACCATAACAGTGACATGAATAGAAATGGGAAGAGGGATTCGAATCAATGGTTTTTCACCTAGAACAAGTGCAAACGTTGAATACAGCGAATAAGAAAACATGATGAAAAGTTATGATGCCCCATTCTTTATTGGTCCAGACATACGAAAGATGTTACAGCAAAAATGAAGAATCGAAACGCAAAATATTTTTTTTTCAGAACTTACAATTTAAAAAGACAAACGTGGAGAAACCAAAGGTGAAATTACCCAAAATTCTAAAAAAGTTGGATTTTTTTTTAACCAAAGTGATTTTCCTCTTTTCTTTTGTCTTACGAAGAAACCTATTTGTTTCAAAGAAAGAAGAAAATCAATGATTTCATTATTTCTATTCCGGCACTGTGCTAATTAAAAAAAAAATACATTTTTTTCTTTCCAAAGGAAACCTTATTTTTACTGTTGACCGTACGGTGCTAACCGTAAAAACTACTGTTATGTGAAAAACTTACTAAAAAAGTGATTTTTTTTTTGTCGACAAAAAAGTTTTATACTTTTTCTTTCTCTTTTATAACTAATATTACGTTAGAAGCGTAATATTAAAGAAAAAACTTCTAAAAGCCGTATTCTATAAATACACATCTAAACATGGAAGATTTCATTAAATATGTTGGAATCGGGTCGTGTTCCCGACTATAAGCGAGTTCATAAAATCAAGCAATTGTTGCATGCAAAAACAGAGTAATAATTAACAAACAAAAGGGGGTAGTTCAAATAAGGTTTATTGAACGTGTGTGTAATGTGGAATGATGAGGTGTGTGGTGTATGTATGTGTGTCAATAAGAAACAGTTCTTGAAATGCGTATGTGAAGAAATGAGTCCGGCGTGGGAAAAGTCCTTGAAAGCCGTATACAAAGAAAATGAGTTGAGAACTCTTACCGTTGTTGAACACGTGTTGACGGAGCGCTGGTGTCTAGCGTCGTTCTGCAAGGTCGATTGAAAAGAGAAGAGGCTGATTTTCCGTTTACACCGGTTTTATAATCAGAAGGGCAGATAACTCTGGTGTCGCTTTTCAGCGCCACCTGTCGGTGAAAAAGCGACATCTAACGGCCAACCGGTGTAGTTATGTTTGAAAGGAGGAGGTAACTGCTACAAATACCAAATGCAACAACAACTAAAAAACGAAGAAAAATTTCAAAAACTTCCACTGGAGCAACAAAAAACCGAAGAAAAAAAAATGGACTTATTACTACAAACAATGTCGAATATGGGTCAAATTACTGAGAACGAATATGCTTTTTCTCAAAATGTGGTTTGGAGTACAATTGACAATTTCATTTATTCCCCCGAAGAGGATAAAACCATCGCTTCATATTTCGGAAAGTATGAGGATCTATACAAAATAAATTGTGAAAATTGGGCCGACTTTAAAAAAGTTTACCTACTGCTCCGAAAATTAGGGACCACCGAACATACCAAATTCGTGGACTATATTTTACCCCGACTTGACTTTTTCTAAAGCTGTTAAACTTTTAACAGAATTATTTAGCTTTAAAACTTCCCTGTTGCACAAAAGGTGGAAGTGCATGAACCTAATCAGAAAAGACAACAAAGACTATTCGACTTTTGCATCAATCGTTAATAAACACTGTGACGATTTCAAACTAGCTGAATTTAACGCGGATAACTTTAAATGCCTAATATTCGTGCAAGGACTTGTATCAGCTAAATACGCAGAAATCACATGTAGAGTCCTAAAAAAGTTAGAAAGTGAGCCAAATTTAACATTAAAGAAAATAGCCGAAGTTTGTCAGAGATTTGTGAGTGTTAAACAAGATTCTAAAGATATTGAAGAGTCGGGCATTGCTCACATAAGAAAGATACGCCAGAAATCACATTCTAACTTTCCTTTAAAAACGAAAAAAAAGAAGATTATTTCCATGCTCCTATAAAAACAAGCCTCCCCAATAAACAAAACAGGAAAATTACTGCCTAGCCCCTGTTTCCATTGTGGATCCCTTCATTGGGTTATGGAGTGCCCATACCGTTTTAAAACCTGTCTAATTTGTATTAAAGTAGGACACAAGAATTGCCATTGCAGAATGAATAAAGGAAATAAAATTCAGGTCCAATCCACAAAAGTAAAGGAACAGGACGGCATAAATATAAGAAAGTAGGTACAAGTAAAAATCTTAATAAAAATGTACAGGTAAAAATCTTAATAAAAATGTACAGGTAAAAATCTTAATAAAAATGTACAGGTAAACATCTTAATAAAAATGTACAGGTAAAAATCTTAATAAAAATGTACAGGTAAAAATCTTAATAAAAAGGTACAGGTAAAAATCTTAATAAAAATGTACAGGTAAAAATCTTAATAAAAATGTACAGGTAAAAATCTTAATAAAAATGTACAGGTAAAAATCTTAATAAAAATGTACAGGTAAAAATCTTAATAAAAATGGCAAGTTACAACAAGACTCTGGTTCAGACGCGTCATTAATAAATCACAAAGAAAATAGGAGAAATAAAACTCAACTAACGACATGAGAGTGCACGCGTAAAAGAAAAAAAAAGGAAACAAAATTAGGATCGCTCTCTTTTTTTATAAAAGCAAGAAGACAATAAAAAAGAAATGTTTGTTGCCGTCATACTGATTTCACATGATCCTGCCAGCTAAACAGAGTTCAACTTTTTTGTTTTCCATTAAAAGAATGTAAACCTTTCGACAGCAAAGGTAATTAAAAAATTCCCTGTCTCTTCACTATTGGCCACACTTTTGGGAGGCGGTACCAGAAGAGACATTACCAAATATGGGCACAGATACTACACTTTTAATTATTTATTCATAAACAAAAAATTAAAAAAATATAATTCACTCACAAATTAGGCACAAGGCCATCAAAAAGGTGAGTGGAGGGCCGATGATCATCTTCTGTCTATCCTACTCTTAATTAGATCCATTCTCAAGCAATCTGACCCATTCATCCAAGAACTGTCCCTTTCATTCTTCCATCATTTGTCCATCACTTTCACTTCAGCAATCACCACAATACCACATTTACTCTATGAGCTAACCTACTTAAAATATCCCCAATGGTCGAATTTAATTTTGTTTATATATATATACTAGTGTAGATCCCCATAAAAATGACAAAAAAGTATGCTTTGCCATTGTTCACACTAATATGCATATAATATAGAATTACATGTGTAATTTAATTTTTCATGTATAAATTATTATCATCAATATCGTCATTTCTGATGACTTAAAGAAAGAAAAACAGCCACCGTTGACTCTTTATTTAGAGTGAAAGATTTCTTTCAGAATTAATTTCAGATGGTTGGGGTTGTCTGACTTGCTATTTGCTTTCTCGATTCCTCTCATCACCATGTATGGAGTACTGTTGTCATATTTAGGCTGATGAATCTCTGTCCCATTTGAGGGTTCTTGATAAGGTTCAGAAGTGTATCTGTAATTTGGTTGACTCACCCTTTCTTCTTCTTCGAACCCTCTCTCTCATAGACGTGGTGTTGCTAGTCTCAGTCTTTTCTATAAATACTATTATGGCATGTGTTCTTCAGAATTATGTGATCTATTACCTGCTTCCTTTATTCCAGCTCGTTTGTCTCGTTGGTCTAGTGGTCTCCATCAATTCGCTGTTTTGATACCTCATTGCAATACAGCTTCCTATTCCAGTAGCTTCTTTCCAAGAACCGTAGGCTTGTGGAACTCTCTTCCTGCTGACTGTTTTCCTCCTACCTATAATCTTGGTCTTTTCAAGAGTAAGGCCAATAGGTATCTCCTGTCTTTGTGATAATCATATTTGTTCTTGTTAGCTCCTTACATCAAGTGGCTTTATGCCTTGTCTGGAGCGATTTCCATTAAAAAAAATGACTTCGTCAGGGAGCTAGAAAAGGGCACGTTTTTCACTCGCTAACTTTTGTGTGATAGTGTTGGATAATGGCCTCATGGGAATGGACGTATCTGTTGGAAATCCTTGGTTTGACTTGCGCGAATTAACGCGGGGTGGACCCGGCAGTCGAGTGCAGAATGGGGCCTGTTCTCACAGTAAAAAAAAACATGTGACAAGTTCACCGCGGGACGAGACCCCGGATCAAGGGTCAGTGTGCACCTGCGAGAGGCTCTGTGACGTCACAGGCCTTTGTATGGGAAACAGAGGGATCCGTGACGTCACTCGTTCTTCGTGAGAAGCAAGTTTAGCCAGTCTGGGTTTTGGAGGCCAACCGATGAGACGTGATTGTTACCATGTAATTTACAACAGATAAGGGTAATATTTCCCTAAGAAAATACAAGCGAGAGATATCCTTTCCCTCCTCTATGAATGGTTAAGAAAATAATTGTTAAGTAACTACGATAAAGTAGTGATTTGCTCCCTCTCTCTCTCGACGTAGTGAATGGTCCATGCCGATAAATAACAACGCTTGTAATAAAAAGAATTGAAAGTTAAGAGGATTGTTTGTCTTCGGAGTGCGTCATGGGGTTTTTGTTGCAGACAACGGACGGCGTGGTTCATGGCAGGAAGGAAAGAAGAGGGAGTTCATCCACTAGACGACATCGATACGGCGAGGGAGAAATGTAAGGTATGCAAACAATATATGAACTATGTGATTTATGATGTTTTAAAAATGACGAGTATTAAATGTGAACTGCCACGCCCCGTAGTGGGACTAGTATACGAAACGCGTACTGCCACGGTCCAAGCAGGAGTAGTACCATGCAACAATAGGACGGATTTATATTTATTTATATATAAATAAATACGCATTGGTCTTTATTATAAAGTGGAGGATATGCATTTTCAGACACTTTTGTAAAACTGATTTCACTATTTGTCAGTCATCACTAGAACTAAGCTCGAGAGCCGATTTTAATTGAACACCTTTATCCGTTGATCCACCATATGTTGATCTGGTGCATTGTTGGAGGAAGCTTTTCACATTGTTATTTTGAAGGTTAACAGCTTGAAAGAAACAACAACAAAAAAGCACTGGCTTCTAAAATGAAATGGCTAAGATCGGTAACAAGATCAAAAATCAATATTTTGTTTTCAAGACATTGAAAGACAGAGAAAGAGAGAGAGAGAGAATAAGAGAGAGAAAGAATAAGAGAGAGAGAGAAAGAGAGGGAAAGAGAAAGAGAGAGATATAAAGAGAGAGAGAGAGGGAAAGAGAGAGAGAGAAAGAGAAAGAGGAGAAAGAGAGAGGAGAAAGAGAGGAGAAAGCGAGAGAAAGAGGAGAAAGAGAGAGAGAAGAAAGCGAGAGAGAAAGAGGAGAAAGAGAGAGAGAGAAAGAGAGAGAAAGATATATATATATATATATATATATATATATATATATATATATATATATATATATAGAGAGAGAGAGAGAGAGAGAGAGAGAGAGGGAGTGTGTGTTGATTCCATTCTGTAGCCAGATAAACCTGTGAGTTGATTGGCGATCGGCAAACAAGAATTGGAGAATTTCTTTGCTTCTCTCAGATTTCACATTCTTGAAACTACAAACCAAAACGATTCTAACTTACCTCGATTATCAAGGAGCTCAAGCTCAAGCTTGCCCACAAATGTGAAACTGCAGTACCTCCCTATTTATGTTTATTCATAGAAATATATACATCCTGCCGAATTTTCAAAGTCAAACCCAAAAAGCAATCCATCTGACGTGTCACTACTTGCTTCGGACTAGCCTATTTTTTATTTTTTTACATCTACTATTTCATTGGCACAAATATATTTTATTTCACGGCGGAAGTAATCATGTAATGAGTTATTTCCCTTGACTTCTGCAAAATAAATGAATATCTAAAATTCGTTATACCATTGAACATTAAGGAGAATTTTACACATTAATTACACATTACACGGCTGGTATGAAAGGCCCTTTATTCACATCTTGCTGATGGTATGCCTATGCCACCAGCAAGATATAACACAGAGTCAATTTAATGTTGGGAAAACCAGCTACCTCATAGGGTCACTTTGGAAAAGTTACTTTGGCAGAGGCGATACAAACAAAATGCTAGAAATCGACAATCAACTCGAAGAAGAAGGGAACAGGTCAAAACGTCACCAAGTCAAAACGTCACCAAATTCTTTGACCCCCGTTCCGGCGTCGGAAACCCCCTCTCGACGGCTAGCCGCACCACTTCTGGGGGTGTTTCCACTCGTCACCAAACTTATAAAATATTATAATAAGAATATTGTTTGCAATGTGGGTCGAATATGATAACGGTGATTTAAGTTTGCTTCGAAAAGCATCTCGGATCTACATGCCGGCTATTTAAAAATATATTTTTTATATTTTATTATTAATAAAAGCTTCATATTTTTGAAAACCTTTTCATTATTACAAAAGTAGAATACTGGTACAAGTAACAAATTATTTGACGATAAATATCACGTAAAGAATTTGGTAACGTTTTCACTTGTAACCAAGAAGAAGGGAATGCCTGGGAGGATGGCTTTCTAGGAACAACTAGAATCATACCTCATTTCACTGGTTGAGTTTGCACACCCAGTTGGGGAGTTAGATTTTCCCCTCGTTAAAAACCGACCTTATGTTTAAATCTGCCCTCGCGGGGAGGCGAGTAAATAGGGACCATTTAAGTAAAGTTGGTGTGAGTGTATCGTTTTGTTTAACGGCATATCAACCGTTTACGTTCATTTAATGTTGAGAACCATTTTTCTAAACAAATGTTTGTTCTTTTGCACAGTAGTTGAACTATGTAAAGCGTAAATGGAGGGAATGAGGGTTCATACCTTTATCAAGTATTTTTTATAGCCGTGTTCAACCGTGGCCGTCGAGAGTTACTACAGGCCTGTTGGCTCGAAAATGACGTCATTGCATTGCGTGTCAAACAATGGCCGTCGCAATAATAATAAGAAGGCATTTCGACTTCTCCATTCACTAAATAATCCATCAAAATTCAGGAAATCAATCAATTTTAATTAAATTTTCAGTATTTATTAATTAATGATCACCGAATATAATAAATACATTACTTTATTAGAAAGCTTGGTGCAAATGTATTATTTCCTGTAAACAAAAAAACAGTTATCCAAAATATAAAAACATTTCGACTTCTCCATTCACTAAATAATTCATCAAAATTCAGGAAATCAACCAGTTTTAATGAAATTTTCAGTATTTATTAATTAATGATCACGGAATATAATAAATACATTACTTTATTAGAAAGCTTGGTGCAAATGTATTATTTCCTGTAAACAAAAAACACCTTTACTAAAGTTATCCAAAATATCAAAACATGTTGACCATACGATATTGTAAATATTCAAAACAAAGCATTAGAAAACTTTAAAAATTGCATGTAAAAAAAAAAGAAACACGATTCGATTTATCCTGAAACTGATCTTTATTCAATATAAATTTAAAGAAAATAATAATTCACGATCAAATACTGCAAAAAACTGAATTATGAATTTCGGGAACAAACAATTAAATAAACTAACAAATTAAAAACAAACGATGAATAATGTTAAAAATGTAAACAAACAATAATAAAAACAAACGATAAGTTAGTTTTAAAAATGAAAACAAACGATAAATTAAAAAAATAAAACAAAATAAATTCAAACAAATAATGTAAATACAAACAAAGTTACTAGTGCAGAAATATTTTTTTAAAGTCAAACTTATAGAAAATATTTAGTAGAATGCTTCTAATTTTCTTTTTCTGTTTAGCTTTTTCTTACTGATGTGATCATTTTTCATATCACAAAAAATGTTCAGTATAGAATTGGAGGAACTTCAGATAATCATTCTTTCTATTTTTTTCAATATTGTGACCCTCATCACAAGAGTCAACATGAAAAAGAAGATTAGCATTTTTTAAAAATGAAAATAAAGGTCTGTATATGTTTTTTTTTTTAATTAATTATTTCGTATATATTACGAAAAATGCTCCTAAACTCTTGTGTTAATAAAATCATTATACCTCGAAGAAAAATAAACTTTGTTAATTAACGATATTATCATTGAATAAAGCATTGTTTAATCAATATTTTCACACAAAAATATAATTTCATAATATATTTCATGTGATTTACTATTTATTTAAATAACATTGTTCCAAATTGTTCGAAATGCCGTAAATGAAACTATTTTTTTTTAAATCTTAGTGAAAATGTATTATTTTTTTAAAAACAAAATACACCATTACTAAAGGTATATTTATATATATATATATATAAAAAATCCATGATTTTTTTAAAATGAAAATAAAGATCTGTATATGTTAAAATAATTTTTTTTAACTATTTCATATATATTACGAAAAATGCCCCATAACTGTGTTAATAAAATCATTATAACTCGAAGAAAAATTAATTTTGTTAATTAACGATATTATCATTGAATAAAGCATTGTTTAATCAATATTTTTTGTGTGTGAAAATATTGATTAAATATGCCGTTATTATTTCATTTATTTAATCTACAAAAGTACAGAGAAAAGATAAAATATACTACACTTAATAAGACATCGAAAAAAGTAATAAAAAATGGATTAATTATTGGCTATACACTACTTTTTTTAATCAAATAATGAATAAGTAATTCAGACTTTTGATTTTTTATATAATTAAAAAAAAAAAAAAAACTTATTTGCGTGTATCCATATTTGCCGTAATTCTTTCTCTTTTGGAAATCCAAACACATGCAGTAGGCATTTTAACTTTGCGAATTATGAAATTAAATTAAAAAAGGCGCGAAATTAAGTTAACCAACCACAATGACATCAGGGGGGGGGGGGAAGAAGTTAGTTACTTGGCCTTGTTAACTCTCGGTGGCCATGGTTCAACATGTTTAATACCCAGGCAACGTTGGGTAAATCTGATCGTGTTCTTTTAAAGTCGAATTCTCTGTTGACTCAAAATGAATGTAAAAATAGAATGCAAGTGAGGTGGCGTTTGCGAAGTGGCTAACGACGTAAACTGATAGTCTAGGTGTTCCATATTATCACTTTCACCATGGATGTTGGCAACCTTGACGTGGTTCCTCTTGTAAATACCTCCTTCTAGAAAGAAATTGTCCAAAACCAATGCCAACAAAAGAATCAAGCCGGTCAAAAAGTCGTGCCATGCTGATTAATATTGATTTACTTTTTATCAAATTCAAAGAAGAGAAACGAATGGATTATTCCATTTCACATGTAAGAAGTTAAGAATAAAAGCGTTTGGAAACATTTGGAAACATTCATTTTTTCTTCTTGACTATAAAAGAGAAGATCAGGGTTTCTCTCTTTTTTTAAAAAATTTTCTTATCTTTCTGTTTTTGCTGGAGATGGGGCATCCTACCGGATGCCAGACATTCACCGGCTATTTCAGACACTCCAGCCTAGAGATCGTTTTAAGATTCTAACCGTCCCTTTAAATGCAATTGTTTGTATTTCTCTTTCACCGGGTATACTCGCCAGATAGCTTTTGAAATTCTTTTTCATTAGTCCTGTTGCTCCTATAATTACTGGTATGATAGAGATTTTCCTCAGCTTACAGTTTCTTTTCATGTCGTACATAAGACCTTGGTATTTCGTAATCTTTTCCCTTTCTTTACAATGTATCCCGGAATGACAACTAAAATTATAATATGATGCAATAATAATTGTTATCATAATATTTAATAAATACGTTATGTTTAATAATCTTGACTGTATTTGATATGATGTTATTGAAAGAATCTTTCTTGCAGAACTGCGAACACAATAGAACACAACAAATTAGTTTAACTCTCAAGTCATTTGGTGGCTGAGGCGTTCTTCTCTCTTCACAGATGTTGGCCAGCTGACAAATATTCCAAGATGGCTGCCATCTTCCGTTACTATTTTCTGATAACAATTGCAAGGTGAAAGCGTGAGGCAGTCACCTTCACTCAGAAGGGTTGCTTTTTAATTGCTTCCACTTTTTTGTCTTCATCTGAATATTTTTGGTTTTACAAAAAATCAACCCATTTTAGGTTATTTAATACGAATACACAATATCTATTGTCAGTGCAGGTTCTGGACTACAGAAAGAAGAGGGGGGGGGGGGAGACTGCAGTTTCAAAAATGTATACAATAATCGTTCATTAATTATTTTATTTTATTTTTTTATCTTCCTCCCACAAGGTAAGATGTGACACAAGGTCGGGAAAGTGGGATTTGAAAAGCCAGCGCCCGAGAAGGTGAGCAATCCGGCCATTTAAAAATTGCCTGGGCAGCCCCGTCGACATTCCCCGGTAGGGGCGCCTCAGGCAGTAAGCAATAAACTTACTCCTCACCAAAGAGGGGAGGCAAAGCCTGGGAGGGTGGACCTCCTAGAACTGCACAGGACCGTCCCATAGACCGGCGTAAATCAAGCCCCGAAGGCCAAGACGATACCAGTCTATGGAGTGCAGTATCCATCGGAACAGATACTACACTTTGATCCCGGCCGTTCATTAATTATTATTTACCGAAACTGATACATTTAATGGAAAGCAAATTGTCAAAAGTTTCACTTAAAAAAATGATAATAAAAACTTGAAAATCAAAATGATACTCCACTCTATAATAAAGACCAATGTGCATTTATTTGTATATAAATAAATATAATCCCGTCCTGTCACACAAAAGTTAGCGAGTGAAAAACGTGCCTTTTTCTAGTTAAAAGTACCCCCCCTCTAAAAAATGAGATCTTACTTTTTTTAGGCAGTTACGTGTGAACGCCCTGATAAAAAAATTAAATTAGAATTTAGAGTGGGGGATTGACTAATCCTCCACTCTAAATTCTAATATAATATATATTTACTGTAAAAGGATCTCCCATTTCCGGATCATTCTAACTTTTTAAGCCAGTTAACTAAATCTTTTTACCACTAACCCTAAATCCGACCTGCAAAGTCGTAAAACTATACGTAATCGCCTTAAAAAGTAGAAACTACTCCTCATTTTGTGCGAAGCACTATTTATTCCCGCCACTGCCCGCCATCGATCGAAGATTTGTCTCACGTGACTAAAATTAACCAATCAAAGGCAACCAATTGAAATTTAAGAAAAAACGTCTGCTTTTAATATTTAACAAATGTAGAACTGCTGGGTTTTTTTAACGTCTTTTCGGAATATTTGTTCGTTTAGGTTTATTTATTTATTTTTTTTTACTTTTCATAATAGAATTAACGTTAAAGTGTAGTATCTGTTCTGATACTATACTTTATCTTTTCTGTCCTCGGTCAGTGAAGGAGAACTCCTTCTAGACTGAGGCAATGAAATATAGTATCAAAACAGATGCGACACTTTAACGTTAATTCTGTTTAGAAAAGTAAATAATAAAATAAAAAGAAACCGAAAAGAAAAGAATATTGTAAAATCGGTTTTTTAATGTGGGGAAAATCGATTTCCCCAAAAAGGGGCACTCTGGATTGGGATAAAAATTGAAATTGCCTCAGTCTAAAAGGATTGCTCCTTCACTGAGTGGCCAAGGACAGAAAATATAAAGTATAGTATCAGAACAGATACTACGCTTTAACGTCAATTCTATTTTGAAAAGTAAAAAATAAAAATAAACCAAAAAAAAAAAATATTGTAAAATCGGCAAATATAAACAGCAGGCATAAAAAAACCAACCGGATTTCATTTTTAAAATATTCAAAGCAGACGTTTTTTTTTTAATTTCAAATGATTACTTTTGATTGGTTAATTTGAGTCAAGTGAGACAAATCCTTGATTGTAATTGGTGGTGGGTAGTGGCGGGCATAAAATGTGCTGTCCATTTCACTTTAAATTTATATGCAAAATTGATCCCCCAATCTGCATTTTAAAATAATTGGTTCTTTTTTTTGGGGGGGGGTCCATGGCCACCGAGAGTTACTACTTGGTCCTGCGCTCCCAGTAATGGCTACTACTTCTTCTCATCAACCCATCATGCCAACCCAATATTTCTATGTACTTGCATGACATTTTTCTTAAAATTATCATCCTGAGGAAGTCTTACAAATAAAGACGAAACGTTGATGAATACATAAAAAAAATCATCTTTTGGATTTTCCTTTTTCATTTCCCATTACGCCGGATTACTCTCATCCTTCCTTTCTCATATATATATATATATATATATATATATATATATATATATATATATATATATATATATATATATGAGAAGCCTTGCCATTGGCTAATGGAAACATTAACACACGAGAGGAAATAACAAAGAATCTGATTGGTCAACTAGTTAGACTAAACACCACAGCGATTTATAAAAACACCAGGTAACACGAATGTCATGCTTTTTAGCCTGACAATTCCGTACGGGGATGAAACGTGGAAGTCTCTGTGTAGCTTAATTGCCATAAATATATTTTCATAATCCACTATATATATATATATATATATATATATATATATATATATATATATATATATATATATACTAGCTATACCTACTGTATTTTGTGTTATTAAAGTGTTTAGGAAAAAAAGCCTTAGGGAAACAAACGTTGATTAACTCCGATTTAGTATAATAATAAATAGATATCACCTGATGCAGTTTCATGCCATACCTAGGACAGATTTTATTTAACCCATAGATGGGACTGTGGCAGGTACTACTACTCCTCCGGGTTAGAGTGGACCTGGAAGTAATGATCACAAAGAGGGGGGGGGGTGACTTTATGTTCTCTTAAAACTCCAAAATTGGGTCCTCATCACCGGATGTAGTTTTAGGTCATGCCATACTTCAATATCAGACAGATTGGAAATAAATACAAATATTCTAGAGGTCTGAGGTCAAGATTAGCAGATTCAAAGGAATACACAGGCTTGGTCAGTTCACTGAATAATATTGTTGAAAATATGTTCCCTGAGGGGATTGTTGTAGCTAAGTGAGGTCAACAACTGGAATTTTCACAGGTGCCCATCAGCGAGGAAAAGTTGGTGGAAGGAGATGGGTGGGGGTGGGGAACGGATGGGGGGGGGGGGCGATTCGGGTTCCAGCAATAACAACAATGTCAATGTTCTTGAAAATAAGACTTTTCCTTTGAGTAAGATATTCTCAAATGGGAGTCCCTATTTTCTTGCCTCCCCACGAGGACAGAGTTAGACACAAGGTTGGTTTTTAATGTGAGGAAAATCCAGCTCCCTAAAAAGGGACACTCTGAATTGGGACAAAAATAAAATTGTCTCAGTCAGAATAAGTTCTCCTTCACTGACCGAGGACAGAAAAGATGAAGTGTAGTATCAGGGCTCCCTTTGGAAAGAAATATTCGGTTCTTTTCTAGAACAGTGACTCCTCCGAGAAATACTGATTACCTTTGGTTTAAGGGCACAAACGAACTATAAAAATCGACTTTTTCACCTAGAATCTAATTCTAGCCATAAATGATTTTCTAACTGTCCATTTAAAGGCTTCAAAATCACTTTTGAATTTTTTCACGTCCACAAAGAAATCAGTGACACTTTCATTTTTTAATATGTAAGAATGAAAACTACAATGTTTATTGTGGCGGTCGTGGGAAGCTTGAATGTGATTTTGAAGCCTTTAAAATTTCAATTCGAAAACAATTTCAGACTCAAATAGTTTATATACGGAAGTCGGAAGTCGTGTATTATGCTTGTAACAGTCACGTGTTTTGATGTACTATTTTTACTTGATGTAAACAGACAAAGTTTAGCGCTGAGTAATTGGTCCATCGTACCAGGAAAATACCAAACTTTCAAATCTAAGGGGAGGGATTTAAATCAAAAGAAAAAAAATTGTTTGCTCTGCAAAAAAATATACGCTGCACAAGGCGATCCTTATACAAGGCCTGTCAAACAAACATATGGAGATCAAAATTACTGCTAAATAATAATTACTGTTAAAAGTTTTAGTAAGTAACTTGTTAGTGATTTCTAGCAATTTGTTGATTAGCAACTCTGCGTATTATTAGGAAGAAGTAGTTTATGATTTTTGACTTATTTCAACGAAATCAAATGTACAAAAAGAACAAAATTAATGATAAAATAAGTAAATACGCAAAAATCGCTTCGTTCATCACAAATTAAGTAGATTTTTAGATGAAAAAATAATGAGTCCATTTTCTATACTAATTGAAGACAGAAAATCAACTTACATTAAAAGAACATAAAAGCAATTAAATATATGTAAACAGAAGAGGGTTGGGGTGGGGGCCATTAAAAGAAATCTGATCATTATTTTTGTTTAATGCAGTTTTATTGACATATTTTTGCTACTTGAAAAATTAAATTTAAAAAAAAAATTTAATTTCAAAACTTTTAGTGCTTGTTCTTGATGATGATGATTATGCTGCTGCTGATGATGATGATGATTATGCTGCTGCTGCTGATTATGATGATTATGATGCTGCTGATTATGATGATTTTGCTGCTGCTGATTATGATGATGATTATGATGCTGCTGCTGATTATGATGATTTTGCTGCTGCTGATTATGATGATTTTGCTGCTGCTGATTATGATGCTGCTGCTGCTGATTATGATGATGATGATGATGATGATGATGATGATGATGATGATGATGATGATGCTGATTATGATGATTATGATGCTGATGATGATGATGCTGCTGCTGCTGCTGATGATGATGATGATGATTATGCTGCTGCTGATTATGATGATTATGATGCTGCTGATTATGATGATTTTGCTGCTGCTGCTGATGATGATGATTATGATGCTGCTGCTGATTATTATGATTTTGCTGCTGCTGATTATGATGATTTTGCTGCTGATGATTATGATGCTGCTGATGCTGCTGCTGCTGCTGCTGCTGCTGCTGCTGCTGCTGCTGATGATGATGATGATGATGATGATGATGATGATTATGATGCTGATGATGATGATGATGATGCTGCTGCTGATGATGATGATGATCATCATCATCATCACCATCATCATCATCAGCAGCAGCAGCAGCATAATCATCATCACCAGCAGCAGCATCATAATCAGCAGCATAATCATCATCATCATCATCAGCAGCATCATAATCATCGTAACTATCATCATCATCAGCATCATCATCAGCATCAGCATCATCCATGTTTTATACTCAGATGGAAAATGCTTATCATGAACAATATTGCCTGAATTGTCAGGGCTGTTGTCTTTCATTATTGTCTTTAACCATCATTCTCGCCCATTCTCATCCCGAGGAAGACAGAAAACACTAACCTTATTTTGATCATATATATTAGCAAAAGATTAGCACATGAATATAAAAAGCAGTTATGAAAGAGATTAGGTTAGAGTTATGTACGGGAGTAATCATCTAAAAATCAGTGACCATGGTGCATCCAACATCTGTTTGAACGTCTGCAGACTGACCACAGTTTCCGACAGCTTGTTGCATGGTCCACGGCCCAGTAACCCAAACCGAAAAAGAAGCCTTCCAAAGATTCAACTGAAATCGTCTCAAGTACATGAGGCTCTCTCTGCGGAGTTTTCATGAGGCCGTCTCTGCGGAGTTTTCATGAGACTCTCTCTGTGGAGTTTTCATGAGGCTCTCTCTGTGGAGTTTTCATGAGGCTCTCTTTGCGGAGTTTTCATGAGGCAATCTCTGCAGAGTTTTCATGAGGCCATCTCTGCAGAGATTTCATGAGGCCGTCTCTGCGGAGTTTTCATGAGGCTCTCTCTGCAGTGCTGGCATGAAGAAGAGTTCATGCGGCACATTGTAGTTGCCGCAGATGATAGTTGTCACCATATTTATGAGGTCGCCACGCAGCCTCCTACTCTCCAGTGAGTACAGGTTTAGGGCCTCCTTGTTTGTGGGACTTTGTGTGGACCATCTGTGTACCACCTACGTTGCCGGCCTAACCCTAACCCCAACCCTAACCCACGTTGCCAGCCTCTTATCTCACTCCAGGTGCTGGATATCCTGAACAAGATAGGGAGATGAAGTATGGATGCTATATTCCCGAATGGGTCACACCAGAGACCTGTTACACAGCACAAGATGAGAAAGATTTAGAGGTACTGAAATTAAAAAATTTATTTAATAGAACATTGATTCAAAATAATTTTTTTTTTTTCAGAAACAATCCAACTGAGAAAAGGTTAAATATCAGGTTGTCCAGAAAGTTCATGCCGAAATGAAAAGTAAAAGAAAAAAAAAGATACCATTAGATATTTAATCAAATTCTCATGAACGGTAGATTTTGACATGTTAAGCCTTTCTGCTCGTTCTCACGTTCTGTAATGGGTTATTCTCAATTAATGTCTCGATTTGGTCGTCATCTGTAGAGAATGGTCTGCCTGAGTGTTCTTCATCATAAAGGCTAAAATCTCCATCTCTAAACTTTGCGAACCACTTTCGTACAGTTCTGTCGGCTAAAGCATCTTCACCGTACACCGCACATACCATTTTTGCCTTTATGGAAATAGAAAAGCATCAAGTTTAGGGCCGGCGGGACAGTTATGAAAGTGGGGGGGCTTCTCCTAAAAAGTGGGGGGGCCCGGTTAAACACATGCATATCAACTTAATTATTAATGACCGTAAAGTGGGAGGGGGGGCCCAAGTCAAAAAGTAAGGGGGCTTCAGCCCCCTCCCCCCTGCCCCCCGTTGCCGCCGTCCATGAAGTGCCTAAAATGGGTCTTACAATCTTCCATTTTCAAAGGGCTCCGATATTAGCACAAGTTAAATAATTTTTAACTTTCTTTCTTCATGAGATAGCTTAAAGTATGCTCTAACCGGAAATGTAAGTATCAACAATTTGAAACATAAATTACTTAATTACTAAATTTAATAAAAATCAGCACAAACTTTCCGGGCAACCCAATGTAAATTTTTATTTTTTTTTATTTTGCCTAATTCTATTATTGGAGGCTTTTTCATTTAGAGTGTTCGCTAATGAGCCGAGAATCTGTGGTTCAGTCCTTGGTTGAGACTCAAAAATGGTACTTGACGCCTTTTTACTAAAACATTCAGCATTATAAGGTAAGGATCAAGTGTAAGTGGAGCAAATCTAAAGAACATCTCACTGTAGTCATCACTACACTTCAAGAGTATCAATTACTATCTTTACAAAGCCACCATTTGCCTGCGCATGGAATATTCTTGCCACATCTGGGCTGGTGCACCAACCACTAGTCTCTCTGTGCTTGGATATGGTGCGAAAATAGAATAGAATTTCTAACCTAATAGGTCCCGCACTGTCTGCCAAGATCAGCCTCTGTCATATCGCCACAGTGTTGAATCTCTGTGCTTGTTTTACAAGTACTTCCATGGAATGTGCTCCGACGAACTTACTGCACTTGTACCCCCTCAACGTAAATACACCCGACCCACCCGACTAGCAAAATCCCACCCCTTCAGCGTAGAGTTCCCTAGATGAAGGAAGATTTTGTACTCTGAGAGATTCTTTCCTTGGATCGCTTGCCTTTGGAATTTCCCCCCCACACCCGGCTCCATGTTTCCCCAATAGTACCACCTTGCAGAAATTTAAATGTTGCTACCCAACTCCCCACCCAGTTTGCCCCATAAAAGTTTTACCCCTAATAAAAGTAAAACATAAAATAAAAAAAGCAACATTTTTTTTTTTAACTTTCTCCCTTTATTCGCTTTTTAAATTGTTTTTTTTTTTATTCCTTTTCACAATTTTTTTTATTTTATCAAATTTTTTCATCTTTTTCTGTTTTTCTAAAACAACAAATTTTCTTTCTATTCTTTTTCTTTCTTCAGTCTCATTCCTTTTCTGTTCCTTTCTTTTTTCCTCCTTTTTTCTCTTTCATTTAATTCCTTTCGTCTTTAATTTGTCTCTTTCTTTACTAAACTTTTCCTTCGCTTTTTCTTTCTTTATTGATTTCCTTCTTTATTTTCCCAATTTTTTTTCTTTCTTTTCATAATTCAATTCCATTCCTACTCTTCTACTTTTTAATTTCCTTTCTTTCTTTATTAAATTTCTTTTCTATCCTCTTCAATTTTTTTCTGTCTTTCTTTTACTTTCTCCATCTATTTCTTTCCCGCTTTTTTTTATATTTTTTCCCTTTCCTTTTCTTTCCATAACTATTTTTTTGTATTTATTTTTTTTTTCATCCATTCCTTTCTTTTTTCTCTCTTTTTTTCTATATTCATTTTCATTTTTCCCTCTTTCTTTTTTTCCCTCTATTATTTCGTTCTCCTTCTTTCTTCCCTTGTCTCCTTTCATCTATTTCTTTTTTCAATCTATTTCTTCTCTTTCTCCCCCCCCCTCTCTCTTCCCATTCCCTAATTATTGGATGTTTTGTTTGCCAAACCAGCAGGTTTAATATAAACAATTAAATGAATGAAATCAAGCGTACATAAATTCACAGCTGTATTTTTCAACAAAGCTTACATTATTTGATAAACAATATGAAAGAGTTTTCCAAATAAAACATTTGGTGTATTTACTTTATAACCTAAAACTTCCATGAAGAAAGATAACTAACCATTTTGCCCAAGTAAATTATTCACAAAATGACCGAAAATATTTCACTATCCTATTTAGTATAGAAACCTATGACATTTTTAGGTGGGTTGGAGACATCGGTCTGCTTTTTGGCTCAGCCATTTGACGGACGAAAAATTATAATATTAGGATTTTTTTTTTAAATAAAGGCAACCCTTGAATAAACGTTCATGTAAAATTGTTATTTTGTAAAATTGTTATTTTGTAAAATTGTTATTTTGTAAAATTGTTATTTTGTAAACTGTTATTTTGTAAAATTGCTATTTTGTAAAATTGTTATTTTGTAAAACTGTTATTTTGTAAACTGTTATTTTGTAAAATTGCTATTTTGTAAAATTGTTATTTTGTAAAACTGTTATTTTGTAAAATTGTTATTTTGTAAAACTGTTATTTTGTAAAACTGTTATTTTGTAAAACTGTTATTTTGTAAAATTGTTATTTTGTAAAATTGTTATTTTGTAAAACTGTTATTTTGTAAAATTGTTATTTTGTAAAATTGTTATTTTGTACAACTGTTATTTTGTAAAATTGTTATTTTGTAAAATTGTTATTTTGTAAAACTGTTATTTTGCACAACTGTTATTTTGTAAAATTGTTATTTTGTACAACTGTTATTTTGTAAAACTGTTATTTTGTAAAACTGTTATTTTGTAAAATTGTTATTTTGCAAGACTGTTATTTTGTAAAACTGTTATTTTGCACAACTGTTATTTTGCACAACTGTTATTTTGCACAACTGTTATTTTGTAAAATTGTTATTTTGTAAAATTGTTATTTTGTAAAACTGTTATTTTGCACAACTGTTATTTTGTAAAATTGTTATTTTGCAACACTGTTATTTTGCACAACTGTTATTTTGCACAACTGTTATTTTGCAAAACTGTTATTTTGTAAAATTGTTATTTTGCACAACTGTTATTTTGCAAGACTGTTATTTTGTAAAACTGTTATTTTGTAAAATTGTTATTTTGCAAGACTGTTATTTTGTAAAACTGTTATTTTGCACAACTGTTATTTTTTTAAATTGTTATTTTGCAAGACTGTTATTTTGTAAAACTGTTATTTTGTAAAACTGTTATTTTGTACAACTGTTATTTTGTACAACTGTTATTTTGTAAAACTGTTATTTTGTACAACTGTTATTTTGTACAACTGTTATTTTGTACAACTGTTATTTTGTAAAACTGTTATTTTGTAAAACTGTTATTTTGTACAACTGTTATTTTGTACAACTGTTATTTTGTAAAACTGTTATTTTGTACAACTGTTATTTTGTACAACTGTTATTTTGTACAACTGTTATTTTGCACAACTGTTATTTTGCACAACTGTTATTTTGTAAAACTGTTATTTTGTAAAACTGTTATTTTGTACAACTGTTATTTTGTACAACTGTTATTTTGCACAACTGTTATTTTGCACAACTGTTATTTTGTAAAACTGTTATTTTGTAAAACTGTTATTTTGTACAACTGTTATTTTGTAAAACTGTTATTTTGCACAACTGTTATTTTGTACAACTGTTATTTTGTACAACTGTTATTTTGTAAAACTGTTATTTTGTACAACTGTTATTTTGTACAACTGTTATTTTGTAAAACTGTTATTTTGTACAACTGTTATTTTGTACAACTGTTATTTTGTAAAACTGTTATTTTGTACAACTGTTATTTTGCACAACTGTTATTTTGCACAACTGTTATTTTGCAAAACTGTTATTTTGTAAAATTGTTATTTTGCAAGACTGTTATTTTGTAAAATTGTTATTTTGCAACACTGTTATTTTGCACAACTGTTATTTTGCACAACTGTTATTTTGCAAAACTGTTATTTTGTAAAATTGTTATTTTGCACAACTGTTATTTTGCAAGACTGTTATTTTGTAAAACTGTTATTTTGTAAAATTGTTATTTTGCACAACTGTTATTTTTTTAAATTGTTATTTTGTAAAACTGTTATTTTGTAAAACTGTTATTTTGCACCACTGTTATTTTGTAAAACTGTTATTTTGCACAACTGTTATTTTGTAAAATTGTTATTTTGTACAACTGTTATTTTGTAAAACTGTTATTTTGTAAAACTGTTATTTTGTAAAATTGTTATTTTGCAAGACTGTTATTTTGTAAAACTGTTATTTTGCACAACTGTTATTTTGCACAACTGTTATTTTGTAAAATTGTTATTTTGTAAAATTGTTATTTTGTAAAACTGTTATTTTGCACAACTGTTATTTTGTAAAATTGTTATTTTGCAACACTGTTATTTTGCACAACTGTTATTTTGCACAACTGTTATTTTGCAAAACTGTTATTTTGTAAAATTGTTATTTTGCACAACTGTTATTTTGCAAGACTGTTATTTTGTAAAACTGTTATTTTGTAAAATTGTTATTTTGCAAGACTGTTATTTTGTAAAACTGTTATTTTGCACAACTGTTATTTTTTTAAATTGTTATTTTGCAAGACTGTTATTTTGTAAAACTGTTATTTTGTAAAACTGTTATTTTGTACAACTGTTATTTTGTACAACTGTTATTTTGTAAAACTGTTATTTTGTACAACTGTTATTTTGTACAACTGTTATTTTGTACAACTGTTATTTTGTACAACTGTTATTTTGTACAACTGTTATTTTGTAAAACTGTTATTTTGTACAACTGTTATTTTGTACAACTGTTATTTTGTACAACTGTTATTTTGCACAACTGTTATTTTGCACAACTGTTATTTTGTAAAACTGTTATTTTGTAAAACTGTTATTTTGTACAACTGTTATTTAGTACAACTGTTATTTTGCACAACTGTTATTTTGCACAACTGTTATTTTGTAAAACTGTTATTTTGTAAAACTGTTATTTTGTACAACTGTTATTTTGTAAAACTGTTATTTTGCACAACTGTTATTTTGTACAACTGTTATTTTGTACAACTGTTATTTTGTAAAACTGTTATTTTGTACAACTGTTATTTTGTACAACTGTTATTTTGTAAAACTGTTATTTTGTAAAACTGTTATTTTGTACAACTGTTATTTTGTACAACTGTTATTTTGTACAACTGTTATTTTGCACAACTGTTATTTTGCACAACTGTTATTTTGCACAACTGTTATTTTGCAAAACTGTTATTTTGTAAAATTGTTATTTTGCAAGACTGTTATTTTGTAAAACTGTTATTTTGCACAACTGTTATTTTGTAAAACTGTTATTTTGTAAAACTGTTATTGTGTACAACTGTTATTTTGTAAAACTGTTATTTAACACAACTGTTATTGTGTAAAACTGTTATTTTGTAAAACTGTTATTTTGCAAAACTGTTATTTTGTAAAACTGTTATTTTGTAAAACTGTTATTTTGTAAACTGTTATTTTGCAAAACTGTTATTTTGTAAAACTGTTATTTTGTAAAGTTGTTATTTTGCAAGACTGTTATTGTGTAAAACTGTTATTTTGTAAAACTATTTTTTGTAAAACTGTTATTTTGTAAAACTATTATTTTGTAAAACTGTAATAAATGAAGCAAAGAGAAGGTGTACAGAGATGAGCAGAAAACACCTCCAGTCGCAAAAACTAGGTACTCGTGATTTCTGGAAAATCTTCAATAGTGTGGTTACCAATGGACAATCAACAATTCCCCTGCTATTAAACCACAATAATGTCGTTTGCACGGCAACTGATAAGGCTGAACTACTTTCCTCAGTGGTTCGCCTTAAACTCCACTTTAGACTCTGCAAACGACTTTGTCTCAAATTTCCCATTACAGACTGAAGCCACACTTAATGATCTGACCATCACCCCATCTCATGGCCGAGACATCATAAAAAACCTTAACACCCCCAAAGCATGTCGGCCTGAACTTATACCAGTAATAGTAATAAAGAAATTCTTTGCTGAACTGGCCTCTGTTCTCTCTAAACTCGACAACAAATGCCTTGTTGAATCTTGCTTCCCTGATAGCTGGAAAATTGCCTCTGAGGTACCAGTTTTCAAGAATTTTGGAGACAGAACTGCCCCTCAGAATTATCACCATATCAGCTTACTCCCACTTTTTGCTAAAATCTTTGAATCCTTAATCAATCTAGCGATAGTCCATCACCTAGTTAATGCTAAACTTCATTCTGACCATCAGTATGGATTTTGGCAAGCATGATCTACTGCGGATATCCTAACGGCCATCTCTGAACTCATATACCATACACTGGACAAGGCAGGTGAAGCTAGGGCGGTACCACTTGATATATCCAAAGCCTTTGATAAGGTCTGGCATAAAGGTCTTCTCATAAAAATTAATTCATATGTTTTTAATGAACGAATATTTAATATAATTAGATTCTTCCTATCCAAAAGAAAGATCCAGGTTGTCTTCGATGGCCGTTCATTCAAACAAGATGACATAAAGGCATGTGTACCCCAGGGATCGATCCTTGGACCATTATTGTTCCTGATCGTCATAAACGACCTTCCTGATATTATTGTGTCTGAGATGGGTATATTTGCTGACGACACCACGCTTTACTCTCGTCATGTGGGTAAAACGGACGCGCACATATCCAAGACAATAGCTAAATCCTTAGAAAGTGACCTCCAGTCTGTAGTGGAATGAGGTAAAAAATGGTTGGTAACATTTAATGCTGCTAACACAAAGCTCCTTTCCTTCAACAACTATAAGAAATCTCTTCAACCACCGATTGCCATGGCAAATAACACCCTACCTGAGAGTCCAATGTTCAAACTCCTCGGCCTAACATTCACAGGTAACATGAATTGGAACAAATACATAGAAGACATTGCCAAGGCTGCTGCAAAGAAAGTGGGCTGCCTCTACTGAGCTAGAAAACTTCTCACACCTGACATTATCCTATATCTCTACAAAACCACTATCCGCCCATGCATTGAGTATTGTTGTCACATCTGGGTTGGTGCACCATCCACTAGTCTCTCCCTCTTAGACAAGGTCCAAAAAAGAGTGGCTAATCTAATAGGTTCCTCACTATTCACCAAGCTCCAGCCCCTGTCCCATCACTTTTGTAAAAAGTGTTATTTTATAAAATTGTTATTTAGTAAAACTGTTTTACATCAACCAAATCATTAATTTTACTTTGTTCAGTGTCATTAATCATTTGTTGTCTGTGTATTTTTTGCTCACTTTTAGCAATGTTTCTCAATCCAATGAGTGTTTTTTATGGCCCCTTCATGTCAACTTGAGTTCTTACCCCATACCGCCCATCCCTCAACTTAATAACCCTAACCCATTGCGCCCATCCCTCAACTTAATAACCCTAACCCATTGTGCCCATCCCTTAACTTAATAACCCTAACCCATTGCGCCCATCTCTCAACTTAATAACCCTAACCCATACCGCCCATCCCTCAACTTAATAACCCTAACCCATTGCGCCCATCCCTCAACTTAATAACCCTAACCCTAATCCATAGCGCCCATCCCTCAAATAATAACCCTAACCCTAACCCTAACTCATAGCGCCCATCCCTCAAATAATAACCATAACCCTAACCCTAACCCATAGCGCCCATCCCTCAACTTAATAACCCTAACCCTAACCCATAGCGCCCATCCCTCAAATAATAACCCTAACCCTAACCCATAGCGCCCATCCCTCAAATAATAACCCTAACCTTAACCCATAGCGCCCATCCCTCAACTTAATAACCCTAACCCATAGCGCCCATCCCTCAAATAATAACCCTAACCTTAACCCTAACTCATAGCGCCCATCCCTCAAATAATAACCATAACCCTAACTCTAACCCATAGCGCCCATCCCTCAAATAATAACCCTAACCCTAACTCATAGCGCCCATCCCTCAAATAATAACCCTAACCCTAACCCATAGCGCCCATCCCTCAACTTAATAACCCTAACCCTAACCCATAGCGCCCATCCCTCAAATAATAACCCTAACCCTAACCCTAACCCTACCCCTAACCCATACCGCCCATCCCTCAACTTAATAAATCTAGGGAAGTAGTTTGGATAGTACTATGGCATCGAAACACTAACTCTAGTTGTAGATCAAAGAATAATATTACTTATTTTTGAATTCTAAGTGGACATTTGTTGTTTGTCTGTCTGTTGATCATTTATAGCAGTATTTCTCAACATTATTTGGGTCGTGACCCCCTTCATGTCAACTTGAGTTCTTATACTCCCACTGCCCATACACATTTCTTTTCGAAAACTTGATTTTTTTATATTTTTATTTTTGATTTCATTTATATATTTATATTTTTATTTATATTTTTATTTACATTTTGATTTTTGATTCTTTATTTACATATTATTATTTTAATTTATATATTGATTTTATTTATATATCGAATTTTTTATTTATATATTGATTTTTTATTTTATTTTATTTATATATAGATTTTTTATTTTTTATTTATATATTGATTTTTTATTTATATATTGATTTTTCATTTATATATTGATATTTTAATTATATATTGATTGATTTTTTATTTATATATTGATTTTTTATTTATTGATTTTTTATTTTTATATATTTATCTATATTTATGTTTTTACTTTAAATTGATATTTATTAATTGAAACAATCGGAAATTTATATATATACATATATATATTTTATATAATAATAAATAGTTACCTCCCCTTTTTTAGATAATTTAATTAATTAGAGTTGCGTACCCTTAATTATGTTCTACATATAAAAATAATATATATAAATATAAAAATAATATTTTATTATTATAAATTTTATTTTATTTTATTTTATTTTTCCCCTCCTTTCTTTTTTTCTTTTTTTCTTTCTCTCTTTTCTTTCTTTCTTTCTTTCTTCCTTCCTTCTCGTTCTTCACTTCTAAATATAGAATCTCTTAATTAACGGCTTTTTCTGATCTAAGCGTCTCGCCGGCCCTCCATTTCAAAATTCTGTGTACATAGCGTTTCATAACGGTTATAAGTGTTTTTTGAAAAAATTCCATCATTTACTCTTTCAGACAATGCTGAAGAAGACGGAATCGGGAATTAAACCCGTTTCTTGTCAGAAACCACTAGGCCATGTCTGATTAAAATCTGTATTTAAAAATAAATATATATATATATATATATATATATATATATATATATATATATATATATATATATATATATATATATATATATATATATTATTTTAAAACCATACATTACAGTGTCTGTAGAGTTTTAAAATAAAATACTTTATATGAGGTCTTGTAGAACCTATGATTATTGTTTTGTTTAACTAACTTATGATACATGCTATATATATATATATATGTGTGTGTGTGTGTGTGTGTGTGTGTGTGTGTGTGTGTGTGTGTGTGTGTATTGTTACGACCCGGACAAGATCGATATTATGTTGTCTTATGGTCCCGACGTAACACAAAATATTTACTTTTTGGCAGGAAAGCTTTGAATCGACAAGGGAATTTCCTTAATTCTAATGTTGTTTTTAACAGGGGAATAACACAAGGATGAGATAATTGGAAAGAATATATCGAAACGAAGCAATGATCACGAAACGAACAAATACATTTATTGCGGCAACGAAAAATAAAAAAAAAACAAGATAAGCAATCCAATACGAAGTAATGATAAAATGTTCCTTCCAGTGTACTGAAACCATAATAAAGTCTACTAAACTCAATCAATGTCTGAAATCAAAGACCCAATGAGCAACATTTTCCGTGATGCTAAATGACTCTGACCTTTTGTCCATCTTGTTAATCTGACCTTTTTCGCTTGACTGTATATGTCCTATCGATTCAACATCTCCGCTCTATACTGTCAACAAAAACAAATCTATGCACCCAAGCAAAAGTTCGTCTGCTAAAGTCCTCAAGTTTCTTCGTCTCTTTTTTCCTTCTTCTTCATTTACCTTATAAGATCATTCACTTACCCGTTCTTTCCCTCAGTCCAAGGTAGCTAGTGATGAAGAGAAAATAAAGCGAACAATCAGCCACGCCTCTTTGTGACTCTCCCCCTCTCCCTCTCCGCTAGATGAACACATGTACACATAAAGGCATAAAAAATAAGGCAGCAAACTATGTTATGCGTGCGTACATGTAGACTTCGTCTTCCTTCAATAATTTCGTTTTTACTTTTTTCTTTGCGTTTCCATCGTAATATTAATTTTAGTCACTTTCTTTTCTTTCTTTAAGTTATTACTCATGCATCCAGGCCATTACCATGTCACAATATATATATATATATATATATATATATATATATATATATATATATATATATATCCACATAAAATGCGAAAACGATATAAAATATATATAGTTTCGATTTTCAGTATCTACTACAACAGTGATCAATACATGAATAGAGCTAGGTAATAAGTTATGAAAATATATTTATGGCAATTAAGCTACACAGAGGCTACCACGTTTCATCCTCATAGCGGATCGTCAGGCTAAAATATCAGGCTATATATATATATATATATATATATATATATATATATATATATATATATATATATATATATATATATATATATTTACACTGACGAAGACCGAAGGATCGCGGCCAAAAATGTTGTTCTTTTAATAAAAACTTTTTTTATATATAAAGGACAATTGATATTCCTACACGTCAAAATATAGAAAATAAATAAAAGATATATTAAAATATATATTTTTCACATTAATTTTTTATTCATATATATATATATATATATATATATATATATATATATATATATATATATTAGTACTTCATGTATCCACATAAAATATTATAAGGAGATATAATTTTTTAGGTGTCAGTTTTCAGTATTTACTTCAACAGTGCTCGATACGTAAGTAGAGCTAGGTAGTAAGCAATGAAAATATATATGGCAATCAAGCTACACAGAGGCTCCCGTGTTTCATCCCCGGGGGGAATCGTCAGGCTAAATGCATTTAGCTTGATTGCCATATATATTTTCATTGCTTACTATATATATATATATATATATATATATATATATATATATATATATATATTACATTAAAGGTCACCACTTATCAAGGCCCAAAGGCCACTCGAGGATAAGGGTTAAAGAGTTTGACTGGTGGACGGTGAGACAACATCGCGTTCACCGGCACGATAGTTGTAGCAGGGCAGAAAGTGATTATTTACGGGGACGGTTCAACAAGAACTTGTTTACATTGGACTTGACGACGACCATATTGTAGTCGGCAGGGAAGCAGGCTTGCGGCACTGTGTTCCACAGACGGGCAGTTCTAGGAAAGACCGTATTTACACACACGAGGAAATAATATTTTGAAAAAAAAACAACAAAAAAACTTAAAGACAGTTTCATCACGTTAAAAGTATACAGGTCGGTAGATAATTAAATTTTACTGCATTTGGTTTTTCTTGTTGTTTTTACAATTTCTCGACTGTTAACTATCCTGCACTTTTTCCAGGTTAGTAAATACGTATTTTCAAATGTATGTGGGTAAGGGGGGGGGGGCTTAACCCCTATTTAAAACTAGAGGTGAAAGAACCGAGGGAGGGGAATCTTAGCCCGTATTTAAAACTAAATGGTAGCGAGCCAAGTCCACATCTCCCCCAACACTCCTAATTATCTGTTACCGGATTTTTCTTGCTTCATGCCATTTTTCCTTTTTTTTAACTTGTGCCATTTTTACCGGTGCTATTTTACTGTGCTATTTTTAGCTGTGCCATTTTTACCGAGCACCGTTTAGCTCTTAATATGCTTCTGCATATAGCAGCAATTAAAACAAAACTCTATGACTAAAAGACTTTATACTGCATCGTGAATGGTCTTACATAAAATGCTCCTCCTCCTCCTCCTCCTCCTCCTCCTCCTGCTGCCCCTCCTCTTTCGGTTCCTCCTTCCTGAACAGGACAACAAGATAACAAACATGTAGGTAACTGAAATGATAAATGTAGATATAAAAAAAGTATCTTCTCAACTAAGTTATCAGCTTGTGAGCAGATGGTGTGACCTTGATTGTTCTCGTCGGGTTCAATCAGAGGTTAAAGACAATCCTGAAGAAAAATACCCAAGAAAATTGATAAAACTATTTTCATGAGCCAATCAGCAGAAAAAGAAGGGGTAAATAAGTCATGTCCTACATAACGAAAGAAATTGTTATTATAGGTCATTGGTCAATAGTTATAAGAATAAACATGAAGGTGTGGTAGGGTCTTAGAAGAAGTTGTAAGAATATATATATATATATATATATATATATATATATGTAGATTATAACTAAAAGGTAATGATGATAAGATTTTAATCTTTGAAAAGCCTGGTTTAAGGAAAGAAAGAGATGAAAAATAAATGTTTTTATTAACTAAACTACTCCTTGTTTTGAACAACTGAAAATACCGATTTGCTTCCATTTGCAGGTCTTACTAATTTTCATTGACGTACCATATATATATATATATATATATATATATATATATATATATATATATATATATATATATATATATATATATATATATATGGGAAGAGAAGGATGAAGGTAATCCGACGTGATGGGAAAATGAAAAAGGAAAACCAACGTTTCGTCTTTATTTATAAGACTTCATCAGGATGATAATATAGAGAAAAAAATGTCATGCAAGCACAGATACATGTAGGATAGACATATTGGGAGGAAAAATAAAATAAAATAATGGCCACTAATGTCTATCCTACATGTATCTGTGCTTGCATGACATTTTTTTCTCTATATTATCATTCTGATGAAGTCTTATAAATAAAGGCGAAACGTTGATGTACACATAAAAAACATCCATTTTTTGGTTTTCCTTTTTCATTTTCCCATATATATATATATATATATATATATATATATATATATGTCTGACACGTAGCCAGGGGGCAGGCGGGGTGGGGGTGGTAGCAAGGCCCCCCTGAGATTACATTTGCCCCCTCTGAAATTTGTGATCCCAAAAATATTTTAGACGAAGAAAATATAAAATAGAACTTATACAGAGGCTGGGCAAAAAAAAATTAAAAATTACAAAAATAACCGATTGTGTTACTGTGGAAATTTTATTTCCATTGCCATTAAGCAGTGTGGGTTGAGGGGGGGGTAGTCAAAATTTCCTTCTATGAGTCAGCTAGGCGCTTCACTAACCCTGCTGCCATCAGTGCCGTGTGTCGACTTGTTTCTCTCTGTCTCTTATTTTCAGCATCATCACAATTGTTATCACCTGTGTGACGCTTGGCCTGCCCTGTTGCCTCAGGGTTGGGGACGACGGTGATGTTAGTAGTCCGACCACAAGGAGGAGGAGGAGCAATGACTTGCACTGAGAGTCAGTGTTGCCAAGTTAGCGTTTTTTTCCCCTTTAAAATCTGGAGATTTCGTTTGCCACCCAAAAAGCTTGTCCTGATGCTTAACACTCTGAGCGTTATATAAACATTTAACAAATAGGTGCGAAAAGAAATTTGAACATTTCAAAAGGTTTGATAAGAGGGATAGGATTAAATGAACTCTGGAATATTTACTTTGTATCCCCATAAAATTCAAATTACACTGGAGAGCCAATGTTAACTAAATTCTTTTACCTATTAACCCTAAGTCTGCAACACCACAACACCGCAACAGCACAACACAAGGACATCAAGGGAACCAGATTATGTGTAGTTCACTTCTTTCATCTATTGGGAATACTGTCTTTATTGGGAAAGATTTCATTAGCTTATCCCCTGCATGTCACTATACTTCCTATCCATGATGTCATATCCTGACATGTAGCCCTAGTTTTAATCTTTAACTTAAAATGGAATTTTCCGATTTCCCCTTACTCTAGCCTTGTGTGGAAAACTCCGTTTTAACACTATTTTTACACATCCAATCGTACTGCACCAGCATTTAGGATCATGTAAAAATATACCACCGTCCTCTTGGCATTTCCTGACGAGTGAAGGCGCCTCAAGTCTAACGAAATGAACCTAATGTGGAAGGTATTGTTTGAGAGGAAGACCAAAAAATGTTAGGGTGTATCATTACTATCCAATGTCTGTTGTGTTAGTACTTTGACTCACATGTGAACTTAACTGTGGCAGATCTGATGAGCCAGAACCTTTTCGCTGTGTATAGAACCTTGATGTGAGAAAGAACAAGTACATGTTGGAACTAGAGTATTTACACGTATCGACCACGTGTGATCGGCATTGCTTTGTCATCAATAAAAAACGGGTTTAATGGAAGTCAACAGAAACCGTTTTAGCACTCGAAGGGTTAAGATAATTGAGCAATAATGATCAGTATTGAAAATTGTGTTTTTGAAGAAAAGTCCACTATGAAATGAATGTCCAGTAGCAAATATGCTGTTACATTGAATATGGTGTTGTCAGAAAAAGTCAACATGATAAAGATCTAGTGGCAGATACATTGTTACATTGAATACGGTGTCACCCGAAAAAAGTATACCACACAACAAAGTTCAAGTGGTTAACATATTGTTTCCATCAACAGAGACCTTCTACCCTTCTTTTTCTTTTTCCGTTTTTTTTTTATTGCTTCACTAACTAAATGCACTCCTTACTTTATTACGTTTGCTTGATTTGCCGTCCATAAAAAGCACTTCCTTTTTTTTTTATTGCTTCACTAACTAAATGCACTCCTTACTTTATTACGTTTGCTTGATTTGCCGTCCATAAAAAGCACTTCCTTTTTTTATTTTATTGCTTCACTAACTAAATGCACTCCTTACTTTATTACGTTTGCTTGATTTGCCGTCCATAAAAAGCACTTCCTTTTTTTTTTTATTGCTTCACTAACTAAATGCACTCCTTACTTTATTACGTTTGCTTGATTTGCCGGCCATAAAAAGCACTTCCTTTTTTTTTTTATTGCTTCACTAACTAAATGCACTCCTTACTTTATTACGTTTGCTTGATTTGCCGGCCATAAAAAGCACTTCCTTTTTTTATTTTATTGCTTCACTAACTAAATGCACTCCTTACTTTATTACGTTTGCTTGATTTGCCGGCCATAAAAAGCACTTCCTTTTTTTTTTTATTGCTTCACTAACTAAATGCACTCCTTACTTTATTACGTTTGCTTGATTTGCCGGCCATAAAAAGCACTTCCTTTTTTTTTTTATTGCTTCACTAACTAAATGCACTCCTTACTTTATTACGTTTGCTTGATTTGCCGTCCATAAAAAGCACTTCCTTTTTTTTTTTTATTGCTTCACTAACTAAATGCACTCCTTACTTTATTACGTTTGCTTGATTTGCCGGCCATAAAAAGCACTTCCTTTTTTTTTTTTATTGCTTCACTAACTAAATGCACTCCTTACTTTATTACGTTTGCTTGATTTGCCGGCCATAAAAAGCACTTCCTTTTTTTTTTTATTGCTTCACTAACTAAATGCACTCCTTACTTTATTACGTTTGCTTGATTTGCCGTCCATAAAAAGCACTTCCTTTTTTTTTTTTATTGCTTCACTAACTAAATGCACTCCTTACTTTATTACGTTTGCTTGATTTGCCGTCCATAAAAAGCACTTCCTTTTTTTTTTTTATTGCTTCACTAACTAAATGCACTCCTTACTTTATTACGTTTGCTTGATTTGCCGTCCATAAAAAGCACTTCCTTTTTTTTTTTTATTGCTTCACTAACTAAATGCACTCCTTACTTTATTACGTTTGCTTGATTTGCCGTCCATAAAAAGCACTTCCTTTTTTTTTTTGTACTCTTGGCCACACCTTCTATACATTTTAAGCAGACTTACAGTTATGTTGTTAATTCAAGCCGATCCCATCACAACATGTTATGACATCATGGCGTCAGAATAAGGAAATAAGCGGAAAGAACAGATACAAAGTATTTTTTAATCAGAAATCATGATTTACAAGGATATTTTTATCAAGTTTGAATGACACTTCACACATAGGAAAAAAAACGCTTACCTCATGGCTACCATTAAGGTTGTTTAAGTGCTTTACGGTATATCAACACTTTCGGGGGGGGGGGGGGGTTAAATACCGAATCTTTTGATAAAAGTTTTTATTCTTCAAGTTCTTAACATTTTCAAATATTTAATCGATTCTGTTTTGAATATGAATAGTTTGTGGATTATTTTGTAAGTGTCGTCATCATGGGAGTTATCGAATAAAATATTTGACAGAATTTGATCTCGATATCGATACTGTACTAAGAAGTTATTTTTTTTTTTTTTACAGTTGAATTGAGAAGATAGTTAAAAGGGAGATGCCCAAGGAGGCATAGCAAACAAATAAACAAACAAACAAACAAACAAACAAACAAACAAACAAACAAACAACGACATCCTCCTCTGCCTCCTCCTCCTCCTCTGCCTCCTCCTCCTCAGGGTCTTTTCATGATCATCATCATCATGATCATCATCAGTAGTAGAAGTAGTAGTCTTTTCTTTTATTTCACTTCTGGTGGAGGAACCCCTCCCTGGTTTCTTTCCACCTTGTTTAATCCCTGGCTAGGCGTGGTCAAGTAGGACCTAGTTGATTATCGAGGTCGTCCCATCACCAGGTTTTGGCCTTTCTCTAGGTCTTTTCCATTGCCTTAGGGTCCATTCTGTCGCTCTACATGCCCACCTGTTGTCTGTATATCTAGAAAGGTGATCTGCTCATCTATATTTTACCGTTCGTATGATGATGATGATGATGATGATGATGATGATGATGATGATGATGATGATGATGTCATTTACTCCAGTTTACTGTCTGATCCAGGTGTTTCTTATTCTATCACGTAAACTGATGCCGATCATAATGCGTTTCATTTTGTACTGTGCCAATCTTAGCTTTTCCATTGCCTTAGGGTCCATTCTGTCGCTCTATATGCCCACCTGTTGTCTGTATATCTCTTTCTAGGTAAACAAAGAAATCTCATCATATTCGGTTTAACATCTGTTTTACATGCTGGCATGTGTTGGATGGAATTGATAAATTATATTTATATCATAGATATAAAGTCACCATTCGCCCATGCATGCAGTAGTGTTGCCACATCTGGGATGGTGCACCAACCACTAGCCTCTCCCTCTTGCACAGGTTGCTAAAAAGAATCCACACTGTGTCACATCACCTGTGCTTGTTTTATAAATACTTCCATGGAATGTGCTCCAATGAACTTACTACACTTGTACTAAGTAAACGAAAATACACCCGACCCACCTGACTAGCAGCAAAATCCCACCCCTTCACTATAGATCCCTAGATGCCGGAAGATTTTCTATGCTTCTTTGCTCAGGTTGATTGCTTTTAGAATCCCCTTCCTGCTCCCCGTTTCCTCAACAGAAAAAAACATGCAGAAATTTAAATGTAATGTGAACAAACATCTTGCTACTCAACTCCCGACCTAGGCTGTCCCCTATGAATCTGGCTTCTATCACAGTAGCCCCTTACGCTTCACTGGCAATATGCCTTGTTTGTGGTGAATAATAGGAGAAAAAAAAGATAGGACTCTGGGTCAGAGTGGACCTGGGAGTAATGGCAACTAAGGAGTGACTCCCCAAATTGGGGCTTCATCACTGGATGCAGTTTTGTGTCATACCCAGAACGGTTGGGGGTAGAGGTAGTTTTAATAATTGATAGGGTTTGGAAATAGGATAGGCAGAAAAGGAAGGTAGAAATGGCTAGGAAAAATGGATTTTAGGTGTCCAAGGCAGTTTAGTGTCTTGCTCAGGATAAATTCTATTTAATTCATAGATGGGACCCTAACAGGTACGATGACTTCAGGTGAAAGTGGGCCTTATAGTAATTACAACTAAGGGTGGACACCCCCCCCCCCCCAAAGCTCCCAAATTGGAGCATCACCACCAGATGTAAGTTATGGTCAAACTCCAGAACCGATATATCATTAAGGTAAGAAGAACTTACACTATTTTCACAGAATCCATCATCCAGGTTCATAGTGACTTTATAAGTTACCTCCACCAACAACAGACTGGTTCAGTTAAAACCTAAAAAAAATACATATTTTTACATTTTTACAACGGACGTGAATGATGAGGTACAAGTTTGCTATCTCCTTATTTGGGGCAGTGAGAAAGGTCAAGAGATAAGCGATACTTTCTTCTTCTTTCAAGAAGGTGAAGAATTAGTACTAAGCATTATGGTGCCATGGTGGACCAATTCCAGCCTGTAACAAAATATCTTTTGCTGGTGTCTTGAAATACGACACAGCTAAAGATTTGTTTTGCTGACATGTCATAAGTTGTTGCTCAGTGGATAGTGACGTCTCTCTCTTTCTTTCTCTCTTTCTTCCTGTTGCAGTCGTCTCCTTATTCTTAATAACAACGGTTATAAAAGTTGTTAAAATTGAAAGCACAAAATCATTAGAGTTTAACAATGCTTTCAGAGTATAAATAATACATACATAATACCCCCAACGTATCCCCCATAAGCGGATGGGAATAGTTGTTCCAAAGCATGGTCACTAATTTGGATCTGCTCTCATTAGTTCATTTGTTCCGCTTTTATTGAGATTTCAAATTTTGTGTGGGCTTGTTATATTTGGGGTTTAAATCGAGCAGGGCTCATTCTTTTTGGTCGAAAATTATGATTTAGCGATTGCATGTGAAAAGTTTTAGTTGGTTTTGGAAGTGAAAAGAAGAGAATGGAATAAATAAAGAGAGGGGCTATTAAAGCAACTAGCTTTCTGGTGTTTGTTCAAATCGCATTGTAGCATTCTTGCTTACCTTAGCATGGGTACCCGGGTTTCGTCTCTGCCGACTGGTGTATCTCGGGCTCTGAACGATAACACATGGACTCCGGGGTTTAGTTTTGGAAGTTTATTCAACATAAATAGCCAACACAGATTGTGTGGTTGTTTTGCACGTGCTGACCTCCCCTGCCTACTGGCAGTGAGCAAACCAGTGCTTCCTCACGTCTGCTCTGTTCATGAGGCAGGAACAAAAGAGATTGAAAAAGCCTCCCACCGACATGACGTCACTTCCGACGTCCGCTGCTACTTCTACCTCCTTTCAGGGAGACCTCCTACTCTCTGCACCCTCTCCCACTATCTAATAGCGTCTCCCTTCACTATCTCAGACCGGAAGAGTCTAGGCCATTGTTGAGCTGGCTTGTTCTCTGTTGGGCTGAGGTATGTTCCTGTGCAGTTCTAGGAGGTCCATCCTCTCAGGCCCTATCATCTCACCCTTTGAGAAGAGATTAGTTTATTGCTAATCGTCCGAGGCGCCCCTACCGGGGAATGCCGACGGAGCTGCCCAGACATTTTTTGTAGGCCAGAGTGCTCTTCTTCTAGGGCGCTGACTTTTCAATCCCACTTTCCCGAACTTGTGTCACATCTTCCAGCCGTGGGAGGGAGATAAATAAACTTCCTTCACTACAGATTAACCGTCCATAGTGGCAGTGAAGCGGGTATCGGCACAGACTGACGACTTGGCAAGTTTTTTGATTTCTCTCGGTTCCATAGTATCGCTTCCATTTAGAATGTTGGCAACTTTCATAAGGTTCCTCTTGTGAGTACCGGACTCTATAAACGAACCAGTTAAATTAATGACAACAAAACAGAATCAAGCAATTAAATAAACCGTTACTTATGGATTCAAATGATTTGATTTTTTTTTGCACAAAAATTCAAACATTTCACATCTGTCTTTTTTTTTTTAGCAAGCTTAATAGTTGAACAGTTAAAACTCAAGAAACATACATTGACTTCCGGTGAACTGAACTAAATGCTCTCCCTCGCTCATTACTTCCGGTTGATTAACAACCCATAGAAAACACGCTTCCTTTTGTGCAGTAATGGCAACTCCTTGCAAATAAACATTTGTTTTGACCAGATTTACATGTATATTATTAAGTCTAAGCCATCAACGGCATAGCATATTACACCGCTGTCTATCTAGTGACTTGTGTTAAATACCATGGATATATATCGGTTAATCAAATATGATGTTTCTTTTATACAAATAAATCAAATATTTCGGTTAAAACAGACCTTTTTCAATGAAAATCAGATATTATTATTTCTTTTTCTCATTGTCGATCCACAAAAGTCGAAGTGGGCCGATCACTCCTGTTGTTTTAATGTTTCTCTCTCTCTCTCTCTCTCTCTCTCTGCAATTACAGGTTAAATAATATTACTACGCCTGCCAAAATTCGTTTTTGTTTCTAATGGACTATTCAAATCTTTATATTCTTTCTTTTCTTCACTACTTTCGACTGTTAATAAACAGAGAGAGAGAGAGAGGGGGGGTGATGGAAGCGAGAGGAATAGAAACTGTATAAATGAAGAATAAATAAACAGCATAAAGTGAGAGAGGGTGAGAGTAATAGACAGAAACTTAGTAAAAGATGGGTGACTTGGTGGGTTAATTGCAAATTACGGGATGGGTAGAAATACATAGATAACTAAGTGAGAGATGAATGACTTGTTCAGTTAATTACAATTTACAGCTAATTAGAACTGTATGGACGACAGAGTTGTTTCCCTTGAATAAGATTTCACTTCTCAATAGATTTTCTGTAAACTAAGAATGCGAACCACTCAACCGAACAGAACAATTAAAAAAAAATTTTTTTTAAACATAAGTCAATCCCAATACCAAGGAATTTTTTAAACATAAGTCAATCCCAATACCAAGGAATATTTTAACCTTTTAATGAATATTTTAACCTTTTAAGGAATATTTTAAACATAAGTCAATCCCAATACCAAGGAATATTTTAACCTTTTAATGAATATTTTAACCTTTTAAGGAATATTTTAAACATAAGTCAATCCCAATACCAAGGAATATTTTAACCTTTTAATGAATATTTTAACCTTTTAAGGAATATTTTAAACATAAGTCAATCCCAATACCAAGGAATATTTTAACCTTTTAATGAATTTTTTAACCTTTTAATGAATATTTTAACCTTTTAAGGAATATTTTAAACATAAGTCAATCCCAATACCAAGGAATATTTTAACCTTTATTTTGTGTGACTAAAATATCTAGGAAAAAGCCCTAGGGAAACAAACGTTGATTAACTTCTTGTTTATTCTCCTGTGAGACAAATTCAATGAATGTGTTAATTATCACCACAGTTATTACATTGAAGTTATTTCGTGTTTACGGTAAAAGAAAGATGGAGCGATTTAATTTAGTTCGGCACAGATGGCCGGATAATCCCATTTTCTATGAACACTTATTAGACTTATTAAGAGCTTATCCCCACACTAGGATCGCCGTGATCAGAGCAGATTATATCTCGTTTTTTATATCTGACCTAGATTTGGACAAGAGGAGGCCAGAAAGATTACTAGGTTCTGTGGTGCTATGATTCCACCAAATATAGCCATTTTAGTCCACTGGGAGAGCTAGGCTAAAAGCCACTCTCTAGGAGACTTTTTAGCAAGTAATAAATCATAGTAGTAGTAGTAGTAGTAGTAGTAGTAGTAGTAGTAGTTTGACATCTGTCACCTTGTAACAGTGATTAAATGTATTTTCTTTTGACAGGAGAATTATGTTATAGACATGAATTGGCTGGAGTGTGAGCAAATCAAAACCTTCAGAAGAGTGATACATACTTAGACCAGAGAACGGAAGGAATCGAATCAAGAGGCACAGTCTGTTCCATGACTTCCTACCATTAAGAGAACACATTCCTTCATATCTCCACAGAAAGATACACTAAAAATAACTTTTCCCAATGTAAAGACTTCCAATTGTTTTTGTTGATCATCATCATCATCATCATCATCATCATCATCATCATCATCATCATCATCATCATCATCATCATCGGTTTAACGTCCATTTTACATGCTGGCATATGTTGGACGGCTTTTAGAAACTGACCTCCAAATTAACGTATCTCTGGCCAGATCTTTATTTATCCCTCTTTCTCTCAAGTCCGTCCTTATCACTTTCTCCCATGTTTTTTCTTGACCTGCCAACTGACCCTGCTACCTCAACTGTTCTACATCTACGAACCCAAAAACTTTCATCCATGCTTTCAGTGTGGCAATGCCATTGAAGTTTCCTGTTTTGCACACATCTCCCTTTAATGTCCAGATTTAATCTTCCTCTGAGGTCATCAGATCTAAACTTGTCTTTGACACATCCTTTGTATTATTCTGATATCATTTCTCTCCATGCAACGCATGTCCTCAACCTTCACTGGAAAAAAAGTTCTAGTCTTGTTTACAAACGATACTAATACTTCAGTCAGCTGATGCTGATGCTAACATTCACTTGAATATATACTGAATTAACTTCCTTTAATGTTAAACACATATGAATAGCTATTTCTACATTGAATTATGTCCTCAACCTTCACTGGAAAAAAACTGGGAGCTGTTATAGATGACGCGCCTGATTTCTATGACTTTGCGTCGGCAACGATCGGGCAGGTCGCGGAAGCGCCCAAGGGTTGCCGATACAAAAACGGCAACCGTTAATGGAAGACTTGCAGGCGATAATATAAGACAAATAAATTCAAAGAAAAAATACATAGATAAAAAGATAAAAAATCGAACAAACTGTAGGGTGGGGGTGGGGGCTCAAATGATCCATTTTCAATCAAATGTGTAGAAAGAAAATTTTTGGGGGGGGTTTGGGAATTTTGTCAATGTTTTCTTTTTTCATTTGTTTCGCTGGTTTTCTTTTGTTTTTCTTGCTAACATAAAACAAAAAAAGAAAGAAAAATGGGTTAGGGTTAGGTTTAAGGTTAGGGTTTGTTTACCTAAGGCTTTTTTTTTTCCTATATATTTTAATCACACAAAATACATGTTAAAATATTTGTCAATTTTGAGATCGAGTTATGTTTGAAAACCTTCCATTTTAATTGTTTAAATTGGCCATAATTTGCAAATAACTCATCAAGTGACCCATCTCTTACTAACTTTCTATCACTTTAACCCTCTCTCAATGTAAGTTGCATAACACCCCTCTCTCGCTCTTACTCTATGCGTTATCTATTACACACACACACACACACACACACACACACACTCTCTCTCTCTCTCTCTCTCTCTCTCTATATATATATATATATATATATTACGTGACAGTTTCTGTGGGCCGAGTGGATATGGCTGACTCTGTGTACCGGGTTCGCGCCTCCCGACCGTCTGAAATTGTTACTTCCCTGCACTGATGAGAGCAATAAGCTTGAAACGCTAGCGTCTGTAGGTATAAATAATTTAATATTTATTTATAAATATTATACTAAGCCCCTTTAAGAAATTAAAGTTGAGCACTCTCGGGGAAGTTAAAAATAGACTGTCAAAAAGCTCTAATGCAAAGTTCCGAATACGTTCGTCGAACACTCTCGACTAGTCTTCTATCTGTGCCCGCTTCTAGGTACATATAGATCTTAATTTCCCTATATTACGTGACAGTTTCTGTGGGCCGAGTGGATATGGCTGACTCTGTGTACCGGGTTCGCGCTTCCCTGCACTGATGAGAGCAATAAGCTTGAAACGCTAGCGTCTGTAGGTATAAATAATTTAATATTTATTTATAAATATTATATATATATATATATATATATATATATATATATATATATATATATATATATATATAGCGAGCAGAAAGAGGCTAATTTTGGATTTTATCTTTTTTTTTATTTATTTAATTTTCTTTGCAAACTCATTTTTTCCTGATTCAAATGATTTAACCCGAGCTCAATTGATAACCCAACGGGTCACATTCTTACTAGTGCACCCATAGCAATCCACGCCTGTTTATATTATTTAGATCCTTAAATCAAATTGTTTAAAACATTTAAGTATTCCTGGGTGTGCATCAAACATACACAGACATGACAGACAAGTAAATAGAAACCCTTATTATCATTAATAATGAAGACTGATGTCAGAGGGTCCTGATCGACCTAGGCGAGGTAATATTAATGATTTGGACAATCATTTGGTTAACAGTGGTAAGTGAAATCCCGAGGTTTGTGGCGCTTTTCTGCTGATTAAGTACGCCTTCAGACCAACCTATATAATTCTTCAGAAACTCTGAAACTTCTAATGCTTCTTTGGCCTTGTGTCATACTTAAATGGTGATATATCATAGATATATTCATTGATATCTGACCTCCCTCCCCCCCCCCAAAAAAAAATGTCAATTAGTTTAAAATATCGATATTTCAAACTTTTATTGCTGCTTTGTACGGCTTTGACTACTTTGTATGGCTTCGAGTGCTGGCTGTTGACGAAGGAGGCAGAAAGAAAACAATTGGTCATGAAGACAAAGATGTTGCTTTAAACTTCCGGTGTGACCAGACTCAACCATGTCGAAAGTTATGCTGATCTCAAATAAAATAAGGAAAAATCGTCTGCCTTGGAACGGAAATATAATGCATACAAATGATGACGCCGTCACGAAAATGAGATTCAGGAGTGAGACCCCTGGAAAAGGGACGAGAGGATGACCGAAACAAAGGGGGTTGGATACCCTACAACAAGATCTCAAGACGCTCGGACTTCATCCTAACTATGTATGGTGGAGGGAGTAACCCAGTGTGAACCCCACTTTATGGAATAAACACAGAAGAAATGACGATCAATGTTCTGTGGGATGTCTATTTACTTGTGTCATATCGATGCATGTTTTCATTTTTAATGCATTCAAGTCAAATGTTAATGCATTTAAATAATTCAAGTTTAAATAATCGATTCAGTTACAATGTATTTGTTTACTACTGTGAAAGCGATACATTAACTGCTTGATTAACGTCTTGATAAAATGATTATCCATAATGTTTTTTTGGACAATCCCATCTATTCTTACCACCCGGCTTTGTCCGGGTGACTTTTTACTTTCATTTACCAAGGCCAAGAGCTACTCGAGGATAAGGGTTCATTAGATGAATGGATTGTCACTTATATGATGAACAATACTGTGAGAGAATCGAAAACAATGAATGGAATGGACAAAATTTGATTCCTTAAAACGACGGCGCGGCAAGTATTTGTTGACATTATATTACATTACTGGTTTCTTAATACGTTTCTTAACACGTTGTGATACGTTCGTAGAATGTCGGAATCTCTGGTCGTCGTAGAACTCTCGTCTGATGATCCAGAACGAACGGCATCGCTACTAATGGGACGATATGTCGTTTCTCGATTCGCATTTACCTGCTGCAGGAACTATTTGTACTAACCTTGTCTCTCTCCTTCTCCATTGCCTCACCGTTGTATGCAACTATTTGTACTAACCTTGTCTCTCTCCTTCTCCATTGCCTCGCCGTTGTATGCAACTATTTGTACTAACCTTGTCTCTCTCCTTCTCCATTGCCTCACCGTTGTATGCAACTATTTGTACTAACCTTGTCTCTCTCCTTCTCCATTGCCTCACCGTTGTATGCAACTATTTGTACTAACCTTGTCTCTCTCCTTCTCCATTGCCTCACCGTTGTATGCAACTATTTGTACTAACCTTGTCTCTCTCCTTCTCCATTGCCTCACCGTTGTATGCAACTATTTGTACTAACCTTGTCTCTCTCCTTCTCCATTGCCTCGCCGTTGTATGCAACTATTTGTACTAACCTTACGTGCTTCGTTGTCGCCTGCTTTGTGTCGCGACTGCTATCAACTACGTTTCGCCGAGCGTCAACTTCGCTCATTTCTCCATCATACCAGCATTTTCTTTGTGGGCTGAAATCAAATCTCCCCGTACACATAATATAACAAGGCTTCTCCTTTTTTTTAATTTAGAGCCATTTATTACTATACTGCTTGTCGATACTGGCACGTTCGTTATAGCAGAGAGAGAGGCTTACGCTAGTTATTTTTCTAACTACTTAGCTACTTGTAAAGGAAGGAAGATGGGGACTTCGTCTGGCTCTACTTCGGGGGATCCGAAATCTCCTAGTTTGTAATCGCTACATGGATAAAGCGTGTTCTCTCGTTGACTTCCAGTCAAGAACTGATAATCTCACTCCAGTTTTCCCAGCGGGAAAACTGTGACGTCACTAAATCTCGTGATCGTGATTGAACTCAAGGTCTCGTCACCTGTCACCCGTCACCGCGACCATGAGAAACACCATTGCACTAAACCTGCACGAGACGACCTCGCCACAAATCGCGCAAGTCAAACCCGATCTCCAACAGATACGTCTATCCCCATCAGGCCATTATCTAACAATTAGACTGAAGACGACTATGTTGTATTCTGCAGGAAAGCAGTCTCATGGCAGTGCGTTCCACAGATGGGAAGTTCAAGGAAATCCTCTACCTATATAAGAGTAATATACGTCTTAAGATGGAGTACTGTTGCCACATCTTGGGAGGTACTGCTCAAAGCACTCTTTGTTGCCTAGACAGAGTTCAAAATCGACTTTGCAATCTAGTGGGGGATGATTTCCTTTGTTTCTTACAGCCCCTTTCTCATAGTAGAAACGTTGTTAGTTTCTCTCTATTCTATCGTCATTTCCATGAAAGATGCTCGACTGAGCTTCAATCTCTGGTTCCTCTTTGTAAGACATTCACAGCAAGAACTTACTTTTCTACCACAACGAAAAAACAATTTCCTTTCTTCATCCGTGCACCTAGTGTCAGGCAGAACTTCCACAAACAAAACTTCTCAGCAAGTGGAACACATTACCACGAAAC